>JBBPBS010001171.1:8045016-8087634 GCA_037974835.1 Cicer judaicum | reverse complement strand
TGTAAAATAATATAGCATGTTGTTTATTTATTTTGGCACATCTATTCAATCATATTAATTTTTATGTATTTTTTTTTAATTTCATATATTTTGTTTAATGTTATTAATATAATTTATTATTTTTTAATTATAAATATTTTAATATTTTTTATTATTTATTTTTATTTATTAAACCATGAGAAAGTTATTAACAAAAATTAAATTACTAATCTATATGTAAAATATGAGAAAGTTGTTAAAATAATATAAGTTTATCTACAAAAGAGATGAGAGAGTTGTCAAAATAATATAATATCTTATTTGTTTTGGCACGTATGTCTTTTAAAATATTTTTATTATTTATTATTTTTAATTTATTAAATTAATAATTGTTCAATTCTTAAAGTGAAAAGAAAAAAATTTAAAATGTTGTACATGTTGCATTCTCGAATGCAAACTTTTGTCAGTCGCATAGTCGCATGACGGATATTCGACTCCTAAAAAAGCATGACATTTTAGTTTTAAAGTTGAGTATTTTTATAATTTAAATAAATAAAATAAACCAGAATTTCTTTCATTTTTCACTATTTTTATTTATTTTATTATTATAGTTTTAATATATAAATATATGATTAATGTCACTATTTATAAAAATGTGTTTCTTTATTTTATTTGTACTCCAAAAAAATTATAGTAATTAATATCTCCATTTATTGAGAAAATCTTTATTTCACAAATATTGATATTACTAAGATGTCTCCGTTTGAATTCGAGATTTTATAATTGAACGTATAAGTATCAAATAATATATGCATTGAAATTAAAAACTTTCTATTATATATGCATTGAAATTTTTATATAAAAATATGATTTTTTTTATTTTCTTTTTTTATTTCAGAAGGTAGTAAATCGAGAATACGGCCATTTGTAGAATATATTTTTTTCTCCAATAAAAAGTTGCATCTTCGTAATGTAATATTTTATTTTATTTTATTTCATAACAAATAATTAATTATTAATTTAATAAATAAAAAATAGTAAAAAAACTAAATTATATCATTAAAATCAAACAAAATACATTTAATAAAAAACCACCATGAAATCTATGATATTTATGAAGCAAATATCAAATATTTGATAAAAAAAAAAAGTTTTTTATCCTAATATTGCATTCACCCTTGCTTAGTGCGATTTACCATTTGCAAACCAAATTACAAACTGCGATGTAAATACAATAGTTGTTATGGTGGCGATGGAACAAATATTTATATTATGGCGATGGAACAAATATTTATATTATTAAATTAAATAACTACTATTTCACTAATTGAATGTCTAAAAGAAGTCCAACATTAGTGTTGTTTTTAATGAATGTCAATGACCAACTATTGTATTTGCATGGCAGGTTCGTAATTGGTTTGCAAACGGTGGATATGGACCAGCAGGTATGAGTGCAATATTAACATTTATATTTTTTTTTTATCAAATATTGAAAATATTTTTAAATTCTATTAGAGAAATAAACAGTAATTATTATTTAGAAGGATGCATCGCGTAATTGATAACAATAGATATTTATTTTAAGCAAGATAAATCTAAGCCGTTTTCAAATCATTAAAAACAATATGGTTGTTATTGATTGTTTTTATTTATATAATAACCAAAATGTCCTCATTTGAATTTCTCTAAAATAGTATTTTTTCCACATATTTAAATATTTTTTACATAGACGCCCACGTGTACGTCTTTATAGTATTTATACTCAATTTATAAATAGTTTTTTTCACAAATTATATAATTCCACTATTTTATATTATATCTCATATTTAAATATTATTTCATAACGTCTATTTAATATTACTAAATTAATTCTACGTTATTATTTTATAACGTCGTATTATTATTTTATAACATTTGCCTAAATCTTTCACATTAATTCTACATTACTACTAAATACGTTTTTTTTTTACCTTAATCAATTTTACATTTTTGCTCTATATGCCATCTACTATACATTTGTTTTTTGTCTTAACATTTTTGCTTTTACAAATATATCTTAGAGAGTTCACTAGAAGAAAATGCGAAAAATTATAAAGAATGAGAATAAGCTTTTAGTTTTGAAGGTCCGAGGAGGGAAGGTTTTAGTAATAGCGCTTTCGGCTATCATGGTTGCGAAAAATGATTCATTTATGCATTTTATTGCATTGTTATCTAAGGCAAAAAAAAAAAAAAAAATCAATTTCAACACCTGATTTAGTAGATTTATTTAAACTTAACAATTGTGTTTTCCTGTTATTGTACCAAAGAAAAATTGTTGGTACCGCCTAAACTTCTAGAACACCTTGATTTAAGAAATTTTTTCGTTTAAGTTTCTCTATTAAGGTTTATATATGAATTGTATTATACACTAAATGAATTTTTTTTTATAGATATTTAAACTCAAATTTAATATATTATAAGAGTCTAATCTGTCTCATATATCAACTCCGATGGTAATAAATACAAAATTACACTTTTTTATGAAGAGTTTATTTATAAAAATATTCAAAAATTAAAATAATTAGTTCATTGTATTGATGTTTATTTTTTTTTCTTGTAATTGGAATCGGAGTAATTAAACTACTATGTTTAAATTAATCAATATAAATAAAAATTTGGAGCTTATAAATAAAATAATAATATCAAATAAAATGACAACTAACATAATGTCCACCGTTCCATTGGTTCATCCACTATGTTTTTATTATATAACAATATCAAGATGAATTATTATTTTAACACAAAAATTGACAATAAAAAATTGGTTTACTCAATTTGACTATACAATTAATTACACATGATTAATATATCGCTAATAGATATTACAAATGTTGAAATTCATTAGTTATTAATTAAACATAATTAATTATAAATTTAAACATAATTATTTATAATTTTTAAATATTCAATATGTGTACGTCTTTCTAGAGAGTTTTCTCTATTAAGTTTCTAAATATTTTTTCTACAAATTCTATAAATCATCCACTATCTTATAATATATCTCCTATTTAAATATTATTTCATAACATTTATTCAAAATTATCTAAATTAATTCCACATTATTATTTTATAATGTCACATTATTATTTTATAATGTTTGCTTAACATCTTTTACATTAATTTCACATTACCACTCAATAGTTTTTTTTATTTGCATTAATCAATTTCACATTTTCTAGTATATGCATCTACTTATTTGCTAACAATTATATATATTTTTTCAAAATATATAATATTGAACTTAATAACATGATAAATTTCTTCAACTTCTTCTGAATTGAAAGTACATTTGTCTATCTTGCTTATCCTAAAATATATTTCGATTACTTATAGATGTCTCTTATTGTTGGGTACTTCTCTTTTGTAAATTACATAGATAAAATTCAATATACATTATTGATATTACTATTTTATTAATAATTATTTAATAATTACGGCATAAATTTTCATATTGATTTTTTTAAAAAAATTCACTTAAATTAAATAAATTAAAATATACCTGCACAATTGCGCGGGTTAAGGTCTATGATTATATTTATGACTCTACATTTATAGTTCATAGACTAGGATCCAGAGAAAATTCCAAGCGGCATCCTTCTTTGGAAGAATCCAAGAGTAACTCACTATTGTCTTTAAAGCAAATTTGACATTAATTTATGATTGAATCTTCGTATTGAATTATGAACATGGTTTTTTATGTTTAAACTCAATCACATTGACAAGTTCAGCAAGAGCTCCCATAGCTGCAGTCCCACCTCTTTGTAGTAAAGAAAGTGCTAGTTCATGTTCATTCCATCTACTTAACCCACGTGCTAATTTCCTCAAAGTGTCTACCTTCACTTCTTGAACCCATGTAGGTGCAAGACTAACTATTAATCCTACTAAACAACAGACATAAGTTTTCCATGTAATAGGATTGCAACTGAGTGAGATTTTCCTCTCCATCACTTCTGCCAAGAAGTCCAAATGGACTCCAATTATACGATTCCTTCTAGAGAGTTTTGATGATGGTAAATTGGTCCCAACACCCCATATAATTGATCCTGACAGTGTTAACAGATACGCTATAGCATAACCCTCAAGTATATACGACACAACACTATCATTTTTGCGCTTCAAATCCCTTGACGACAGCAGCCAGGTAGGAATAGTCTCCTTGTACAATTCCTGGACCAGTTGTATGCCGCCTGCTGCACATAGGAGACTTGCACCAAGTGTTGCCATTTCTTTCACACTTTGAGCAGCTACAGATATTGATGCTTCATTGAATTTTAAGTGGCTAGAAACAGAACTTGTTCTCCTGCCAGCTAATTCATTAGAATACTCTGTCACTAGACCTACAATCACATCGTTTAGATACTGCACGTTGTGTATATTACGACAGGATCGAAGAAAAAGGAATCCCGGTGCAACAAAAGGACAGACACCAGGGGCAGTAATGGAGCTACCCAACAGGCCATTCACACTACATTCAGCAGTCAGGTTTGAGGTAGAACCACACAATATTCCTAGAAATGAGGTGAAGCAACTTCTCACCAACTGAGCAACAGATTCATTGTTATGTCTGAACACAGAACGGGAACCTGATACGACAATGAAGTTGTGCCAGCGGCGAACCTTTTGTGCCCACAAAGAGCCAATTATAGGCATGCTAGGCCAAGGGCAACCTGATGCACAATTTTCCAAAGCAGCTCCAGTGATAGCATGCATGTACTCCAGGCTCTTGTCAAGTTTAAAAGTAATGGATAAACTGACAAGAGCTGCCATGGGTAATGGAAGCATTACTGGTGAACCTCCTACCAGCAACAAAGACATAACTAGTAAGCAACGCGTATGTAATAACTATCACTGGATTGTTTAATCTAAAGTATCCCGATTAATGATTAGAAAAGATAAGAAAACAATAAAATTTGCCGATTTCTTTCAGTAATGATAGTCATAGTGCTAAATTCATACCCTCGAGCACATTGTCTGACAGAGAATTACACGCGGAGGGAATATTTGATGATTTTTCATACCCCAATGAATAACCCCACCACTAATTTTTCTATTATTTCTCTCAGACACAACCCTATATACCAACTTACTTACATGCATCAACACATGCACACATGGAGTGTTGTTCAAGTGAGAAAGTCAACTAGACACAAGAAGTGCGAGGACTGGATATCGACATAAATGTACAGGAAATACAAAACAATATGAACATTCTAGAAAGAAAAAAAATCTTTGTTAAAAGTATTTAATTAGAATGTTGATGAACCATAAAGTTGTAATCTGAATCATCGCAGGTTCCTAGAAAGAGGGGGAAAGACCAATTTATTCTGGTCACTGCAACAATTTCTGGCAATTTTTGTGTAATTTTGTCTGTGCATGAGCCTAACTCTGTATTTTTCACCTATATGCCCAAGCATGTATGATGTGTTTTTAATTTGGTAGGACTCATAATGGAAACTGGAAAACATTGAACAGGTATATTATAATAATGAACCAGCAAAGTACCAGAAGAACAGTTTGGAACTTCAACACCAACATGAGTCAATATAGCTTTTATTTCTGATTCCACTGACTGAAGAACTGCTGCTGGACTAGGCCAATCTGTTCCATTCATTGGAACTAGTTTCCATACACCACGAGTAATTTCTGAAGAAAAGTAATCAATAATGGCAGCAAGTGATGCTGGAAGAAAATCAACAAGGTCTCTCAGACCTGCAAGTGAAATGGCACACGAGTTACAATGATAAGATGAGATGGCACCAAAAACACAGGCAACTTCTGTCCAGTAACTTTTGTCTGACTGCAATAACTAACTTCTACTTATTAGCTGCATTATAACAATTGATTAAGAAATGTATAAGTGCACCCAAATCACCTAATTTGACATGAACTCTATTCTTCATTATATTATAATTAAAAGCCAATAATAGTTACTATAATGAAATGTAATATGATTTAGTACACGGGCTTTGACAAATGGGACAAAATTTTAAGATATACAAAAAAGAACATGGACAAAAAATAATTGGAACTGGAAAGTTTATTTAATGTCCATGGTTTATCCATTAAAAAGAAGCAGAATAGGTGACAGAAAATTGATGGAAACAAAGAAAAATCGAATCTTTGATTCATAGATTAGTAAAGCTAGCATCTAGCAAACCTGTTGTTAAATCTCGTGAGGAAAGCCTCCCATGAACACAAGCAGTTAAGATTGCTTCCAAGACAAAAGGAAGAGCTTCCAGTACTTCCCATGCAGGGAGCATAGGTCGTTGAAGAGCATCTTCACCAGAATTTATGAGGGAGCTACACACATTACTGCTAGGTGATGAAGAATTACTTGACGATATCCCACCTTTGGTCATCATCTTCTGGTAAATCATGCTTAAGATTACACTAGCAGTTTGATGAATGGAATTTCCAGTAGAAATACCAGACAGGGTTGAAGCAACACAAGATTTGTATTGACAATACAAGGCTCGTAATTTTGGAAATGAGTCGATATATACAGGTTTAAATGATGCAGAATCGAAGAGATTTTGGTTGCTTTTTAGCTTATCTTGGGAAGACATGACCCAGTTATTGTGCAATGACAAAAGATACTCCAAACCTCCAACTGCAATTCCTCCTTCAGTGATGCACTGATCAATAGGGGGTCTACAGAATTTCCATAAACGAATGAGGAAAAGAAATGCTAAAGAAAAAGCCATGTATACTGATGTTGAATGCTCATCGCCTGTGCTATTTGGTGTTGGTGTAATTGAGCCAAATGCTTCACAAAGTGGTAATAAAGAAGCAGCAACTGTGGGGACCTACACAAATAACTCTTGTTAAAAAAATTGACATCTAAAATTGACAGGAAAATAAATTAAGCTTGAGACTGAAGTCTATACACTAAAAGCTCAGAAATGACACTTGAACTATAAACAAATAATTTTACGGTACTTTAACTTGCCAAACTTAGTGCATCCACAACAGCAACTAGAAGGAATCATTTAAACTTTCAAAATCTTTCAGTAATTATCTTTTTCATCATTATTTAAAAGTTATGTTTTTACATGGCCAAAAATTACTAAAACTCGGTTTTAGTCCACCCTCTGTATAAGGTGAAGTGTTTTCTTCCTCCAACTTTTGAAATATGTCATTTGTGGTTCCAGAAATTCGGTTTTAGCCCCCCTTTGATGTCTGCCACAGGGACCACGAACAACATATTTCAAAAACACAGGAACCACAAGCGACATTATTTCAAAAGTAGGGGCAAACATACGCCAAATTTCAACAGGGGAACTACAACCGAGTTTTCGAAATTGTTTGGGGACAAAAAATATATTTAAATATTATTTTTATCTCTACAAAAATTATTAGCAGGCTGTTTAGAGAACAAGTTGAATTTGGGATAGGTCTAACACCTCAAACGCTAGCTCAAGGTGTGAGAATTGCCCAACCTATAAGGATAAATTTGGACAAATCTCCAATCGATGCAGGATCTCAGAACATCTCTTTAGAGTAGACAGTGATTGGGTGGGCAAATGTGAGTGTCAGATCTCAATACACCCCATCATGCTTGATACTAGACTAGACATCCGAAGCATAAACTAATGCAGGAGGCCCAATAAAATTTATTATAGGCTCTATATCATCTTAGAATTTGAGTTAGTCCTAACTTGGCCCCAAAAGCTAGCTCGAGGGATGAAGATTGCCTATGCTTTATAAGAACTAATTTGGCCACATCCGCCGATATGGGATCTCAGCACACACGCTCACCCAAGACTGGACGTCTAGAACATGGACAAATAACTGTCAACTATCAAGTGAAGCCAAAAGTTTTCCATCCCCAGAATTTTATGATAGAGAATCAAAATGGGGTATCATATTCATATAGCCATCAAATATCTAATAAATTGTTAAAGTGATTCACTTACAACACCATGTAAAGAAAGTATATGAACTGTATCAACACAGGAAGCTCCACGGAGGACAGCACTTAGCATGGACGTATTATCAACCAAGGATCCCCAAGTTCCAGAATGACTATGAGGTACAGGAGAAGCCAGAAGTTTGATTACATAGTGGACCACATGTTCCTACGAAAGAGACAAAAGTTTACATCAGAAACAACAAATGATGAGGAACACAATATTCATAAATACAATACCAACTGGAGTATTCACACATTAATCCATAATCCAGTATAACTAATGACAAAACAATTATTTAAGCACTGTAGAACTATAGCATATGATAGACACGTGATGCTTAGCCCCAAGTGTCATCATTGCATAGAACAGAAGCATGATAAACATTTATTCCTAGTTTAGGTGTGAGGAGGATGGGGAACCATGGTACAATGATTGAAGTTGCTGCCGTGTGACTAAAAGGCCGTGGATTTGAGTCGTGGAGTCGGTCTTCTACAAATTCAGAATAATGTTACTTTCAATATCTCTGCAATGAATCCAACCCTTCCTTGCACATCACCATAACGAGAGCTTTATAGCTAATAGGTAGATAACTAATCCAAACTAACTCTTACTCTCTTAATTAACATACCTAATAGGTAGATAGCCAAAACACCCTTTATAATGATAAAGGCAATCCTCCCTCTGGAGCTAGCTTTTGGTGTTGAAGCACCAATCCATTCTCAATCTGATATTTATATTATTATATTATTATATTATTCCAAATATGCAAACCTAAACTTATGATTTTACTTTCTCCTTAGTAAGAAGATTGTTGTTTGTGCTTTAGTGTGAGACAGAAAAATGAGTACTCATAATAAATATACATCCATGAAAACCTCAGAAGCACATTTAAGGAACTGTATTTGGAAGGATTTCCAATGGTACAATATATCTGTTAGGAATAGGATTGTCACCTGAATATACCATCCACGACCGAGGGATGCACCACATAGAATCTTTGCAGCTGCAGGCCTTTCCAACTCTGATCCATTTAATGCAATATAGTATAACTTCTCTATCTCTGCTGGGCTAGTATGAAAGAAAAGTTGTGAATGAAGACCATCAGCACTTTAGATAAACACCATAACTGAATCACAATTTTGCATAAAAGCGAACCTTGAGGCAGGTGTCGCCGTAAGGGCATTTATAAGAGAATTGTTTAACGGTGTCCCTTCCATAAATGTTAACCATGGAGATTTTTCTAGTGGCGACGAATCTGACAAAGACGTAACAGATGTGGACACATAACCAGGCCAAAAGTACACTGACGTATCCATTAAATTTCGTGCAATGCAAGCTTCCACTATGAGATGCCTCAAGTTCCCACCTAAGAGATAATTATTTTATAAGTATCATAGATATATTGAAGAAAAAAACATGGAGTAAGTTAAGTTGTATGCATGTGATAGTAATCGTTATTCATCATAACGGATTGAATCATGGAAGCACATATGAAGTTACAAAAACCAACCTGCTTTTGTATTAGAATTAGCATGAATGCCAGTGAAAGAATCGCCCTTTTCATTCATAGAATTATAAATGAAGCTTGCAGCTTTTCTAGCTGCCTGATTGGCTGCATCAACAACTAATGCAGGAGGGCATAAAAGGCCAGAAAACTGTCCAAGGACTTGAACAGATGACATCAGGCCACAAACTGCCTGCTTTTCAGGTCTGTTTTCTGATTTCACAGGCACTGGAATGGAAGACGGATTATGTTCAGAGTCATCCCTTAGAACATCCAAAACTGCCAAAGGGACAATAGACAAAAGCATGCATAAACGGGCCTCAAGATGGGGAATAGGACCTTCGGGAGGATCACGCTCCTGCAATACACCATGAGAGGGGAGAGCTTAGTTATTTGGTTAATACTGCCATTAAAACAAAAAATTAATATGGATCAATCTCAACTCGCTGCACAAGCCGGAGGGCTGAAAGCCAAAGTGCTAGAAAAGTTTCGTGCCAGCTAGCCTGGTTAATTATTTGTAGTGTCTTGATTCCTTCTGCAAATAGGTCATGAATATTAGGAAATACCAGAATCCTTATATAACTATTTAAAAATAAACTGCTAATGACTAATAAATAATTGCTTTAAACTCATCTCAGAAACTTACCTTTAAGCACATCAATAGCAGATTTGATAGGAATTTGCCTAGAATCCATAGCATTCTCCATGTAAATGTCAAAAGGAATCCAACAAGATCTGTAGTTGCACCTCAACAATGTCGTACATGATCCAACATCAGCAAGCATCCTAACCATCTGATGCTTATTTAGGCAGTAATCAAAATGAGAAACTCCACGAATTTTTGCAGAAACTTTTGTAAGAACTTGATTTACTAATTTTAACTCTGATGATGCTAATTCAAGGGATTCAAGAAATTGAAGCCTCTGCAGGAGGCAATTGAAATTTTCAGGCCTATCAAACATGGTGAAACACAAAATGGGGAAAACAGGTCGTCAATTTCCCAACACAACTCATAGATAGCAAGATATATGAACAATAAAATTAGATTCATGTAAACATCAACACTTAAAGAACTAAAAATTAGTTATCAACAAATGTGCTTATAGACAAGAGAAGCCAGGATTACTAGGCTTTATGGCATATGCATAGGTGCTGCTAAATAAAATTTCCCAAACAATTTGATAGTTGAACCATTCTATTTTACATCTGTAAGTAGTTTCACAACTTGAAACTACCGTTTTGATGCATGATGGTGGGTATTGCTCTAGTAAACCACCTTGAAATAACCAGATAAGAACTCTGGCATATACCGACAAACAAAGAAAGCAGACCCTTTTTTAAGACATACTAGAACTTTAATGGAGAGTATTGTTTACCTTGAATGGTCAATTGATGAATCCAACAAATAATTTCCGATCAGAAAAATTCTAGAAGAAAATCCTGCAGGATTGTTAATGATTTTGAATCCTTGATTTTATACATCATCTTCTTCTGGTTAGATGATTTCTTGATTGATCAACTAAAAACTGTTTTTGGTGGAACTATTCATGAAGCGTCCGTTCCACTAGAGAATATCACAGATTTGAGGAGAACTCAAAGCAATGGTTTCCCTAGACTAACTGCCAAATGCCTACATGAGTAACAGGACCATGGTCCCCGATCTAAATTATGCATGGAAGTAGGCTTCCACACGATCTTGTAACTCCAAGCATGAACGAATGAGGTAAGCTTTCAATAGAAAACAAACTCATCCCATTCTTCTGTGTTTTGCCATGGACGATCAGAACGCACTAGGCTTGGACAACAATTGACCCTAGACAGAAATGTGAAAAGGAATATGGAATGATTTTCATTTGATATGATTTATCATATAAGCTGATCTCTTTTCTTAAGACCGGTAATTTGCACTCATATAAGTTAATTTTAGTATTTACAACTTAAAAGACCAGGAAATTGCTTCTAAGATGGTTTCTCTAACATACCGCCACATGTTCAACGCAAGAATTTATTTACATTATCGTATACAGTTGAGAATCAAAATAGAGATGGCTTATAGTAGAAAAAAAGTATACGATATCAATGGTGAAACTCACGTTATCAATTTTCGGAGCTCAAGGGAATAGGCTAAAAGATTATTTCAGCTTTATGGTTATTTATAGGGATAGCAACAAAATCCGCACTCACGGATACCCATCCAAACACGTCCCGATTTAGGCGGGCAAGCCCCGCTTTGAGTTTGACAAGTTGAAGCTTATTATGCTTTAAGCTTGATACATCAAAATATTTTATCACAAAAAAAAAAATGAAACTGAGTTTGACAACTGTTGGACTAGTTTGAAAAGAGAAGGCACCATTAATGATTAATGTGTGAAAGAGTCACCACTGGATTGATCATCGGTGAGAATAAAACACGCCACTAGTATGATTCATATGTGGGAACAGAGTCACTACCGGATTGATCGTCAGTGGAAATGAAAGGTACCACTAATATGATTCATATGTGGGAATAGAGTCACCACCAAATTGATCATTGGTGGGAATAAAATGATTGTCTAAGCAAATGGTACCTTGTCCTTGAAACCAAGTTCTCACAGCAGCAGCTACAGTGCAGAAGGGGGAATTGGAAGATGAGAGGTTGCTGAAAAATCACCAAATCATGAAAAGACCAGTAGGTGGCCGTAGACGGGTGCATGCGCTTTAACACGCGGATTTGGTGGAGGCCCGTGAGACCCACAAGTAGAGAAGAAGGACGCGCGTGCAGTGTTGATTGGCAACCGGAAAAGCATCGTTAAAAGACAAGGGCAGGTGCGGCTTTTCCCCGACTAATCGGGTGCGGGGGAGGCAAAACCCACCCCCACCTGTTGCCATGCCTAGTTATTTAGATGTTAGATATGACTATAAATACTAATAGCAATGGATTAAGATGCAATTAACTCTAAAATTCCAAACTAAACTTTCAAGACTAATCATAAAGGCCAAAAATATAAAAGTTTGAGACATTACATGTTTAAGAGAACAGACTGCAGAAGTATCGTCGCTTTTCTGGTTTCACTTAGTCTTTCCAATACCTCTAAGGCTGTGATGGAATTTCTCTTCCTTATCTGTTCATGATAATCACCTTTTTTTAAATTGTGCGTCACATTATGATCAATTACCATATACTGATCGCCTGTTGGGACTAAACAGGATCTTTCATTAAAGGTCACTTGTATTCCCCAGTCATTTAATGTGGTATCAATCAAAGCAATGAAAATGCTAAAAAAGAACAGTACAAATACATGCCCTAGCTCCACATCATGAATTTTGAATGTTTCAGAAAAGTGAAAGACAGAATCAACAGACTTAATTATCCTGCAAAACAAAACCTAAACGGTTTAAGAATTATATGTCGTTGATCAAGGTATATTAAGGAAGTATCACTCAAATTAAGTAACTACAAATTAGGACAAAAAACAAGAAAGTACAACCAAATAGAAGTAATAATAATGTAGTACACATTATCACATGGATTTTCAACTTCAAACTTATACAGAAATAAACACAAAAAAGTAAAACATATTCTTATATCAACTACCATGCAAGTAACCAATCATCAATGCATTTGGGTAAGAGTTTCAACTTTTGAGCGGACAAGTTACCAAATTTCAAACAAAAAATCATAGTATTATTTGCTAAAAGAAGAAAATAATTTAGGGGAAAAAAGTGCACGGGATTTGGAGGATAAAGGATAACCCATTACAAAAAAAAATTAAAGGTAAAATAACAAATAACAAAGAAAAAGAGAATACATTGATTGGGTTTGAGCAAATTTGACAAACAGCTTGATTAAACGCTTAATTGAATGTGACACCTTTAGATTAACTTATGAAAAATTCATTTACACTTATCTTCTAACATAAGCACTTGTTAAAATTGTTTGAGACTGCTATTGAAGATAACTTTTAACATCTCTATAAGCCATTTTCAGCTTATTCCAATAAACTCTTTAATATAGCTTACAAAAACACATTTCAGTTTATATAAAAACAGTTTAGTTACATGCCCATTCTGATTATTGAAAAAGAGAAAACATCATTCGAGTTTGTGCAAAATTGAGAAACTGACTTTATTAAGCCCTTATTGAATAAGGCTACATTTCGATTGGCTAATGAACAGCTCATTTGGATTTATCTACCTACAAAAGTACTTCAATAAAATATTTAGAGATTTCTTATGAAAATAAAAGCTTATTACATATCTATAAACTATTTTCAGCTTATTCCAATAAACTCTTCAATAATACTTACAAAAATATCTTACAGTATATATGAAAAGAGTTTAATCGCATATCTTCTTCAATTATAGAAATTGTTTACCCTCGAACACTTTCATTCAATAAATGCCTAATTAAGTTGTTTACAGTAAATACTTACCATAAATTATTTCTATAAGTTGTTTCAAACTATGAAGCAAAAAATTAGATGTATTAGTACATCTATTTTTTATTTATATTTTGGTACAGGAGAAGGAGAAGTATAAATGATTGATTGTAACCACGTATATTGGTGCTAATGCAAGATAGATTTTAAAAGACAATGTCATAAAATAAGCTTCCATAATAATCATAAATAAACTCTTCACTGACATTAATTATGAAGTTAAACTAATAAGTGAAGAAACATAGTTAATTTAGGGTTTACTTACTTGTTAGTGCACTTGATCGAAGCGATAGGGTGAAAATTAAATGCATGTTGAGCAAGAAGTGGAAGGAAAAGAGCGTAAGCATGCGGATGAGAATATCTACGAGGAAAAACCTTAGAAGATAGAAGAGAAAGTAATTGAAGAGGGAAAATTAGACGAGAAGCAAGAGCGTGGTGAAGAAACTTCCACATCGAAGGATGATCCTTTTCATTTTCCGAACACATTTGAGAAACCAAAAGGTGAGCGAACTCGGGACTGGGTAACTCAACGCCAACCGAGTTAAGATATTGAATCAATTCCGTTACCCATGCCGTTGGTGTTTCGTTGTTGCGTTGTTGCCATAGCTTCAATTTGTTAGTAACCGTTTCGTTCACTTGTTCGTTCCACTCTAACGACTCCATTCTGGAAGGTTCTAAGTTAGTTACTGTTGATTCATTTATAATTATGAAATGAGAGTGAATGAATGATTGTAGATGATAGTAATGGAAAAGAAGAGTGGTAGTTAGATTGAGATAGGGTGTGTTTGGCTGTGTTTGAGTGGAATTAATTGATAGTGGTAAGTTGGTGGAGCAATCGCGCAAACGAACAAACACTTGTGCTACTCGCCGCTTATTGTCCCAACTGAATTTTGGGTATTTGGAAGGTACCTTTTTTAGAGATGAACACACCTCATGTTGTAACTTTTCAGGTCAAAAGTAAGTCATTCCAACTCATTATTCAATATATTCTATGTGTGGACGTGGAACCAGTTTTTTATTCAAAGAAGATGGTTTCTGTTACACGTGGGTAATAAAATTATTTTTGCAAGATCAAATTTATTGTTTTTTAATTTTTATGCATTTTTGTTTCTCCATTTTTGTAGGTTTTTGAAATTAATTTGTCTTAAAGAAATTGTCTAATGATTCTAATTAAAAATTTGTTTATTGAAAAAGTTAAATGTATTAATTTTTAATGTGTTGAATATACAACTTTTGATGAAATTTAATAAAAAAAAATTTTTGATAAAAATTTAATAATATTTTAAGTTTATTCAAAATTATTTTTAAGACACTTATTAGTATTTGTCAATTAAATAATAGAGTCTTATTATTTGGTGGTTCGATTCTTTACGACAGTATATATAAAAATATGAATAGAATAGTTCATTTAGTTGAATCTTTAGTTGATATTTACTATGGTTTGATAATTTTGATTATGTCTTAATTTCATCTTAATTCAAACTATTTAAATCAATTGAATAGTAGTTTCAGTCATTCAATATTTAGTTTAATTTTTAAAATATTACTCTACAATTATGATAGTTCTACAAGGGGAAAAAACAAAGAAATGAAATGGAGAGAAAATAGAGAGATAATGAGTTATAGAGAGTGCAAGAGAGAGATAGTAGTTGAGAGGATCCATATCTAATATTTTATAAAATATATTATGTTGTGAATAATTAGAGTATTTGGTAGATGTTCATATTCATAAATCATATAACTTCCAAAGTTAAAGTCACTCGCTCCACTGTTATTATTTTTCACTTTCAATGTTAGTGCACCTAATACACTTATATAGTAAGTTACAAGAAGATATGTGTCCTATAAATAAAACTATATAATCTTGTAGGAATGCACTTTAGAGAACATAATGCAATTAACGTTGTATACTTCGCTCTTGCTCTCTTATATTTTTTTCTTCTATATTTTACTATTTTATGCTTTTTGTTTTGGTTTATTTCGTGATACGTTTTCAATAAAAATCTCTATCACAACTAATGATGAATTTTGTTTTTGGAAGTTATATTACAAGAAAACTTATTTTTCTTCTTCTCACTATCTTTAGACTAATTTAACTCATGATCTTATATATAACATTTTTTCTTACAATTTTGTTTCTTCATGTCAATCTTTAATATTTCTTTCATTTATGTTATAGCTTTTATTTTAACATATTAATCTTTTATATTTCTTACATATAAATTTTGTTGAGAATTAATTAACAAAATTATGATGTTTGTATATTCTTTATAATTTAAGCAAGAATTCAATATTCAAGCATCTCAAAGGATTGTACATATAATAGTTTTTTGTCGATTGTTATTCACGAAGTTCATTTGTGATTAATTCTTGAAAAACTAAAAATCTAATATTAGAGCATCTATGTAGAATTACTTAGAGAATGGATTTTTTTTTATCTCTATATATATAGTTCAATTGTGATATTTTTGGTTAATTTTTTTGTTTTTAAATAATTATTTGTGATATAACTCTTAAAAATTTAATAAAAATTACTATTAAAGCACGTATGATCATACAAAGAATAAATTATGTTGAAGAATGTTTACGAAAGAAAAAGTTAGCGGTTTTTGTTTCTATTTTTAGCCAGCATTACCTGGTCGCTGTTTCAGTGCTACAAAGTACAAACATAGCATTTATGTTTTAAGCCATGATAATAATACAATACAGCTTATTCGATTGAAAAACGTACAACCTATAAGAAAAGGATATATAATATAATATTCCAGCTCAAATGCTGTTTTGTGAGACTACAAAAAAACAAACAAACACGGCTTTTAACGACGGTATCTATTAATTTTTGCATTACTTATAACCCAATAATAGTCCTTCTTCAAACATTTGACAAACCGCACCTTTTCAAGGTGCTTAAGGTTTTGTCAAAAAATTTCTTCATTTCTCTATGATTATTGCATTTTGATGGATTCATTTTAACGTTAATTTGATTCATTATCCCCTTCAACTCAACCTGTAGCCTCAATTCACAGGTGCATATTATACACATATTACGTTTTTTTTCAAGTTCTTGTTATAATATATTATTTTGTTCCTTTCCTTGGAGCATTGTTTCAATTTGTCATGTATTTTTTGTTTTCCGTTTTTTGATTTGGAATTTGCATTTTTTATTAAATTAGTCATTCTGTTCATAGCCATGTTATGTTAATTTTGAATTTTGTACCAAAATAATTTTGAAATTTTGTTCTTTGCATGTGATCATGTTTTTCTAAATGGGCACTTAGAAGAATTAATTTGTAAATTTATCGTATTTCATCAAACTTTGCTTGCTTTTATAGGTAAGTATATAATTAATAACTTGTAACGTGCTAGAGGCTCTTATGTGATAGGCATTTCGTGTTATAATCATCAAAAAAATGTGGGGACTAGTCTCAGATAAATTTATATTATCATTAGCAATAAATAACTTCATTTTCAGTTACATTGAATCATTGAAAATGGTAGGTAAATTTTGAAAAATTTCAAATTCTTTGCAATTGATCATACATAAATAAATCAAGGATATATATATATTTTTCATGAATCACTTTCTGATATCCATAAAGAATCTAAGCTTTCTCTCAAGTCAAAATAAGTTTGGATTGCATCCTCTTTTTTTTTTTTTAAGTCAAGCTTACACGCTAATTCCCTCTTAATGAAATAATAAAATATAAAAACAGAGGATTTAATTTTTTAACTTAGTACTGCTATGCTTACTTTCAGATACATTTATGTAAGAAAAAAGGTGTCAACAGTAGCTTTTGGTAATTAAACTTCCTTACATTAGAGAACATTTTTTGTTCACTATTGCACTTTATTTTGCCATCAATTTTCAATGTGCTAGTATAGTACTAAACTATAGCTATAGTATTATTATACACAATTTTGGCTCAATAGTATAGATAAGTTATTTATTCTTAATGAATGTTCAATTATAAAAACAAATGAATATATATTTTCATGATGTAGGTCCATATAGTAAGAGAAAAGGCATAATGAAAGAAGAAAATGGCAGAAGGTGGAAAGTGTGTATAGCTGTAACATGTGGAATTTTGATAACAATTGTGTTGATAGCAGTGATCTTAGCATTTACATTGTTCAAACCAAAACAACTGGTTAGCAAGGTGGATTCAATCGAGATTCAAGACATGGACATAAGTTTCAATGTGTTTAGTATGAGTTTAAATTTGAATGTTACATTGAATGTGGATTTATCAGTTAAGAATCCAAATAAGTTTGGATTGAAATACTATGATGGATTTGCTCTAATACATTATAGAGGACTACAAATTGGTGAAGCTCCTATCCCTAATGGAGAGATATCTCCGGAGGAAACTAAGGGTGTGAATGTCACACTCACTCTTATGGCTGATCGTTTACTCTCTAATTCTCAGATTTTTTCAGATGTTACTTCAGGCAAATTGCCACTCAACACTTTTATGAGCATTGCTGGTGAAGTCAACATTTTAAGCCTTATCAAATTTCATGCCAGTTCCTCCTCAACTTGTGATTTCAGTATCAATATTACCAATAAAACAATTGAGAGCCATGTGTGCCATTACAAGACAAAGATTTGATTGTACTTTGTCAGGTGTTGGATTTCTATGTTAGGTGAAGAAGGGAGAGTCAAAAATCCAGAAGAGAATTTATGTTGTCCTTCAAAATCATTCATTATTCATTTTTACTTGTTTTCTCAATTTGGAGGATTTTAAGGATCCAAATAATAGAAAACGTGTCTATTAACCTCTCATTTTAAAATATTTTTTATTCTACACTTCATTTTCATCCCAATTAAATTTTTTTCTATACATAAAATCAAAAATCTCAATAATTTGTTTAAGGTATTTGAGCCCCTTCTAATCACTTCAAACACATATTACTATAATTTTAATTTAACTCAAAGTTAAGAAGGGTAAAGTGATATAAAAGAAAATTGAGGTAGATAATTGAAAATGATAGAAAACATTAAAATTAAACATACAATTTTCCTTATCTATTGATATTCTATGATTCCATTTTTGTTTTAAAACTATTGATAATTTAAAAATTCAAGATTTTCCTTCAAAATCATTCATTATTCATTTTTACTTGGTTTCTCAATTTGGAGGATTTTAAGGATCCAAATAGTAAGAAACGTGTGTTAACTTCTCATTTTGAAATATCTTTCATTCTTTTATTCTATACTTCATTTTCATCTCAATTAATTTTTTTTCTATACATAAAAGTCAAGAATCTCAATCATTTGTTTAAAGTATTTGAGCCCCTTACTACTCACTCCAAACACATACTACTATAATTTCAATTTAACTCAAAGTTAAGAACGGTAAAGTGATATAAAAGAAATTTGAGATAGTTAATTGAAAATGATAGAAGAATTTGGACTAAACATACAAATTTCCTTATCTATTGATATTCTATTATTTCATTTTTGTTTTAAAACTATTGATAATCTAGAAATTCAAGATTTTCCTTCAAAATCATTCATTATTCAATTTTATTTGTTTTCTCAATTGAGAGGATTTTAAGGATCCAAATAATAAGAAACGTGTTTGTTAACCTCTCATTTTGAAATATCTTTCATTCTACACTTCATTTTTATCTCTATTAAATTTTTTTCTATACATAAAAGTCAAGAATCTCAATCATTTATTTAAGGTATTTGAGTCTCTTGCTACTCACCCCAAACACATATTACTATAATTTCAGTTTAACTCAAAGTTAAAAAGGGTAAATTGATATAAAAGAAATTTAGGTAGTTAATTGAAAATGATAGAAGAAGTTGGAATTAAACATACAATTTTCTTTATCTATTGATATTCTATTATTCCATTTTTGTGTTTAAAACTATTGATAATTTAAAAATTCAAGATTATTTTTTAGTGAGAAATACAAGATGTAATTAATGCTTTTTTCCCCTAACTATGTATACCATAACATTGAAATACATAGATATAGATAATTACAGGTAAAGATACTTTCCATCTCTTTGGAGAAATAAACAGTCCATTTTCTATATTATGTTGGCATGTTTCCATCTTTGAAGTCAATGTTTTCACATTTAATAGTGTAAACATTATATACAAGAAAACAACTTATTTGGTTCATAAATATGTAAGGCATTCTCACAATAATATTTGAATATATCAAAATTACAAAAATATACACAAATATATCATATATTAATAATTTTAATATTTAAATGTGTCATTAATTAATTAATTTAGTCTTAAAATATGTTTTTTGTTAATCAATTTTGTCAATAAATTTACTAATATAAGAAACTTATAAATATCTTTATGGAATTTTGACGAAGGTTTAGTGATTTGTATATCTAGATGGAATATGCATAGTGCGTGCCAATAAATGCATTATTTTGACTATATATGTCCAATGCATACACATGGATTTGAAAGAAGCGTGTATGCATAATGGCAGTTAGTTAGAACACGGAATGGCTAGCCGCACCTTTACTTTCGGCCTGCATACTATACATTTTACTTTACCAATATTATTAAGAAAGGTGGATATAATAATAATAATTAATCATAAGAGAAAGAAAAAAAGTTATTTTTTTAATGATAAATTAATTAGAAATATTTTCATAAAAAATTTATTAATGTATGTTGAGGGATGAATAAAAGGTGAAAAAGAGTTTTATAATTAGTAATAGTAATTCAATTGGACCCTCACAACAACCAACTACCTATAGATATATTCAATTAATATTATAGTTGGCACAATGTCACTCTTATAAATGTAGCCTCTCCATCAAACCTCATTTACTCATCAAAATTTCACTACCTTATGGTAGCATTTCCATTTCACATTTCTCAATTTCACTAATAAAAAACAAAAGCCATGAAGGATACACAAAACAAGCAAGAGGAAGAACATGTGTTGATGAATCTTCCACCAAAAAAAGGAAGACATAGATGTATAACTTCCATATGCATACTTTTATTAGTTTTAATAATTTTAGTGATAGTTTGTGTTGTTCTTGCCTTAACACTTTTCAAGCCAAAACAACCAATAACAAAGATTTCTTCAGCTACTTTACAAGGTATATCACCTCGTGTAACATTTCCTTCAATTGACATACAATTAAATGTTACTCTTGACATCAAGATTCAAGTGGAGAACCGAAACCGCGCAAGCTTCAAACACGAAGATGGAACTAGTTTTTTGATGTATAAAGGTGTTGAAGTTGGAGAAACAGATATTTTTCCTGGTTTGATTCCTGCAAGAAGTTCTAGTATACTTCCTTGTAGGCTTACCCTTCAAGCTGATAAATTAGCATCTAATATGACAGGTTTTATAGCAGATTTGATGAGTGGTCAACTCTCTTTGGAAACGGTTACTAAGATTCTTGGAAGAGTTACTTTTCTTGGATTCATCAAGAAACATATTGTTGCTGAGTCTACTTGTCAATTTGCTATTGGTTTTCCTGATTTCGAGATTAAAACCCAAATTTGCAAGAATAAGGCTAAGTTGTGAATCATGGTTGGATTTCGTGCATTTTATTTTCGTGAAATTTCAGCCATTTAACCTTAGAGTAATGGCTGAGATTATTTACTGAGTGTAGAAGCATGATTTTTTTTAGGATTGGTAATCTAGATATATAAATTTACAGGTTATATGGTCACTTTACACTTTGTTGATATAAATATTAGTGTTACATGTATTTATTTATTATATATTTGTATGCTTGTGATTATTAGAAGTTGGTTGTGGTTTTGAAAATTTTGGGAACTCTATTTTGAGAAGTACTTAGTAGTCATATATTGGGCATGTTTTGACTTTGTGACTATTAAAAGTTGAAACATGTTATGTGATACATGAATATTGAGGATAATGAATCTTGACTTTATTTTTGTATCTAATTTAATATTGTTGATTTTTATATCCTCTGTTTTCAATTTTTGATAATGAGATATGATGAATTAAATTAAGTGTTTCATTCTGAGCTAGCTTTATTTCACATTAAAACCAGATGAAATTTAAGTTATAGTATTGTGGAAAATGAATTATTTAGTGTAAGCGCGTGACGCAGTTATATATCTCAACTTGTCGACCTAAATAAATGTTCAAGATCGTTTAAATTTGATTTACTGATTTTATAATTTGAAGTGCCAATGAATGGCTGAGATTTAATACTGCATTAAATTGTGTGGTATTTCAACTGCAGCAAACCCAAAAAGCAAGGCCTTAGAACTGTGTGAGTTTTGATCGCTTTTTCAATAATCTTCGTTTATTATTTTTTTTTTTTATCTTAGTCTGGCATAATGACACTGATCAACTACACGGTGAAAGAAAATTAATCCATCACAGTTGAATACAATATGAAAGTGATAGAGAAACAATTTTTTCTTTGTTTGCCTCTTAATTTTTATGCAACTAAAATCCAGAACAAAGCCTGAAAAACAGGTCTATAGAAAGTGGTAGTGTCCACCCTATGGATGATAATTAGTGTCCACCTCGAGCCCCATTAAACTTTGGAGTACTTTATGGTAGATTTCAAAATAAATAAAAGTTCTTTAATGCTATATTAAAGAGGAATACAAAGAGTCCATTAAAATTTCATAATATATATATATATATATATATAAAATAATTAAAAAAATTTAAAATACCTTTACTGTATAATATTATTTAAGAGTTATAAAGCTAAAAAAATTAGAGATATGCATAACATAAAAATTATCTTAATTAATATCTCAAAAATGAAGTTTACCAAAATTCCCCTCTATTTGCTTTGAAACAATGCTTTTAAATATTCTCTTGTACAATAAAGCAAGTTTTGGTATTAAAAATATATTCTCCAGCATCAAAATTACAAAACTCCCCATGTCCAGCCACATCAAACGAGGGATCAAAGTTAAGTTAAGCGTCAAGCTAGGTATATTTCTTCTCCTTGATTTCTCAAGATGTATTTACTCAAGAGTGCACATTTGGCACACCATTATGTCATTATCCACAAATGCAATCTTATTGTCATTGCATTTAGAATAACTGGTTAAATTTTTTTAATTTCAATAGATAATATTTATATTCATCCGTTTAAGTTGTAAAATGATCATAATTGTCATTTTAATTAATAATTTATCTCATTTCCATTTTTGTTATTATAAAAAATGTCAAAGCATATGTTAAGCTTCTCTATGGGCAAGAGCTGAACACATCATCTTCATGTGTATGGCAATCAGCAAAAGCTCATATATAACCTAAAGTATACAAAGTTTGTTTGAAAAAGTGTGTGCCTAGCCTTGAATAGAGAAAGAGCTAGAGTGAGTTGTAATATACACCATGTAATTCATTGTAAGTAGGAAAGAGGAGATAATTTAGGAATATGTTTGTAAGAATGACAAGTGTTGAGAATAATCTTTTTCTGACACTCATTATTTTATTCGATAATATTAATGTATGTAGATTTCACACTTTAGAAATGGATTTCATAAAGTTGTGGGGTACATGTGAATTTCACTCAAGGAAATGTGACTATTGAAAGCAATGTTATGGCATTCATTTTGTAGGATCACTAAAGGGAAAATGGCATTAGTTAAGAGAAAAAGTTATTTTGGACACACATTTTAGCTGTTGTGTTTAAATGAATGAGTTTTTCCGTATCACTCTCAATTATTCTTGCAGTGCTAACATAAAAAAATAATTTACTTGTAGGTTCGTGTTTTTAAGTGTCATTTTCTATAAAAAAAATTTATTTGTCATATTCATAATTCAAATTAGTATAAATATTGTATCGATAAAAATAATTTAAACTAGTTTTTTTAAATGTTAAACATTAATAATTATCTATTAATTTTGTTAGATGAGAAAATCAAATTTATGACATGTTTATCACTTCAACTTTCTCAAATCTCTGAAAATTTATTAGATCGAACAAGTGAGATTATAAATAATTAGGTTATTAAAGGAAATGATAAATTATTCTATCAAAAATAATAAAAAAAAATGAGATAACAATTAAAAAGAAATTGTATGATAGCAATTGCAAATATCACTTATGGCTAATTTGACCGGTAAGATGGTTAATTAACAAGAGAATATACGATGACTAATCAACTATCTCATATAGTAATCATGGATAGAAAAGTGGGTTTCCTCTAGTTTACATCTTGTATATTTATTACAGAGTGATGACTAATTTAGTCTTCAAAATTTGTAGGTCTAGATAATTTGATCTATAACAATAATTGGATTTTAATTAAATCGATCTCTGAAATTAAAAATCTTCACCCATATTAGCTTATCTAAGGCAACCAACAATCAAATTGACTACATCAAAAGGATTAATTAACTTAATTGAATATATTTAAATATTAGTAAATTATTTTAGAATTTCAAGGGTGAAATTGATAGTCTCCTACATATCACGACCAATTTTTTATGGTTAGACTTTTCCACTTGTGATTGGAGGCTGGTCCCACGCTCGTGGGTTTGGGTTATTTTTCTATGCATGGGTCACCACCAAGTTGGCATGTGCACCGTTTGGAGAAACAAAGAAAGAAGAAGAAAAATATTGGTAGAAAATAAGAGAGGTCTTAGTTCTTGATCCCAACCATTCAATTCACTACTTCGAATATAAATGCATATTCCATATTACGGTAGATTTATAAGAATTATAACGAGTGAGTCACCATAATTTAGAGTCGGCCTAAGGCTTAAACTACTAACACTAGAGTTTTAGACTTCCAATAAAATTATGTTTTGAAGTTTATTAAGTTTAAAAAATATTATCTACAAAAAATAAAATATCTCCTAAGTGTAAAAAAAATATACAAAGTGATATTTAATTATAATAATTTACTTCTCAAATAAAATTAGAGTTTAATAGATATTGTCGGTATAAATTTTTTACACTCTTAACACGTTAGAACTATTCATCAGAATTATTTTAAAAATAGATTTAATAAAAATTAAATATATTTAATAATTTAAAGATTATAAGTGATTGTCAATTTAAAATTTTTTATATTGATAATATAAATTAAATCCACAAAATTATTGTTGTTAACATATAAATAAACCATGGTAATATTAAACATTAACTAAATTTCTTTCAACTTTAGCAACTAAGAAGCTACCCTTAAATAAAATTATGCAATAATTGATGCATGTTCCATAAGTCAATGAGTCATGTTCTTAAGATACCTCAAGCTTTAAATTTCATCTAGAAAAATAAAATTAGCAAATTCCAAGTCAACGGTGACTAACGAGAACCGCTACTAATGTTAACCATTTTTTTCAATTAAAAGAAACTCAACTGAAACCAACGATTGCGAAGAGAGTCACTTATGGTGTGCCACCAAACACGCGCTGTCCCTTATAATATAGCATAGCATAGCACAAACACAACACACACATTACACAAAATCAAATTAAGAAGCATCAACCATTGGTATAACATATTTATAGGTTTATTAGGATTTTTCCAGTTTTGTTTTCCAATATACACAAATCTATCTATCAATCAACAACACAATACCCGCTTCTTCTAACTCCTAAGAGTTTCTTCGACTCCTTCCTTGCTGCACGCACGCACGCGCTTCTAATTCACGCGCTAGGGGTAATGGGACAAGAGAAAATAAACATGACAGCACCATCATCGTCGTTTAGGCTTCGATGTCGGAGTCTCAACTCGCTCCGTCTCCGAAGAATATTTGATATGTTCGACAAAAACGGTGATTCTATGATAACAGTAGAGGAAATAAGCCAGGCGTTGACCATGTTGGGATTGGAAGCAGAGTTCAAAGAGCTTGAATCCATGATCACGTAAGTTCATTGACAAAATTAATTAATACTACTCAATTTACAATTTAAACTAAGCTAAATTAATTAAGTTGATCTCAAGAGATATAATAAAATTTTAAAATAATAATATTTTAGTTAATTTTTTTTTGTTAGTTTTAATAATTTTTTTTATATTTCATTCCTATTGAAGTATTCTATATTTTAAAAAACAATTGAACCATTAGTTAGATGTCTCTTTTGCACGATTTTAAATTGTGGTTTTCAATTACAATTGTGACTGCTACAATACTATTGATTTTGATCTTGAAATTTTGTACAATGACATCACAATTGTAATTATGTAGATTTTGAAGTTTATATACTAATATGGCATTCACATTTTTCTGTAAGGTGAATATTTGTAAAGTAATTACAATTTAAAACTATGTTCTCTTGTATTTGTCTCCTACAAATTAATTAAATACTTTGTTGGTTATAATAATTAGAAGGTTAAAAAATTTAGTCTCTATAAAATTGATGTATTTCACTTTTAGTCTATAAAAATAATTCACACTTTTTATTTTTATAAATATCATTATTTTTAATTGTAATTTTCAAATTAAAAACAATTATTTTTGTAGACTAAAAAATTTGAAAAAGAATTTATAGAACTAGAAATATAATACAATAACTTTTTATAAGAACTAAATTGTTTTTTAAAATTTAATTATAATGTAAAATTAATAAAGAAAAATACTAACAATTGTGTAATTCATAATTTAAAATATGAGATTTTGTTGTGGAGTTCAAAACCTCCTAATTGAATTCCAACATTTCCGTTACCACCACTAGAATATACACTCATAATTACTTGATCTCCGTTCCCACCACTAGACTTGATTCACTTGATAAAAGACTTAAACACCATATCACAAACCAAAACCTTAAGGCATTAGATTTATAGGTTTATGGGTCATTCTCTTTATATATTCAATATAGTCTCCATTCCTAGTCGTCAACGTGGATTAATCACTCAGAATTCCAACAATTGTCAATTGAAAATCGTTTTATATTTTCATTTTTTATTCATTAAAAGTATCAATAATAAATACTATTGTGGCAACGAACAGGTCGTACATAAAGCCTGGCAACGAAGGGCTAACGTACGAGGATTTCGTAGGTTTGCACGAGTCTCTTGGGAACACATATTTTGGAGTGGAAGAAGACGAAGTGGAAACACTTGACACAGATTTGTGGGAAGCATTCAAGGTGTTTGATGAAAATGGCGATGGTTACATTTCGGCTAAGGAATTGCAAGTAGTGTTAGGGAAGCTTGGACTCGTGGAAGGGAACTTGATTGATAACGTTCAACGAATGATTGTGTCGGTTGACACCAACCGTGATGGTCGTGTTGATTTCTGTGAATTTAAGGATATGATGCGCTCCACTATTGTCCCTACTTCTTCATAATAATCTCCAAATACGTATATTCCGTTACTCCTTCTATTGTAGCGATGCTTTTTTTCCTAGCTTTCATTTTGGATTGTTTTGTGGGTATATATTAATTAATGATGGATGCTATTCCATGCTTGTTCTTAAGTAATAAACAATGTTTCACACCACTAACTTTCCTTATAGTTGTCACTTATGATTAATTACATTTAAAATTGTAATAATCTGAATAAATAATTAATTTAAATCACGATTAAAATTATAGTTAATCATCTTATCAAATCAATTATAATATTAACTATACATTAAATTTTTTTTTGACTATATGTCTAAGTGAACTAACCATAATTTTTGACATGATTAATAAGGATTTCATGTGTAACAATAAAATAGGTGTCTAAATATTAGTAACTGATACTAGTTCTTTTAAGGATTCTAAATTTCTAGTAACATCTTGATGGCCAACATTGGACGATATGAGCTTGCATATATGGGTAACTATTATGTGGTCACAGCAACAAATGCAAATCATTTAGACTAAAATGAATGTCGATATAATTTTTTTGATTAGATGTATATGATTAAAGGTCCACAACGATTTTGGTAAGAGTTATATTTTAGAGTTTTTACATGATTATGTTGTCAACATGTTTTTGTTAAATTTATTGTTGATCTAATATCTTATATAATATTATACGTGAATATTAGCAGCATTTGTGACCCATAGTAATAATTAAAAATATTATTTAAATAGATTGATTGATAAATTAAAATCACTTTTTTATAGTCCTTAGACTAACACTTTTAGACAAACAGACTTTTAAAAATATTTTGTGCTTGTCAATTTTAAAGAAAATTTGGTCTAGTAGTGTGTAACGTAGGCTATGTTATAGATCTAGTTATATGCTCTAAAAGCTAAACTTGTAATTTATTCCGCTAATGCAACTCAATTGATATTTCGATTAATAATTCTCAAGAAACGTGTAAAATAATAATTGATTACATAGAAATACGAGGTGGGTGCAGACATTATTATCTTTAAGAATTTAATATTTATTTTATTCGTATGAGTAAATCTTTTATGATTTAATAGACTATTTTGAAAAAAAATTTAAATCATAAAACTACAAGAAAATTCTCATTGTTAATAGATGGAGAGAAATAAAATATATGACTATTGATAACTAAATGAGTATTTATATAGATAAATAAAATATTTCATATTTCAGATTTTAGCAAGGTAGAACTTGGTGTATAAAACTTTTGAAATACTCTAAAATATGCGAGAAAACTTTAACCAATCATAAACATTGAGTGCAGTTGGATTGGCTAGCCAATAATTCATTGGATTTAGTTGAATTGGGGCAAATAATATCATGTTTAACCCTTTTCACAACTCAACTTGTATTTTTTGGGTTTTTTTTTTCCAATACTTTTAAATACATAAAAGTATATATTTCGATTGGTTAATCTGGATGTGAAAAATAAATATTTAAATTAATTAATCAGAATTTAATTTAGAAACATTTTAAAAGACTTAAAGTGAGAAAAAAAGTTTTATTATTTTTATCATGTTATTCATGTTTCCTACGTTTCATATATTCTCGGTACAAGATATTTAATCTACTTTGAGAAGGGACAACATAAATAACAATATTAGGAAGTTAAATAAGTTTAATCATTGATGGTCTTCAGATAAGAAAATTTTGGTTCAAAGTGTAGGCCACTTCTTTCTTTTCAATTTGATACGATAAGATGTTTCTTTATTCAATATTACAGTATTTGTTGGGTTTTGTTTGGATTGATGGAATATATGATGGAATAAAACGGTAACTAATGAGATTTTATTATTTTAAAAATGGGTAGAATAGAGTGGAACATGATAATCATCATCTTTTTTTTTTTCCTTCCATTTAGATTTTACGAAGATGAAATATTATTTTCCATATTATTTATTTTATCGTTAAATAACTAAATAATAAAATAAATAATTTATTCTATTTCGCTGAAATTAAAATTCACTTCAACTCTTTTTTTTTTATTTTTCTTTTTTTTTAAAATATTCAAATAGACCCTGTACATGGTGCCTTTTGTTACTAAATGCCAATTTTTCTTTAGAATGACAAAGCCAAATATATTGACACTCTTCCATTTAGTTTTAGTCTACTTTAGTCCTTTTATTATTGTTATTATTATTATTTTTTTTTTTTTCACCTTTAAGAGTACCATAACTTAAGGAAATATTTGCATCTTTGTGGAACAAATATCGAAAAATCTGGAATCTCTCTTGATTCCGTGACTCTACAGTTTCATTTCATAAACTAAGGGACAAATGGCCTCAAATGGCCTATTTCAATTTGCTAACAAAACTCTTATGCCCCCAACCTGACAAGTATGATCTTGTATCTAGTTATTGACTGGTTCTGAATTCTAAAGATGCTCCCAACATATGCTCCAAGTATATACCATTAAACCTATTTTTAATTACTATTATTCAAGTTTAAACTATTATATTTGATTGGAGTTTTAGAATAATAATATAAATTTATACAAAAATATTAATAATAATAATATAAATCCACTTTAATTAACACAATCTCTCAAGAGTTAGTGTGGTGGTAGAATATAAATCAAGCTTTTTTATATTTCTTTTTATATCCAATCATTCACGTAATATCATACATTTAATCTTAATTGAATGAATCATATTTTAAGTTATTATTTTTTATATTTTATTTATTCCAATAATAAATTCAAAATAATTCTATTTGTAAATATGAATCTAGTGAAAAATTGAAAAAAATTACAAAAATCATTAATTTATACAGATTTTGTGTGTCCCATAAAATCAAATGATTCAAATTTTAAAAAGTATAGTTGTGTAACAATATATAATCTATTTCTGTAAAAACATCGTAATTGTATGTTCTTTTTAATCTCAAATATAAAAAAAAATGGGTATATATATTTGTTTTAAATTTTAAACAACAATATATTAATTTTTATCAACTTAACTTTCTCTTATATTTAATATAAAAAAATATCATCTAAAAATGTCTTTTGAGTCGCATAATAATATTTCTGCTTGCATTAATTAATTGCATAAATAATAAATATTCTTGTGACACCTTGTACCAAAAAAAAAATTCTTGTGACACCAATATATATTTGGTGATATCTAAGCTAGTTATGCTATTCGTAGACCCTAAAAAATAAAACCATGGAGGACAACATGACTAAAATTCAAGACTGCAATGATGAGGATGGTCCATACATAGAAATAGAACTTGATCATGCTGTCAGCACCAAAATTCACAATGATTATGATGACAACAAGAACAATTGTATAGATGATGAGTACAAATTGCGCATTTCAATTTCATCAAGGATTTCTGTTTCCCTCCAAAAAGAGAGTATAAGTGATGAAATTGGAGCTTCCCAAGCAACAATGTTGTCCCTGCAGCATTCTGGTGCTAGCCATATTAATGAAGTTGAATTTCCATGGAAAAGTCCTCAACTTGATAGCCAAACAACAATTTTAGGGACAACTACAACATGTGTGATCCCTTATGACAATGTCAATGTACTATATGCTAGGTATGTATACAACCCACATGTGAAAAAACAATTTTTATTATATTGGTGTATTCTAAAATTATTCTTGTTAAGGAAAAAATTGAAATCACAAGTCCTTTCGATGAGTTTAATAAATAAATAAATAAAATTTGGTTAATTAATTAGTTTTTTTTTCTTTAGATAAATTCAGTAGTAAATTAGTTTGTTAGAAGGGATGAAAAAAGGTACCAATAGAGATTTGATATTCTTTTTATAGATAAATATTTGTAATTTTTTTTTATACAAATGAGTTAGACATAATATAAACGTAAGACAAGATGAATTTAGTTGATACACATGCATTGCAAAAATCTCTAATTACAAATTAATGGTGCTTCTAATTATCAGGAAACAACCAAGCATGACAACAACGGCAAATGGAATTATGATGAAATTAATGATCAAGTTCCAAGGTTTAAAAATCAGATCACTATTTGCATCACTAATAAAACCAAGACAAAACAACTCAAGCAAAAAGTCAATAACCTTTTTTCAATGCTATCAAAAGGGATTGGTGAACCCCTCAAATGGAAGTAATAGAAAACATTGGAATATGGAGAATGATAGCATATGTGGCTCATTGAGAAAAAGTAAAAAATTGAGTAAGGTGATGGAGATGGATTTGGGAGGTATATTAAATGGCATGGGAATGAGCAGAAGATCAAAAAGAAGAACATGTGTTTCAAGTACTTCATGTGACAACTCACCAATTCATGAAGGATTTTCTAAAGAGAATTCTATTCAAGCAGCTATTGCCTATTGTAAAACTTCATTTGGTCAAACATCTGATTTCACTTTTACAAGTTCAATTAGCTCTACTCCTCAGAGCTTGCAATTTCGGCCCGCCCCAGTGGAGCCCCAAAAACAAGTGGGCCATCTTGTCTCCCCCGGTTGGCCCGTTGGGCTTCTAGGCCAAAATTTTATGTACTTTTAAAAAAATAATAGTTTAATTGTTAAAAATCTAGTGTATTTTAGGTTAGGTTGGGCCATCAAAGTTGTGATCCAATAAAGTTATGGGTTGGTCTGACCTATATTCAGTAAAAAGTCATGCTAACAACAAGTGCATTTGTTAAGAAAAATCAAAATTAAAAGTTTTGTATTGAAAACAATAATTTTAAGCTTTTAAAAAGTTAAAAAATAAAAGTTCTATAATTAATTACTTAAACAAGTGAAATTTCTCTCTTTGCAACATCTTGTCTTGATTGTGAGGAGTGAAATTCAATTTATTTTTCACGATGTCTCCAATTATATTAAATAGAATTCGGATGTTGAATATGTAACATAGATAAAAAATTAAATTAAGTTCTCTTTTCATTCTACTCCCTAGAAAAATTAGAACACAAACTAATAAACAAAATTTATGACAAATAAGGGAAAGTGTACTTGTTCATCTTGTTTGATTTACTCTGCAGAGAAATTGGCTAAGAAAAAAAATCATAAGTGTTTGTTTGGGAGTTTGGAAGGGAGGGAAGAGAGAGAAGAGTGAAAGAGAGATGAATCTTTCACTTTTTTTTAAAGAATAGTTTGGTCGAGAATGGAACAGGAGATATATATGATTGATAAGTTTTTGAATTTTTAGATTATTTTAAAAAGTTAAAAATAATTTGAAAAATTGATACATTTCCTTCAAAATACTCTTTTAATATGTATTTTTAATACCCCTAATTTAGCAAAATTTTGTATTTAAAAATAAAATGAAAATCTTCATTCAGATAGGAGAAATCCTTAGATTTTGTATTATTGAGGAACTTAAAATGAAAAATTGACATATTTATAGGAACAAGATTATACTCCATCCGTGGTAAAATATACTAAAAAAAAAATACATATAATTAACTATATTTATTTCATATATCTATATTTTTTTGTTTATATTTTTTTTATTATAAAAAGAGTATGTTGATAAGTTACAGAAAATTTGACAACTAATTTATGTTCACATGGTATGTTTGCCCCAATCTGATATTTTTTTTCTTCATAAAACATATATTAAAGAAAAATTGTAAATTATTTGTTACCTCTTATAATGAGTAATTGATTTGAAACTTTTACACCTACTATGATAATATAGTAAATGAAAATGAGAATTATATACTAAAATATCTTTATCAAATATTAGAGTCCATAAATAGAATAGGGGATAATATATTGACAAGGATGGAAGAAAATAAATTAGATGATACAATTTGAAAAAAAAAACTAATTAATATTACATTAAAATTGAAATGGTAATACATTTTGGAATTTTGGTTTTTACAAATGGATTATATATTTTTATGACATAAGGAGTAGGTTTTCTTTTCCTATACATTTTCATATATTATGGAAGTCTAACTTCTTAAGACTCAAAACTAGTTTGTTAGGGTTAAGTTCTTCAAACAATGCAATTAAAGAGTATGTATCAATTATAAAATAACTCAGCAAAAAATATGTGATATTCGATATGTGTTAAAATTAGCTAATGTAATTTTGTATATAATATATTTTTTTAATAAAAACGTTAATCTTGTATATTCTAATGACATATGAGACGATAATAGATAGATATTAAGATTTATAAATATTATTTATATGATAGTAATTTTCAATCTATTAATTGATTTTGAAAAATATTCATCTAATAAGATATTATTGAATAAGTTAAATCTATCAAAATGGACTAACCCTAACAGACCAGAATATCAAATTTTGACCTAAAATTATAAGATGTTTTTTAATCTAACCTCACATAAAACCGAGCCTGTAGCATGTTAGCTCGATTAAGCTCGTGTGATATGCATAAGCCAACATTAATAATATATTTGTTAAAACTTAAATTATACCATTATTGATTATTAAGTGAAAAAGTAATTAAGTTAAATATTATCAGTATTTCCTTATTTTTTGTTAACAATTTAATATTACCAAATATATTAAAAAAAAACAACTACGGTCACAAAAATTTACTGAAATTTATTTATTTATTTTTTTGAAATAATTTGTTGAAATTTATTGTACAGTTAATAATTAAATATTTATTGAGTTTAGTTTTATATAATTATATATTCATGCACATATTAAGTATTTATTGAAAAATAATTAAATATTTTCTATTTACAATTGAGTAGTTTTATTAGTATTATTATTATTATTTATTAAGATTATTTATTTTTATTTTGATATAAATTTAATTAATTAAAAATAATATATTTATTTTTTATTTTAATAAAAGTAATTTAATTAACAATAAAGTACGCGAGTTAATCTGTTGTTTAAATAGGGTTGGACTCGGTCACTATATTTATATTCTATATTTAATAAAAAAGAAATTAGGCTTTAGTAATAGTCTACTATCAGAGTAAATATCTCGTTTGAATATCTTTAAAATTAATAACTTGACCACTTATTTTATAGAGAGAATTTAAACTACTAATGCATGATAATTTTGCTTATATTTATAACAAGATACTAAAATTAAATAGAAAGAGAGGGCAAGTTATAGATGAAACAGAATTAAAAAGCCAGGAAGAGAAAGAAAAGGAAAAGAGCTCGTAAAAATTGGTAAGTTATATAAAAAGTATCCGTTTTATTGTAAAAAAAAACAAAAAAGTATTCCGTGTATGTGTGGTACAAGCTGTTACGTCGGCGTGTTCGTAACTACCAGTCTCTTTCATGTGAAGAACAAGAATTGGTGGTTAAATAATTATCGGTTACATTATTAGATTTAGATTTAGATTTTAATAAAACAAGAGACTACTTTGTATTCTATTTCATTATTATGTTTGCGTTTTCTTATTAGCGTGGAATCTAATTAGAAAAAGCAAAGTAAGTATTCATACGCAGTCACGTGCGTTTGCCTCTCCAGTCACGTGACCTTTCCATTACATATACATATATTATATACCTTCAACCCCATTGTCATATAAACTTTTAATTATAATATTTTTTAAATCTCTTCTCTCTAAAACAAACTCTTTAATCAAACACTGGTAGGTTCGTTCGTTATTCTTCTACAGTTTTTTTGTAAGTACATGAGTTTCAGTTATTGTTGTTGATTATTCATTTGAATTTTTATATTTTATTTTGTGATTTTTGGTGTTTATCTAATTGTGAAACTTGTTTTTTATTTTTTTATTTGAAGGCTTGAAATTCTGTGCAGTTTCAAAAAGGAACTGCACAGAGGGTGTTTGTTTTATTGGAATCAAAGTAAATTGGGATTGAATTTGTTTTTTGTGGAACGACGGGGTATGATGGGAACCATGGAGAGACTTTTGTTGGCAATGGAAAATCAGGGTCCAGGTGGAGAATCATTGTTGGGTTCAATCAAAATTGCAGTTTTGCCAATAGTTAAAGTTTTCACTATGTGTTTCTTGGGACTTCTTATGGCTTCTAAGTATGTTGATATCTTACCTGCTTCTGGTAGAAGGCTTCTAAATGGGGTATGTATATATGTTCTTGTGGCATGTCTTCTCAAATTAAATTAAATTTCTTATTCACTTGTTGGTTTTTGCAGCTGGTTTTTTCACTTTTGCTACCTTGCTTGATATTCTCTCAGTTAGGACAAGCTGTTACTTTGGAGAAGATGTTGGATTGGTATGTGCTAAGTGCTAACCAGTACTAAGCTACACCTCAATTTTTTATTTTTTTATAATTATAATAATATACACACTGAGATTTTAAATTGTGGTTATGAACTATGATATTGCGAAGAATTGAGGTCAAATATTGTGATCCCTAATACTGTAGAGCTTTGCAGTTAAATGCAGCTAATTTTTTTAATATTGTGATCCCTAATACTGTAGAGAGTTGCAGTTAAATACAGCTAATATTTTTAATTATATACACAGCAAAATTTTAAATTAAGGTTGTGATATCTGATATTGCGGAGAAGTGAGGTCAAATGATGTGATCTCTGATAATGCAGAGAATTGCAGTGCGGCACATCTGTGTTGCATTGCTATTGCTCAGACATTAAAAAACTTATTGATGCAGAATGATTGTGTTTGTTGAACTTTTTTGAAAAGAATCCTATTGACACTATGCAGAAACTAATTGATTGATATTTTATTATTTTGCAGGTGGTTTATTCCCATGAATGTTATTTTGAGTTCAATAATGGGCTCAATCATTGGATTTATTGTTGCCTCAATTGTGCGTCCTCCATACCCTTTCTTCAAGTTCACAATTATCCACATTGGAATCGGTAACGCAATCAAACTTGATTTTATTTTATTTGATACATGGACTTGGTTATCTTTATATGAAGAGAAGCAATTATTGAAGTGTAACATGATATGAGATTGACTTAATTCAATTGAAAAATAAGAAAAACAGAATCCATCATGTGTTGTTTTACTTTAACCCTGTCCTGGATCAAGTCATGATAAATTTCTATACAGGGAATATTGGGAATGTGCCCCTTGTCCTGATTGCTGCTTTATGTCGAGACAAAAACAATCCCTTCGGAGACTCACTTAAATGTAGCACAGATGGAACGGCCTATATATCATTTGGTCAATGGGTAAGTTGTAGATATCTTGTTTTAGTTGATGATAACAGGTGCCTTGACTTATAATTCATTCACTTGTTGAGCAATTTTCAGTTTATAGTTCATGTATTCATATTGTTCTAGAACTTATACTCCCATTTAAACAAAAACGTAGTTCTAATTGAGAGTTATTAATTCTCATTTGTCTTAGGTTGGTGCTATCATCCTGTACACCTATGTATTTAATATGTTGGCACCTCCTCCTGAGGGAACTTTTGACATTGATAATGAAAGGCTTCCATTAAAGAACAGTACTACAAAGAGTGGTGTTGCACCTGAACAAGTTCCATTGCTAACTCAGGAGGAGGCAGCGGAGGAGGAGAGCAATCTAGTCGGCTCAAGTACTTCAGAAAAGTCGAAGGTGAGATCGAGTTTAAATTTTGAATTTTCTTTCTGATGTACTTCAAGTCCAACTTCAAAAATATATTTATTTTGCACTTAAATTGCTAGTGAGAGGCTTGTTTGAATACAATGTTTACACATGTTTGTTGATGCAGATGAAAATTATATTAGCATTCCTGTACGAGAAGTTGAAGCTTAAGCAAATTCTTCAACCCCCTATCATTGCATCAGTGAGTTTCTCCTTATTGAACCTATAACTAGTATTTATTTTTTCTCATTTTATATACTCGATTCTCTTCACCCTGTTTCATTTTGTGTTGGCGTGTGTGGTTGGTGATTATTTATATCCTGATAGGATTGTTCAGCATATGTAATATATGTTTTCTGCAATATCTGGAAGAGTAATTAGAGAAACAGATTTGTGCACTAAAAATCTGGATTTCCTGACAAATCTTGGTTAAAAAATATTAGGAAACACTTGTAGATATTTTGTGTTTAAGTGGAAGTAATGTTTGTGAACTAGTTTAGTTTACTGGTTTTTTGGTAAATAGATCTGTTTCATGTTAATTAATATCTAATGAGTTGGTTTTGATCGAGTTGTTTACACGTGCTTGGCAGATTCTAGCCATGACACTTGGTGCAGTCCCATTTCTGAAGAAATTGATCTTTACGCCGGATGCTCCACTATTCTTCTTCACTGACAGTTGCATGATTCTTGGGTATGGTTTTTAATTTTTCAATATTGTGGGAGCTTTTGCATTCATATAATTTGGGCTATCAACTTTTTATGTAAACTATTCTCTATTTAGAGAAAACATACCAACTTTCAGCATGAAACTTTTTTTCCCTGCCATGGATAACATTTAGTGTTTGGATCCTCTACAGCTGTTGCACCATACACAAAGAGTACATATACTGACTTAGTTTTTTCTAACTATTCATTTAACTTGTAACATCAAATTTTGGTTTACAAGTTTACAACAATATAGACACTGAGCCTTTTTGGAGGTCAATTCTTTCTGTTCTGCTATTGGTTTAGAAGAAAATTTCTTCTTTCTCTCAATTTTCTTTTTCTTTTGAAAAAACAAAAACAGTCAATTTTGGTTATACAGCAATCCATAAACAGATAAACTTCAAAAGTATGTATTATGGAACTGAACCATAATATATTAGTTTTATAATAGTGATAACAAATAATTTATCTTCAAAATTCATTGTGAGTGAGATACATAAAACGCTATAATATGTGATGATGTCTAAAAGTTTCTTTGGTAATCAGGGAGGCCATGATTCCTTGCATTCTGTTGGCATTGGGAGGCAACCTCATCGATGGTAAGTTTATTTCAGTGTTCTTATTTTAGTTAATCATTAAACAATGTTTCTAAATATTTTGAATGAAACATTTAAATGAATCATGGTTGGCTTTTGGTCTTGATTGCAGGACCTGGAAGTTCAAAACTTGGTTTTCGGACAACTGCTGCTATTGTTTTTGCACGGTTAGTTTTAGTGCCTCCTGTTGGACTCGGCATCGTTATGTTGGCTGACAAGCTTGGCTTTCTGCCCCCGAATGATAAGATGTTTCGATTTGTGCTACTACTTCAGCATTCGATGCCGACGTCTGTCCTTTCAGGTATATAGTACACACATCTGTCCTAGTCCTAGTTCTCTCTCCCTGGTAGTAAATTCACTTCTGAACTATGTTGCTGTAAATGGGTGGAAACTGGAATGTTGGGAAATAGTTTGCTGCTTTGGCCTTTTAGTCTCAAGTTACTCTAAGGAATTCTTTTATTAACACAATTTGTTACAAAAAAACATGGCAGCTGCCTCCCTTCTTTTATTAACAAATTTCGTTATGTACAACAAAAAAAAAAAAGCAGCTGACGAAAATATGGTACAATTAAACAACTTAAAGAACTGCATGATATATTTTGTCTAATTATTATTAGATAATAATTTAGATACAACAAATATTGTTAATATGGATTGTAAAATATAATGATGTTTTATATGTTTACAGGTGCTGTTGCTAATTTAAGAGGGTGTGGAAGGGAGGCAGCTGCTGTCTTATTCTGGGTCCACATCTTTGCTGTAATATCAATGGCTGGATGGATTGTTCTATACCTTAGCATACTCTTCTGAAACTGCAGATAGATATCATGTTTATGCAATAATGTTGAAAATTTAAATCTGGTAATTACAAGGGTCTAAAAGCCATATAATGTAGTAATTTAATCCCATTAATTTTGTCCAGTTGAAATTTAGATTAGTGGAGAAACACCTAATTTTGATATAGACTATAGTGTGCCTATATATGTCGCTTTATATATGACGTCTACTGATTGGTGATATTCATCAGAGGACCTTGTTTAGAAGAGCTGAAAATATTTATTGAAAGAAACTCAACTTCTACATTTATTAAATTGAGCTTGTAAAGTTAAGATAATTCTTACTTTACAGACTGTTTAGATTGAGTTTGACCTAATAATGTTGCTTTACAAATTGATTTTGTGGGGTAAGATTGATTCTTTAGTTAAAGAGTTATTTTCTCTTTCAAAGTTTCATTTTAAACTGCAAGTTTAGTTACTTTTCCAAAATCCAATCTGGTTTGGAAAAAACATCGTTTTAGCAAATATAGTATAATATAGTACAATTCAATTGACAGTTATAAAGTGTTCATGTTTGGAATTAAGAATTCGCCACTTCTCCATAGACGCTAGACTACTTTAAAAAAAAAAAAATTTATTACATCAATAGTTAGGTTCACATGTCATGCTTGAACAGTTCACATGACTTGAAAATAAAAAATACAAACTTTATGGTCAGAGAAAAACAAAGCTGAGACAAGTACAGTTATCATCCAAAAGAAGACAAAGCTGTAACAATTACAGTTATCATCCAAAACAAGACGTCTATAGTTTATTTTGCAATAAATAAATGCTGACTTGTGTCTGGCGCATATGAAATTGTCTTGTATAATAATGAGTTAAATTAAGTGTATGATATATGAACCTTGTAAAAAAAATGAATATGTGTTTATTTAGAGTAGAGTATATTAAAACACGTATGTAATAGAAAATTGATAAACAAATTTTGGTCATTATGCTTTTAAATGGGCTTTAAGTAATATATTTTTTTCATCTCACAATGAATGTAATTTTGGTAAAAAAGTTAATCTCAAAATAAATATTATTTTTAATTTTTAATATAATTTTAATTATTTTTTTATACTACTTTTTAATAATTATTATATACATAACTTGCAAAATATTATTATGTTTTATATTATTAATAATAAAAAATTTATTAATTATTAAAATGAATAATTTAATAAAATTATTTATTTCTTTTTTTAATTATTATATTTATTAATGTGTACAAAAAATTTAAATAATATTTATTGTAAAATGGAAAGAATATTACAATTTAGTAAACACTCATAATGACAATGTATGCGTTGATTCTAAGAATATAATATTCTATATATACATTTTAAACTTTGACAACTCAATATCAAGACACTTTCTTTGTTGAGATGAAGAATCCCTACATAGATAATGATCTCTTAAAAGTAAAAAGAATATCAACGCAACAAAATTTGAGGTCTCCTTGTATTATTTGCTAAACTATCAAATCTATTATAACAAATTTATTACTTGTACCATGATTTAGTCAAAACTATTTAAATTTTGTGGAGCACACAATTCCTTAAAAGATTAAAACGCAATATATTAAATAGACTATGAAATTTAGCAAAGGTGATTCTAGTTTCAATTAACTGAAACAATTAATGCAAATAATGACACTGAATCATAGAAGGAAAGGTTAACAAAGATAGATGTACGGAGCAAAAATATAAGAAAACGAAATTCTAACTGAGTTAACATAATTTATAAAGCAAGATCATTATATCTTTTATTTATTAATCATAGAACTATTCTAATCAACTTTTTCCCACCCTAATCATATAAATAATTTAAAAATTAATTTAACATGTATAAAAATGTCCATGTCGTCCAAATGCCTCCATTAACTCAATCGACCACGTACCTCCACCCCTTCAAAATGTAAATCATTCAATATATTCAAACATGTGCCTCGAAAATAAATCTAGCCGCCCAAATCATTTTTTTTTCTTCCATTCATCCTTATAACAACGACTACATACTCCTAAAAATCCGCACGGAGTTTGAATTGAAACATTAGATAATTAAAATTTTAAAATTTTAATAAATAAATAAAAAATATAATATTGTATTTTATATAAGAATTTTAATAATAAAAATTAGTTTCTAATTTTTTTTTAATATTAAATTTTTTAGATTTTAATTGTTATATTTTGTCAATGTAAATTTTTTTTACAGTGTCAACGTATCGCAATCATTCATAAGTGTGATTTTATAAGTAATTATGATAAAAGTTAAACTGTTTTATTAATTTGATGGTTATAATAAATTGACACTGTGAAATATATTTACATCGTCGGTCATACAAATTAAAAAAATTTATACTACTAATACAACTTTCTTAACTATAAACACAAAAATAATATATATAATTTTTAAAATACATTTAAACACAACACATTGTTTAAAATATCAATATTGACAGAGTGTAGATGAAAAATAATGGTTTGATTTGAGTATTATGCAATTTATTTTAAAATTACATGAAATTATATCTAAAATTAATAAAGATCGGATTTATTGATTTAGTTCAATTTGGACTCAAACTCATAAAAAAATATCAAACTAATTTAATTAGTTTTTTTAAAGATTTTAGAACATAGGATCATTTGTTTTAATTTTTATATCTCTAGATAAAATTCCCATCTCACCGAGTTGGAATTTAGGTCAGAAAATTTAGTTTATTTTATAATTATAGTAATTGTTTTTGTAATTTTTTTATAAATATTTTTCTCTAATTTCTTGTATAATAGACATTTAAGTTATAATTTGTTCAACAAAAATTGATATATATAATTCATAATATGGATCAAATAGATCAATTTGTATTGACCAAATTATAAGTTAAATGTATCTTATAAAAAAGAGAATAATGTTATTGAAATATAAAATTTGATATAAAATAAGACACAAATACATTACTGTGTAAAATATTGAGGATCATGTTTTGTATTTGTGTTCCAATATAAAGTATTGTATTTGTGTCTCATTATATCACATTATGTTCTAATAACATTACTCAAAAAACAATAATATATATTTAAAAAAATTATGGGGACTTTGGGTGGCCGTGGTCACTCTATGTCCTCCGTCCATGCGAATTCAATCATCCAAATTAATTCAGTCCGTATTTTGGCCCAATTCATTTGAGTCTAACCCGGACAATCAATTAAAATTCAATTATGTTCGATTCTGATAACATAATTAATATTTTAAACCTACCAACCTGCAAACTCAATTTATTGACGTAACATACATATTTTTATTTATTTATTTTACTATTGATGCATAATTAAAATTTAGTTGTGGAACTATATGTTCGACAATTGCTAATTTAATTAATTTAAGTATTTTGTTGTGTTTGTGAATATATTTTAAATATCATATAATATATTGTATATAGTTTTATTATTTTTTAGATATTTAAGTATTTAAATTTAATTATACTTTTTAAAATAATTTTTTTTTATAATTCACAAATTCAACTCACCTCACTCGTAATCAAATTTTGATAAAAAAAATCATAAATTAAAAATTTAATTCAATTCAAATAAAATTAATTGATATGAAATTCGGATTTGGTTAAAAAGAATCAATCCAAATCATGTAAAGAAAATATTTCACCAGTCGTTGCATAAAAACTACACTAATAATAAATGAATATTCAACTAAATAATTAGCTATATTCTGATTACATAATAAATCTGAAACATTTCAATATCTGATGAAGACAAATTGACACTCCCATACAATATGTACAGGCGAGTTTACCAAAATTGAAATGACATTTTTTAATGATTTTTCAATTTTCAAATTCATTCTTTTTTCATATATGAATTGATTTCTTAAAAAAAAAAAAAAAAAAAAA
>JBBPBS010001171.1:8023946-8044976 GCA_037974835.1 Cicer judaicum | reverse complement strand
TTTCATATATGAATTGATTTCTTAAAAAAAAAAAAAAAAAGAAAACACATGAAAAGTATTGTGTCACAAAAAGTATGATGCTATAGGGTATAAACTATAAGCATTTTCTCACAAAAAGATATCTCAATACTAAATAAAAAATAAATAAAAAATATATTTTTTTTTGAAGAAGAAAAAGATAATTTCGCTTTATAAATATAGTGAACACTACACATATGTTAAGTATTGTGTCTACAATTTTTGTTTAAAAAAAACATTTTTCTTCTTTCTTAATATACAATCATACTATTCTGAAATTGCATTGAGAAGAGTCACTTTTACTGTCGTAGTTTGCTTAAATATTTTCTATGTTTATTAATCACTGTTGGGACTATATATTTAGATAAATAGAAATGCGTAGAGTTAATGAAGTTGTTAGAAATGAAATCATTGAAAAATAAGATAACACAAGAGAGAACAAGATGTTAATAAATTATTTGAATAACTTTATAATGAATTGTACAGTTTATACTAAATGAGATATTCATAGAGTGTGCACAATGTCCATGCTAAAGAACAATGTGTCTCTTTCATTAGTTCACCTATGATTTATTAGTTGACACAAATTCTTCCAAATAAAATGCATTTACTGTATTACCATGTGAATGATTAAATCTTTGGTATGCTGTCATTTTATATTGGTTTTCACTTCTTTTTTTCCATATTCCTTTTTATGTCTTATATGTAATCCTTTGTATATTTATGATAAATAAGTTGTTTCCTGTTATTAGAGTATTGAAGATGCATACTGTTAAATATAAAGAGTATTGAGAGACATATATGAAATAACCCGTGTGTTTCAACTACACAGCGGAGACTTTTTATATAGACACAGGGTATTAAATAACCCTAATTTACAGTAATGCTAACGGGCCAGAATACGTATACTTACAGCCCATATATATTATTTACATTCTAATATAATATTTAACACTCTCCCTCAAGCTGGAGCATATAAATCAAATACACCTAGCTTGTTACATATATAACTAATTCTAGGACCTCGCAATAACTTTGTAAACACATCTGTTAACTGATCATTGGATTTGACAAAGCTGGTGATGATGTCACCTGATTCAATCTTTTCTCTAACAAAATGGCAGTCAATCTCAATAGGCTTGGTCCTTTTAGGAAAAACAGGATTCGAGGCAATGTGCAATGCAGCTTGATTATCACATATTAGTGTCATTGTGCTGGTCTCTTCAAATTGAAGTTCTTTCAGTAACTGTTTCAGCCAGATGAGTTCACATGTTACTAGTGTCATGGCCCTGTATTCTGCCTCAGCGCTGGATCTTGCAACAACATTTTGTTTCTTACTCTTCCAAGATATTAAATTTCCTCCTATGAGTACACAATACCCGGAAGTTGATCGTCTATCTATGGGTGAGTCTGCCCAATCAACATCTGAGTAGCCAATTATCTGAGTATGTCCTCTATCTTCATAAATGAGACCTTTTCCAGGTGCACTTTTGATGTATTTAAGAATCCGGATTACAGCATCCATATGTTCTTGGCAAGGAGAACTTAAGAACTGACTTACCACACTGACAGCAAAGGAAATGTCAGGACGAGTGACTGTGAGATAGTTTAATTTTCCAACCAATCTCCTATATCTTCCTGAATCTGATAAAGGCTCCCCCTGATTGGGTAGGAGTTTGACATTTGCATCCATAGGAGTATCAACTGACTTGGCATTTAGTAGGCCAGTTTCTTCAAGAATATCCATGACATATTTTCTTTGTGAAATTACAAGGCCATCCTTGGATTGAGCTACTTCAATACCCAGAAAATAACGAAGTTTACCAAGGTCTTTAGTCTGAAATTTATTTGAGAGATGTTGTTTTAACTGGAGTATTCCTTGTTGATCACTACCAGTTATAACAATGTCATCCACATAAACAATAAGATAGATGCACCCTTGAGCTGAGTGATGATAAAATACAGAGTGATCGGCTTCACTGCGGATCATACCAAATTCTTGTACTACTGAGCTGAATCTGCCAAACCAAGCTCTAGGAGACTGTTTAAGACCATAAAGGGACCTGTGTAGTCGACAAACCATGTTAGAAGACTCCCCCTGAGCAACAAATCCTGGTGGTTGCTCCATATACACCTCCTCTGCAAGATCACCGTGCAAGAAAGCATTTTTAATGTCAAGCCGATGGAGGGGCCAATGTCTAATTGCTGCAATGGAGAAAAATAGTCTGACAGATGCCATTTTGGCAACCGGTGAGAATGTATCACTGTAATCCAACCCAAAAATCTGAGTATATCCCTTGGCTACCAAACGAGCCTTAAATCGATCAATCTTACCATCAGGACCAACCTTCACTGTATAAATCCAACGACACCCAACTACCGACTTCCCATGAGGCAGGGGTACCAATTCCCAAGTACCACTGCTTTGTAGAGCACACATCTCATCAAGCATTGCTTGCCTCCACTCAGGGTGGGATAATGCTTCACCTGTAGTTTTAGGAATAGAAACAGAAGACAAGGAGGACAAGCAAGTGTAATGTAAAGGTGAAAGACGATGATAACACAAATCAATATAATGATGAAATGGATTACGAGTGGTGCGAATATCCTTACGAATAGCAATGGGAAGGTCAGGCTCAGGTGGCAGGGCCGGATCCGGAGGCGGCGTCGGAGGCGAGTTTGTAATGGGAGCAGGAACAGGCACAACCGAGGATAAACGACGACATTGATATGTTTGTAGTGGTCGTGGAGGTTGGGGGTAGACTCGGCATGTTCTATAGGAATCTGAGTGGGTGGGAGAGGGATAACTACTTGAGGAGGTTCAGGATTAATGTCCGGATAAGGCTCAATAACTATTTGAGGAGGTTCGGGATTAATGTCCTGATAGGGCTTAGTAGCTATATGGGTAGGTTTAAAATATTGTACAGACTCGAAAAAGGTAACATAAGCTGATGTAACGTAGTAGTGTAGTGTGGGAGAATAACAACGGTAGCCTTTTTGAGACCGATGATAACCGAGAAAGACACACTTGAGCGACCGAGCTGACAATTTGTTCAAACCAGGGGATAAATTGTGAACAAAACACGTGGACCCAAAGACACGAGGTGGTAATGGGTGAAGAGGGGTATCGGGAAAAAGGACCGAATGGGGGATATTGCCATCAAGGACAGAAGATGACATACGGTTAATAAGGTAGCACGTTGTTAAGACTGCATCCCCCCAAAATCGGTATGGAACATTGCCATGGAGAAGTAAGGTTCGTATGGTTTTAATGAGATGCCAATTTTTGCGTTCGGCTACCCCATTTTGCTGAGGTGTATGAGGACATGAGGTTTGGTGTAAAATACCGTTGGAAGTCATAAAATTTTGAAATTGATGAGACAAATATTCTTGAGCATTATCACTTCTTAAGGTACGAATGGAAACTCCAAATTGGGTTTTAATTTCTTTATAAAATTGCTCAAAGATGGAAAACAATTCAGTTCGATTTTTCATTAAAAATAACCACGTACAACGAGAATAATCATCAATAAAAGTAACAAAATACTTAGACTCTAAAGTAGACACAGTACGAGAGGGACCCCAAACATCAGAGTGAACTAAAGAAAAATGAGAGGATACTCTTTTATTGACTCGATCGGGAAAATTACTACGGGTGTGTTTCCCTAACTGACACGACTCACAATGTAAAGTAGATAACTTAGACAAACTAGGCACCAGTTTTTGTAGTTTGGTAAGACTTGGGTGTCCTAGCTGAGCATGGATAGTATGTGGGGACTCTGTGGCAGAGCACGTCTTGGATGTTGTAGAAAGGTAATAGAGGCCTTGTGACTCACATCCGACGCCAATCGTCCTTCCTGAATTTCGGTCCTGCAAGGTAACATTATCATTAGTGAAAGTAATAATACAGTTATGAGATCGAGTCAATCGACTAACTGAAAGTAAATTAAAGGGGCATCCAGGTGCATAGAGAACAGATGCAACTGAGATAGAAGGGAGAATGTGGACAGTGCCAACTCCTTGAGACCGAGTTTGAGTACCATTGGCAGAAGTTATAGTACGTAAAAAACCAGATGTAGAAAGTGACGAAAAGAGACCTTTATTACTAGTAACATGATCAGACGCACCAGAATCAAGAACCCAAGGGCCGAGAGAAGATGAATGAGAGAGGTAAACAGATGAGTTACCAGTATGTGCAACCGAAGTAGGAGAACTAGAGTTTGGATTACTCTGAACCCATAGGAGAAAATCTTCATAGTTTGTCGCGAAGCCTTGTGGAGATGGTGTAGTCTGAATAGTGGCAGAAGGATCAAGCTGAGTTGCATTTATCGAAGGCGAAGGCTTGCCATGCAACTTCCAGCAGCGATCAGTAGTGTGTCCAAGCCGATGACAATGCTCACACTTGGGACGAGGCTTAGAGCTGGATGGTCCTCCACGAGAACGTTGTTGATTATGTCCCTGAGATGCAAGGGCAATAGTGTCACTCGGAACTGAAGTAATAGACTGCTCAACTGGATATTTTGCTGGTACTCGAAGGAGGATCGCTGAAGTAGTAGACATATCCGGAACAGTAAGAGACCCCAAAATTTGATCACGAGTGGCAGAGTACTCCTGGGGTAGGCCATAGAGTGCAAGAAGCATGAAGAAGGTGCTGCGTTGATCCAACTCCTTCTTATGTTCAACTGGATTACTTGCAGCAGGAGGTAGTAGCTCATTAAAGTCATGAAGTGCACTATGAACGGTGCCAAGATATGCAGAAATAGAGCCATCAAGTGACTTCGGAGTAATGATGTTCAACAAGCGGTGACAAACTCCATAGATACATTGTGTGTCGTTAGTATATAGCAACTCCAAACCGATTCACATGTGATATGCAGACGGAAAATCGGTTTAATATCTGGATGAAGTGTAGACTTAATGACACTACACAATTGAGCATCAATCTGGCTCCATTTGGATGATTCAGTCACACTCACCTTTTCAGGGTTTTGGGTGAGGTGATCCTCGTAACCTTGACCACGTAGCCAAAGTTTGATGTCGGCAGCCCAACTATCATAATTTGATCCATGCAGTTTTTCAACTGAGAGAGGAGAAGTGATGTAGTTGGTGAAGATACTTCTAGTTTCAGACTGAGATGCCATGGTCAGCAAAGGTTGTCAGAAAATTCGTCGGAACCGGGAAAAATAGGGGTTGTTTGAACTGGAAGTCGTATATCCGTAACTCGAAACTGAAAACTGATGGCAGATATGGAAGCAGGAGGCCGAGGCGAGCGCTGTGGAAGAAGAAGCACCGTGAACGGTTGTCGGACGTGCCGTCACGCGCGGTGGCAAGGGGCGACGTGTGAGATCCACGCGCGGGATGTGCAGCGGCGCGTGAAGGCGCGTGAGACAGTTTCTGGAGGTGCGGAAGAAGGGTTTGGCGGATCTGGGGTGTTCGGCGCTGATGGAGTGGTCATTCGTCAAAAAATCTCGTCAGGAACAGTGACAGCAGCGACGGTAAAGCGTGAACGGCTGAACAAAAATTGAGGAATCAGCGGTTCAACGGAAGGGGGGGGGGGGGGGGGGGGAACCGGAGTTGAGAACATGGTTTGCCGGAAAAAAAAATATTCACCGGAGACAGTGGATCGACCAGGTAGTTGACGATTAGGGTTTGTCTCTCAGTTGGCTCTATATACCATGTTAAATATAAAGAGTATTGAGAGACATATATGAAATAACCCGTGTGTTTCAACTACACAGCGGAGACTCTTTATATAGACACAAGGTATTAAATAACCATAATTTACAGTAATGCTAACGGGCCAAAATACGTATACTTACAACCCATATATATTATTTACATTCTAATATAATATTTAACACATACAACCAAATTGCTATTATGTGGTATTATAAGGCTCAAAATATGTACGCAAAAAGTGTATATAACAATAGAAGGAATGATGTGACCTCTTTCATGATCTTGATTTTATTAGAAACATGTATTTTAGTAAGTACTTATTTTATTATCTTGATTTTATAGAATTTATTTGTAATTGTAGACCCATTCGGAAGGTAAAAGTGGCTCTTACTTGCACTAATTCTTACATGATGTTTAAGTACTTTACAATGAACAATGTGGAGAGGTTAATAACTCATGATGAAACTTCATTTGTCTAATTCACAAAGATGAAAATCACCATAGTTGAGCAAAGTGGTTGTTTTCCTTCATTTTATGATATGTTTTTCTCTTCATTGCATATAGATTTCTCAATAATTGATTCATAGGCTGCAAGAAAACAATAAACCAGAATATTGAAGATAATGCTATGTACTAAGTAATGCTTTGTACATAATGAGATGTTGATATTTGTTTTCCTATCTATTATAAAAAACAGTGTTCATTTTATATGTTTTTATTTACGTTGAAAACAAAATTATTTCTCAATAAGATACAATTAGATATTGATATGTGCTTCGCGCGGGAACATTGGATAAGTTAACCTAACATGAAATTGTACTTAAAATTTTATAAACATTACTATTTGAATTTAGAAGCAAAAATAATTAGTAGACAGTAGTTGTTGAATGATATATTAGAAGTAGACAAATTTTATGTTGTACAAGTGATGTAAGTCTTGCATCATACACAAACTTTTATCAATGGTTGGATTAATAAACTTCATCAATGGATCAAATGAGATGATCTTACCCGTTTATCATTAGAGAAAGCCTAAAAAAGAATCATCTTTAGTATGATGTTAATTGGAATTTATATCACCTTCTTCTCATATACTAAAATTTCACAGATATTAATAAACAAATATTAATATAGTAAAATTTTCCATTACCTTTAGAACTCTCTTTAAATAAAATAGACAATGCATTTCAAGAGTTATTTGAGAGTTTTTATAAATCAAATTACCTCACAATATGTTATTGTTTGTGTATTCATATTTGATATTCAATCAATGATACTTCTCTAAGATAAAAATGACTAGTCTTTCATTAAATAGCATTTTGAAAGTTTCCAATGAAACATATATGACAGATCCTTTACTAAAACAATTTGAAATGAAATTTAAGAGTTGTAAAAATTAAAATATAGGAAAAATGAAACATCAAAATTAAAATAGTTTAGAAATTGGACATTCATAAAAATTGTTAGTTCATATAAAAAAAAATTAATACTACTATGCAATTGCTTTTAAATAGTATCTTTAGAGAAAACCATTTAAAAATATTAAGAACAATCATATTCAAATAAAAAGACTAATAATACGCAAGTTACTAAGGAAATATAAGAAATCGAGACATTATAACAATGAAGTTTTAGGACTTACATATTGAGCTCTTTCAACTTGGTAATTGAATAAGCCCTTGCAAACTATTGCAAGTGTAGGATTGAGTGCCACAATGAGAACTCAATAGTTGTTATTGAGGGAGCGAAGAGGAGAATGAAGGCAACGATGATACAAGGAATTCTATGATATGATGGACTTAAGCTACAATGCAATTTTGGAATATAAAACCAACCGATTTTAATAGATAAATGGGAATCATCAAATTTATTATATGATAAAATTATGTAATAATGAGCGGAGAGGAAGTGAGTTTCAACTATAAAATTGGTGCAAGAACAACAAATAAAAAATAAAATGAAAATCTTAATAGAAGAATAAGTGAGATAGTCGTAGAGATGAGTTGTAGCAAAATACATTTTGAAGGTGCTACATCTGTGGCAAGATTAGATGAAGTAGCATAGAAATAGTTCGATTGTCATTAGATATGGATGAGAAGGTTTTAGTATATTATAAATAGATATTATAACCATCAATAAACTAGAGCATATGTTGTGCAAGGACATGTGTAAGTGTATACACAACCAAAAAAGTAGTAACTCCCACGATGATTGTTAGTTTAATCTTCATAAATCATACATTCAATTTAATTAATTAGTGAGTGGAAAAGGGTTACAATGATTTTCCTGCAGCAAAGAGAAAATAAGATTAAACAAAGTAAATAATAAGATTAAGTCTAATTGATGTTGTGTGGAATTGTAGCAACAACGTAATAAACAAGAATGAATGATAAAATTCCCTTATGTTTAAGCTCTCAATATACTTATTTCACAATCAATTAAAATAGGAGTTTCACTTAATGGCTCTAATCCTTATGTTTGAGTGATCATATTAGTGAGATGTGTTCATTCACTACACTACCATATTCTAGTCATGAGAATAATTCATTAATCACTTTTACAAGTCAATGAACTAATATTAACCCTAATTTGGTCAACCCCAAAATTAATACATGACAATAAATCCCATGAGCTAAAAATATACAAGCATCACATTTTAAACATGATAACTACTTCATAATCAAATTCCATATAAATCCAACATAGATTGTTTAGCGCATGGTGAGCAAGACAATAAACAAAGACAGCGACCTTGGGTCAATGAACTTGGTTACAAATTCAATACAACAACAAATGAGTCAGAGGGAATAATGTTTGGAGTTATGTGTGTAAATCTAAGATCAAGGTATCTTCATGGACACCGTTTAAGGCCATCAACAAATAAGCTTCTGCTGAAACTTCTTTAAAAGGCTATCCGTGCAATGGTTTTTCTAGCTTCATCAATTTCAGGACATTCCTCTTCATCTGACTCGACCAATAACTAATTAAATCAACAGATCCGATATCAACAGATCGCAATTAAGATATGGACTACTACACAAGGAATAAGAGGCAAGTTCATTACAACCTCCATTGAACTAAATCTGAGTGATTTTTATCGTAGAGCCAATGTTGAGTTTACCAAAGTGGTGAACAATATCCATTACAAGTGAGAAATACAGAAAACGGAGATATAGTCACCATAGAAGTCAGAAACCAGAAATATACGTACTTTCCTTGCCAAATAGCCCTCTAGACGGTTGTGGCAGCTAAGATTCGCCGCTATAATTAGCTCAGCCAGCATATTTTCCTGTCCAAATAAGGTCAACACAATCAATCGCTATAATTATTTTTACACATGAAAGGAAATGAGAGGAAATTGTCAAACACCCTCTAATCTTAAAAAAAATGTAACTGCAAAGGCACAAACAGATGTTAAAATTATGAGGGATCCGTCTTTACAAGAAAAATATCTTTATTTTTTTTACCAAAATTAAGATTGAACTGAAAACAATGAAGCAAATAAAAACTATATCCTAAAGGGATGTTGTCATCATGTATGATCATCGACGTCATTAAAAGGAAAGATAATCAAATAGACACACATATCAGCTCTGTAAGAAGAGCCACAAAGCTCTTAACTCTTAAGAATGTGAAGACAAGGAAGCTTGTAAAGCTATCAATATTAGAGAAAAGCAATTGAGTTAAACTGCAAGATTTGAACTGACTTATGAATGTTCATCAATCTACCATATGAAGAGGATACACTGACTGATATAAAAGAAGAATTAAGGGAAGATATCTGTTTACTGTGTATAATCCTGAACCCGAAGTATTTGAGAGACTTAAGACTCCCAATGGCTAAAAGGTCGCAAGTCTATACAAATGACAAGATCCTCACTACACTATTATTTATCTTCCCTATTTATGGGCCACATGCCTTACATTCTAATTACCTAACAACCTTGTAAACTGACATCATAATGTCCCTCAAGGATAGGCATAGGCCTGAGGAGCCAATTTGTTAGGCCCTCAAGAATTCTCTACTCTAATTCCCTCTTCCAGGTGTTTTCTTACAACATTCCAGTGAAGCATATTGGTAACTGGTGGAGTCAGGTGCACAATTTATTCACAGTTCTCTAATTTAAGTAAGGAAATTTTTTTACAATTTTGTACTTCAAAAATCAGTTTTATCTCACAAATGTGCTATTAGTGCACATCGTCCTTTTCGAAGAGGTCAAATTTGAACATTAAACTTTTTATGTTGTGCCTAAGTTTAACAAAAATTAAAGATAACACCTTCACAGACTCAACCAAATGCTGTAAAATTGATATATTAAATTTCAACTGAACATTTTGACCCACTATTCTGACTCAACACCTAAAGATAATGTCATTCAGCTCACTGCTCCCCATTAAACTGGTTAAGTTAGGAGTCAATATGACATTGGTTATCAAAATCAAATGCCATTGTAGCTGCTAATGTCTAAAGTCCTTACATACTTATCTGAGTCTTTTCTATTGAATTTGAAATTTACCATTTCCAAATCCCATCTAGTCTAATATTAAGCCTCAAGAAACTAGCCTTGGAATCCTAAGAAGTTTTGCTGGCCTCATAGATAGAAGCACCAGCCTTGGAACATGCTGTTTTAGATTCCTATGTCCCAAATCAAAGATAATTTAATGAGTTTAACATAAGTCTAGCAAAAAACTACTCATACATCATCAACATTTTAAGTTGAGTCCTCGAAGAGCTTTTATCTTCAATGCATTTGAGACATCAATGTTTGAAATAAAAACAATTATCAATACTTTAACTCAATCATTTTCATAACTTGAGATAAAATATGCATGAAAACGTTGATGTTCTTCTAGGCACCAAACACTTGAAAAAACCTACAAAATGGCATTACAGTTGGGATAGGACTATCTGATTTTTAAAAATGGGTGTGATTTGGTTTTACATACACGAAACTAACATATATCCAAGTTCAAACCATTACATAGATTTATTATAACTGAACCAACACTATTCAGGTTTTTACAGATATCAATTGGCAGAGGTTTTGATGGTTAAATTTTCATAAATGTCAATATTAGGAGACTTTTTGCGATTGTTGAGGTGCATATCAACTCTGGAATATCATGAAGGCATTCAACATACAATCCTTTTTCAATACTATTGTAGGATTCTGTTTAAAATTAAGAAGATAATAACAGAGAAGAAAACTAATATGTCAAGCAATGCAACTGAAATCTTTGGTGCAAAGCATATATATTTTCTCGCTGAAATCAAAGCATAGCATAAAAAGCACTAACCTATTTATCGCTGAATGTTAAGCATGTCCTTGGCTTCCGTCTGCTCCTCCATGAGAACTTCACTAACATACTTATTCAACAGATCTGTCTTCTTCTTCTGCAACACCATCCTCTCAATCTCCTTCTCATCGGGCAACGGCACATGCACCACAAATTCCCTCTCCTTCTCATCAAACCTCTCCCTCATCTCCCTTTCCTTCTTCCTCTCTTCCTCCACCACATCTTCCTCCTCCTCGTGAAGTATCTCCCTAGCAGACGCTGTAACCTCAGCAACCTCCCCACTCTGAACAGTCTTCCTAGCCTCCTTCCTTATCATATCAAGACGGTGCCACTCTTCGGCAGCCTCACGCCGCATAGCATTCTCAGCGGGGGCCTCGAGGCGTTCGAGGATCCCGTCCTCATCATCACGGTAACCATAATAAGCTGCATTGATGCGCTTATAGATGTCATAGCGAGTTCGACGCTTTCGAAGCTCTGGTGGTTTTTCGAAAAGCTCGCGGACACCAGGGAGTTTTTTGGCAGCACCGAAGTAACGGTAGCCAGGGCCACGACCACTAGGGTTTGGAACGTCAACAATGTTACCGTCAAGATCGGTCATTTTAGCAGAGTGGCGAGCATAATTTGGACCACCAAGTTCAACAATGCGGCGCTCCCAATGAGATTTTTCACGAATGAGTTTGTTGATTTCGTCGTTGAGGTCACGGAGACGGTGTTCCCCAAGACCTTCATTTTGGATCTCGGCGACTTTGCGACCGATATCACGCATGATCTGTTGGCGCCATTTGTCAGCTTCGTTGAGGTCACGGCACTCTGAGGCTAGAAAGGGACGGCGTTCTTTTGGTTTTTTCTTCTCCTCCGCCTTCATGGTGATGAAACGGTTGAGCATTGATTGTGCCTTCTCTTCATTACGAGCCATTTTTGCTTCCTTGTTGTTGTTACTTCTTTCGAATGAGAATAAGAATGAAAATGTTGAGAACAAAGACTAAGCTATCGCCTTTGTTTTTGTTTCAGTTTGCTGCGGAACCCTAACTCTCAGTGTCTGTCAAAAACACTGCAAACAATCACATTCATAAAATAAATAAAAATATCCTTATGTAAAATTGTGATAGTAACATCACTAAAATCTTTGTGCAACCCCTTCTTCCTCATTTAATTTAATACAAACCATTCTTACTCACTCATTTGATTCCAAATTCCTAACAATTTAACATTCAACAACAACAAATCAAGAGAATAAGAACAATTGAAAGAAGTCTCAAGAAACTTACCTGTTAGCGGTGGAAGAGGCTGACGATAGCGGCGGCTTGCAGTGTTTGGCCAGAATGGAGAGGAGGAGTCGCAAGAGAGGAAGCAGAGAGAACTATGTAGGATTTGGATGGCTTTATTGTAATTTTCAATTATAAAGCATGATATTTTAGTAATTAAAGGTAGACATTTGTATTCGTTATACTCGATTTTCGTTGTTGCTTTTGCTATGTTTTTTATTTTGGAAATATTGGTGTAATAAATTTAAAATGCATCAAAGTTTTTATTGTCAACGTTATAAATATATTACTCTATATATCCCTTTATATGTAACTAAACTCTCATTCAACTATTAATTTTCTATACGATTATGTACTTCATTCCTTACAAAATTTTTACTCTTCACTAATATTTTACAATGACAAATGATCTCACTTACCTTGAAATTTTGAGGGAGAATTTTTGTTGTTGAAGTTAAAAGTGAGACATTTAGATATTGATTTGTGAGTTGCATGATGTGGTGAATAAAGAGAATAACTTTCTTGTTGTTTAAGTTAAAAATTTAATTTCAAATATTGAAAACGAAATGATAGAAGAAGATACAAAAATGATTTAGTTTGCTTCGTTAGAAGATAAAGATATAACGAGTAAGAGTAAAGTTCACATAGAAATAGTGTGTAGAAATTTTGAACACGAAGAAGGAAAAAAAAATGAAAGGTTGTAATTTGTAAACGTAAGAAAGGAATAGAGCGGAGAAGTGCGCATCAATATAACTAATAAATTTTATAGAGATTTAAAATACTTTAACTGTATTATTTAAAGTATGAGAAGTGAATTCAAAACTAATGAAAATATAATTTATAGTATAAGAATACTCAATAATGAAATTGATTACACCCAAAGTCTTTTGACATAGTATACATTTTACTTAGATCCAGTATTATTCTCCATATTATTCTCCATTCTTTTGAATGAGAGCTCTAATGTCCCTTATTGAAAAATCAAGAAAGCGTGAGAAAAAAAAAATGAGAGAAAGATATAAACATTGTATCTTTATTCAAAATTTTAAAATATTCGGTGTATATAATATAAGATTAACGACTCACGCTTAAATTTTAATGTTAGTGTTATAATGAAATATGATATTAAGTGTCAATTAGTTCTTACCAAACTTGTTTTAATGTTATATTAATATGGAACAAACTAACTAGATAATGTGTTTGGACCCCTACTTGATTACCGAGTCTTTTTTGGTCCACCACTAGACTTGATCCACTTGATCCAAGTCCTTTAGTTTGCTTCTCCACCAAGCCAAACCAGACTCTAATACCACTTGTTGGAGAGTCCGGGGGAGCCCGACAATTCGGAATGGGCTAAACAAGGATTCATAAGAGACTTAGACACCACATCTCAACCCAAAACCTTAAGGCATTAGGATTATGGGTCATTCTCTTGGTCAATGTGGGATATACTTGATCTACTTGATCACCGAGTCCTTTTTGGTCCATCACTAGACTTGATCCACTTTGGTCGGTCCACCACTAGACTTGGTCCAAGTCCTTTTTTTTTTTTGTTCCCCAACTCAAATCATTATCCATGAGACAACCACTCTAAGGCTTCATAACATAGAATAAACCAAAACTTAAGTTAATAGGGTTACAATAAGCATATATACAGAATAATAGAAATGTCTAAAATAGTTTTACTACTAATATATAATAACATTATCTAACATCTCCCCTCAAACTCACGATACATTAACATGGAGCATCGAGAGTTTGTCAACTAAAAAACGAAAACGTTTAATGGAATACATCTTTGTGAACAAATTAACAATATGTAGAGAAGAAGAGTATGAATATTGGTCATCTTGACTACTAGAGCAAAAGTTTCTTCATGATCCATGACATAGTGTTGAGAGAAATCCTTAGCAACAAGACGTGTTTTGTAGCACTCAACTGACCCATCAGACTTAGTTTTGATCTTGTATATCCAACGAGACCCATTAACACGTTTTTTAGGAGGAAGAGGTACTAATTCCCAAGTATTGGTTTTGTCCAATGCAGATAGTTCTTCTGCCATAGCTTGCTGCCAAAGAGGATCAAGAACAACCTCTTTATAAGAAAAGGGCTCAGACAAAGTTGACGAGAGGGGTAACGAGGAGGATCAACAATCGCAGGAGGTGGTTGGATAATCGAGGAGACAAGAGAGATGTCACCAAAGAAGAACCAACAATCAAAGAGAAGAACCAACAAAGAGAGAAGTAATGACAGAAGAAACAGAAGCCAAAGAGAGGATCATTAGCTATACCAAACAATCACAATAAAGAGAGAAACCAAACCAATAAAAAACCATATCAAATAGTCACAATCAAGAGAAGAACCAAGCCAACAAAAAATCAAACCAAAATAAACAAAGAGAGAAGCAACTAAATAGATGAACCACATAAGAGAAGAACAAACAAATAGAACAATCAATATGGAGAGAAGTAACAAAGCAAATCACTAAAGAGAAGAGCAATCAAACAGAAGAAGCAATAGAGAGAACGACAACACATAAGAAAACAACCAAAGAGATAGGAGAGACGAACAATTAAATTACCAACCAAATCAGCAAAGAACCACAACAATTGAAATCATGTGAACCAAACCAAAATCAGAACTAGAGTCAATGGTAGGAGGAGCAAAAGCAACAACATTGGACGATGGTCCCCTAAAATTCTTCTTATGTGCTCTCCTCAATTTCGGACAATGTGCTTTCCAATGTGCTTGAAAAGAATCATCCTTAGCGCCAGCCATAACAAATAATCACTGAGACAAAACAAATTAGGGATAACCTGCTGCTGTGCGAGCACAATTTCTCCCCCTCCAGACGTCGTTTCCCCGATCCGACCGTTGAAGACGAAGACCTAAATGTTGCAAACCTATTTTCCAAAAATCAGCCTAATCTAACGGTTAACGAATGTGCAATCGATGTTTTTCTGAGACTGGTTTAACAAAATTGGGAATATGGTTACTCTTCTCTTTTCTCTTTTGGTGTTGTCTTTTCTATCAAAATAGTCTCTATCTTCTTTACAATAGATCCCAAAATCAACCAAAACTCTGATACCATGTTAACAATGAAAAGAGGAAGAAGAGAGACAACCACTCTAAGGTTTCATAACATAGAATAAACCAAAACTTAAGTTAATAGTTACAATAAGTATATATACAGAATAATAGAAATGTCTAAAATACCCTTACTACTAATATATATAATAACATTATCTAACAATATTAATATGGAACAAAACTAAGTAGACAATGTGTTACCCTACAATTGCAGCCTTAGAGATTATTGAATTTATATAGATACATTTTATCTCTCTAAACTTAACAGTCCCTCCCTATAATTGTAGCATTAGAATGCAGTTGTAGAGAATCTGTAGATAATAATAGATAAGAGAAGCCTTTGTAATTGGCACGTCTAGTACAATACTTGTAGCTGTCTCTAAATCATATCATTCATTTAGTTCATGAAATTATAGGCATTGAACAGTTTAGTTTTTAAATCTAATGGATTATTTTAGAAGAATCAACTTATTTACAGAGTACAACTTTTGAAGTTTTATTTTTAGATAATGTCTTAAAGTTACTATATTCAACAACATTATATATATATAACTTTATCAGACCAGTTGTCGAATATGAAGTTCTGATTGAGTAATGCATTTATCAACAAATTTATTAGTTTGAATTATATGTCATATACATCATGTTAATTTTATCAATATAATCCAAACCGTTAATATACTTTTGTCAAAAAATTATGTTAACTTTTTTCAATCAATGATTTATTATTATTGACTCTTGTAAAAGAGTCAAATTCATTAGAATTTATCCACTCCACTATCTACGTGAAGTTATTTTCTTAGACAAAATAGCCATTTAAAAATTCACATTAAAATCAATTCTCAATGAATTCGGTCTAAAACAGAAAAACATCAAGGATTGATGTCAAATATTCAGGTCCTTGAAGCACAACCAGGTAAAGGAATATGGAGAAAATATCAAATAAAAAGTTAATAATTACAAACTTAAATCTGCACATGATTTCTGAAATTAGTTAGAATACAAGCCACATCACATGAAAAAAGAGTCAGCCAAAAAATTCCAACCCAATAAGTTACTATTACAAAATGCATTATTGATGAAGAATTTGAAGAGAACTTAGAATGGACACCACCATCTTCTGCTTCTGTTCTCCCTTGAGTTCTGAGAAGCATAAACGTGAACACCTTCCTGATTTTGCATGGATAAATAGCGGGTGCTCGAATGTCTGGTCCCTTCTATCTGAGAGTTACTACCTAACCACAGTACGATAACCATGCCGACAAGACTAACAATTGGAGCTGCAGCAAGAAACAACCATCTTCCTCTACCGCCTCTTACCATAGAAGAATTCGATGTATCGTGAGTAGCAGTAACATTGTCTTCAAACACTTCAGAAACATCAGAGAAGCTATCCTCAATCACAAGTAGTTGCTGTCTCTCAATGATTGCATTTCTACCATCATTGTTCTGTTTTCCCTCTTCATAATCCTTATCATCGGTTGGAAGCTCATACCGACAAAGAGGGCATGAGTTACGTGTCTTCAACCATGGCAAAATGCAATGAGAATGGTAAAGGTGAGAACAAGGAAGCTGGTTTACTTTGGTGCCGAGGGCTAAAACATCCTTGCAGATGGCACAAACTAGTTCGTCGTGATTCTCATGTTCCTCGCTAATGACTACACAAGGCAGATTATTTACAAACGATGCAGCAGCAGGAGGTGCTCCTCGTCTTGAGCTGTCATTTTCAGCAAAACTCTCGAACAGATCATCGAAGCGTCTAGTATCGAGGAAATCTTCAAAGTTAGCTCCATGAGGTAATTCAGCATCGTCCAAAGCTAACCAAGTTTCCCTGATTATCTGACTAAATATTCCCTCGGATTCAGTAGCATTATTCCTTTGTTCCCAATTAATTCGGCTCCTGCTCTCACTTGGACTTGAGGTTAAAAGAATATGAAGACGGGCAGCTTCAGCTTCGTCAACCTCGGGTAGGTCCCATTCCCTTTCTCCCTCCCTCTCCCCCTCCTCTTCCTCTTCCTCATCCTCCTCATTTTCATCCGAGTTCCATCGACCGAGGCCAGCATGCATTGGATCTATGTCAGTGTCACTATCAAACTCATCTCCCTCATCGGGTAAATTAAAAATTCCAGTGCCTACAAAACTGTGTCTATCCATCGAGATATCCGAGTCACCTCCGTAAACACTAAAAGATAAAGAATCAGTCTCACTGTGGGGACCCATATACTGTCTAAAACTCGAACTCGATTCATTATCACCATTAAGAGAGCACCAATTATCAAAACCATCACTGTCGGTATCCGAGAGAACCTGCCTCCAGCTTCTAGACCCACTAGGAGTAGTATTTGCACTAGCATACTGCAATGACCATGCAGAGTTGTCACCATCTACAAGTTGATCTTCCTCTACAGATGCAGAAGAATGGTTTTGTCCAGCATGTTGTGATAAAATATTATCAACGGATTCAAAACTACTGTGTCTGAGTCTACCTCTAAGCCTCCTTCGAGTGCTTGGTGTAAAGTCTTCAAGCAATAGAAATTTACAATCACCACATACACCACCAGTTGCAAGATCACCAGGTATCTCATCATCAGACGATAAGGCCTTGTGGCAAAGAGAACATACTCCAACCCGGGGAGAATCATTTCCCCCGTATACCTCTGAAGTAGACCTCAATGACAGTGACAAGATATTCTCAGAATTTGCAGCCATCTGAAACCACACAAATTCCAAATTACCACAACACAATAATAAGTCCTCAAAAAACAGGCAATTCTACAAATCAGAAAAACCGTCAGATAAAAAAGCACTAAAATTATGCATTAACAAGTATTTCCTACTGTCTTTGGACCAAATAAATGTACCTTTTTGCTTGTATAAAAAACCTAGTAACACACCTATGTAGCACGACACTTTAGATTGAAGGCGTATCTAATGCACGTGCTTTGATCACAGATCACAGACATGACACCGACATTTCTAGTTACATTCAATCATTTTCGTTTTCTCAAATTATGAACACGTGTCTACATATCAGTTTCAGTGTTGGTGCTTCATGGAGTATCACTTACCACGAGAAACAATTTACTTCTAAAAATCACAAAAAACAAACAGACCTTCCAGTTAATAATATCGTGTGAATTGAGCTCAAATAAAAGGAAATTAAAATCTAAGCATGAATCAAATAACAAATGTGATTGAAAGCACATGGAATTTCTCAGTGGCAAATAGTTTCAATTTCCATTTTTCAGCCACTTCTGTCACTCACACATATACCTCTCTCTTCCCCTATTAAATTAAATATATATACAAATAATTAGGAGAAATGCATTGTATAGAATTAAGAGATACCCAGAAGATGAAAAGTGTGGATGAAAATGTGGGGAAGAAGAAATTGGAGTAAAGGATGAATTTTGAAGAGTAACAAGTAAAATAATAAGATTGAAGAGAGAGTGAAATTGAATAACCTGAAAGAGTTGAGGAACGAGCTGAAACTGAAAAGAGCGATGAGATTTGATTTGAAGGAATCACAAAAAGAAGAAGAAGAATCCTTCCTCTGCCGGCGACACTATCTCGTCAACAGACCAAACCGCACGACGACGTTTTCAGATTTACTGTAACCTCTTCATTTTTTTGTCTTCATAACATTATTCTTCCAGAATTATACTCTCTCTCTCTCTCACAGTCATAAATCATTTTCATAAAGTACTTCCCTTTTATTATTTGTAACGTAAAGGATAATAATATTTTGAAAATTATTTATATAATAATTATTAAATGATATTATAAAAAATAATTAAATTTAAAAAAAAATTATAACTGATATTATTATTTTTAAATTAAAATAACATTTATTGTAAAACGAATGAGGAATATGTATGGATCCTAAAATATTTTATATAGTCAACGAATCATAATCAATTATATTAGTAACTTTATAAATAATTATGATAACAATTAAATATTATTAATAATATAACATTTGTGATTAATTATGTAAAAATTATTTACATTTACAATGTATATATATCAATTCTTAATGGTAGTGTGAAAGTCTTTCTATACTTTTTTTAAATAAATTTGAATTTTTGTTATATAAATACTTATAAAATCATTTTTACTATTTTTTTATTGAAAATATTAATCATTTTACTTATGAATAAATATATTTTATAATTAAAAATAATAAGTATAGTAGTTTGTTTGATTCTTAAAATCATGTCTTAATATATTGTTTGTGAGCAATTATCATATGATAAGTTAATAGTATCACTTTATCTTAACATGCATGTATGTTTTATCTTATTTCTCCCATGATTTTAGCTTCAAAGACATACCCTATAATTAATAATATATAATTCACTCTTAATTATTATACTTATTTTATATATTTATAATAAGAATTAAAATGCACAAATTGTAATAAGAAAAATATGACGTAAGGTATGAGTATATAGATTGGGATGAATTTTGCGAAGGATCTTAGTTATCGAAACGGTTCTAATCTTAGGGAAAAACTCAAAAAAAAATCTGATCTTTTTTATTTCATCTATTTTATTGTAAAGTTTGAAATCCAAAAGTAAATAAACTTCAAAAATTTAAAAGAAATTCAAAATATTAATTTTATGAAGTAATTTTTTTATTAATTGAAACTTTCAAAATGCAGAAACCTTCGAAAACTTTCTAACAATCTGAAAGTTTCAAAATATCAAATTCTTAAACATAAAATTTTTCAATTTTAAAAATTTGGTATTAAAAAATTTCGAAATGCATTTTTATTAGTAATAAATTAATAATAATAAATAATAATAAATTTGTAATCATAAATTATAGTAATATATTTATAGTAATAAATTAATAATAATAAATTTGATATCTAATTTCGGAAATTTCAAATTAATAGACACTTTCGAAAGTTTTGATATTTTCTGGAAAATTACATTTCGGAACTTTCAAATTTATTCAAAGTTTCAAAAATTCCTGGAAAATGGCATTTCGAAACTTTGACATTTATCAAAAATTTCAAAATTGATTAAATTTTTTGAAAAATTATATTTTAAATTTAACTAAACTTTCGAAAATATCAAAAAATTAATTTTTTATTATTTTAAAATTTTAAAATTTTTAAATATTTATAATTTTATACAAAATAAAAAAATAAAAAAATAAAATGAAATGATCTTTAGAATAAAAATTAAAGGTGAGAGGTAAAATTTGGGGGTGTACACAATTCTCCTGATCTCAATATAGGTTTAGTTAGGGAGAAAAAAATTCACATCATTGTATCTTTGGGGATATTTGGGCTTTAGGGTAAAGTTTAAGTGATTTTATACTTAGTCGTTGCGCTATAAATGATAATCATTTAACCTGTTAATTTGGTCAAATATGTTGTTAGCAACTCTGATGGGGTGTAGTTAGATGAAAACTTTCCTTTTCTTCTTTCTTCTCTTGTAAATGTTAGTGAGCTTAATGCATTTTAGAGTGTGTGAATAAAAAACAATCAAATTAAATAAAATAACTTAAAAATAAAAACAAAAACAAAAATATTATCAAATATAAAAATTAATTTGAATTTTTGAAAATAAGGAATATTAATAAAAATAATGTTTAAGAATATAAAATTTGTACCTAGGGTTATTTTCATTATTTATTTATTTTTAGAAAAAAAAAAACTAAAACTATA
>JBBPBS010001171.1:8006232-8023653 GCA_037974835.1 Cicer judaicum | reverse complement strand
AAAAAATTATTCAAAAATATTATTGATTTTTCAAAAAAAAAAAAACTAAAACTACATGTAAGATGGTCAAACATAAAATTATCATATATTTCTTTCGGTTTTAACCATTTAATTCAACGTTTTCAAATAAAAAACATAGTTTTTTAAGATAGTCCATATTATTAGTGAGTTACTACATTAAAATAAAATATAAATAAAAACTAATTGCAAAATTTAGTTTTAATTTTAATTAAATATATTAATTTTTTAACTGTTATTTATAGTTATATTTCATTTCCAATAGAGTATTATTTAATACATGAAAAAGTCAAGCATGTAAGGTACTCCATGGTGCAAAAATGTATTCACCTGAAAAATGGTGAATTGAGTGGTTTATATTATACATGCTAATTTGTGTCACAATATAGTAAACTCTACGGAAAATGTCTTCATTTTGTTTGGGTCTCGGAGGTGAATCTAAAAGCTAAGCAAGACAATAACATTCTTGAAAGGTGGCATATAATTGCTTCGTTTAATGGGAAAGGCATCACTTATCCAAAGTTTCTCATTGAAAAAGCTTATTGAAAATCAATAACAATTAGTGAATAGTGCTTGTATATTAATCAATAATTCATTCAATATGTGATTGAGTTCAGCTCTCTTATTTGATTTCTTCCTCTTCACTAATAAATTAACAACTATACAAATTTATTTATTTTTACAATTCATTTTAATCAAAGTGCAAATGTACGTAGATGAAAAATATGAGAGTAATATCATACTTGACCACTTTCATTAAGCAATGAGCAATTGTATTTTCATAAATTTAACATGAAAGTTTTTATATTAAAAAAAATTAACAAATTATTAATTTTTGAGATAAGACAACCAAATTTAGTTTTGCTGAAATCGCTATAATAAAATGTTAATTAGGTATAGTCCTACATATATAAACATGAAAATCTAATATTATAATCAAAATCAAACTTATACGATTATAAGAATAAAAAACATACATAAAATAACAATTAATAAATTTTTTAAATAATATACACTATTAAACTATGAAGGCTGAGTTATTCCTTCCAACGTTAACATCAAGATGAATTTCACTTCCTTTTATCTTTTTGAGAATAATGTCATTTCATAATTATCTTGTATAGAAAAAGATAAAGAAAATGATTGTACAACTTTTTTGTTGTCCAAAATATCTTTGGTCCAAAGTTAAAAACTCATTTGAAATATATGAATTCATTTAAAAGACTTATCACATATTTAATTAAACTAAATTATCCATCAATTGTGTCATATTATCGGTGGATGCACAATCTTTTATATAAAAAAAAATATTATCAACAAATTTATGCAATAATTGGAATTGTGAAAAGAAAAAGAAAGATGACCCCTACGTGAGCGTGACTATCATGAAATCCTATGCATATAAGGACCTTTTTCTTTAAGGCTGTCTTATTCTTTACACCTTATACTATTTAGCAATATGTATGGTTAAGAAGACGTTTTCAGATTGATTAATGTATTTGCTAAAATGATCTCTCATTGTTATAACAATGAAATTAAATATATAAATTTAATTAAATTGCATCGACATTGAAAATATTATATAAAGTTTAATTTATTAATTGTTTCTGAGCCTGTGTTAAAAAAAGTAAGTATTAATATTTATATAGTTACATTATGAATATTAATATAGTTATACATTATGGTTGATATATGATCTCATGATCTCACAAAAACGAAAAAAACCGAAAGAGTTGGTTGGGTGTAAGTTGAATGATAACGAGACAGTTTTATCTGTGATCTCTGTTTTGAGGAAGCAAGAGAAAATGGCGTACAGAAGAAGACAAGGCTTATCAAGAGCTTCCACGTTCAAGGAAGATTTTCCTTCATCATTGGATGATAATAACGATTCTGATCCTCAACATAATGGTCATGAACCTTCTCTATCTTCTTCTTCTTCTTCGCTCGCCGCTCAAGCTATTAAAGCTTCTGCTTCTCGTAATCGTCAACCCGCTCTATCTTTCGCTTTTGACAAATTCTCTCATCCTGAACATCAAAGATCTGCGGTATTCCATGCTCAATTTCTGTTTATTTATTTATTATTAGTATTTTCATCTCTTGATTTTATATATAGATCAATATTTTTATTGTAAAATAGGAAATTAATCAATCTGAGTAATGAATCGTGTTATGTATACACAATTTTAGATGATATGGAAATTTGAAGAAATGAAATCTAAATTGTAGATTAAATATAATGAACGAATGAATGCATTGATGCAGAGTTTTGATGCTTATGGAAATGATAACAACAAGTCTGGTTTTTGGGGTGTATTGGCTCATAAAGCCAAATCAATTCTGGATGATAAAGATTCAGCTCCTCCTCCACAACATGACACCATGTCATTGCCACAAACACTCAAATCACACTCGTTTAATACCTTTGCTAGCCCTTTTTCAACTCAGGTGATTTTGTAATTATGTTCTATGCAATTCAGGGATGTCATATGATATGATATGATATGATATGAATCTTGGTATGATATAATGTTAGCATAAATATATGTTCAACTAATCTGTGTGTTTTTGGTCTGGCATGCTTATTGAAGCCATTGTATCAACCTCCTGACTCTAATAGAAAAATGGACAATCCTACAATTAGAAAGGGATTGGATGCAATCAGTTCTTCCCTCAATCACTTAGGTGACACTTTTGAGAAGGCTTTTGAGGTAACTCTGTCTCTATGAAGCACGGAAACTGTTTGTGTGTCATGTTCGGTGTCCATGTATGTTTTTGTTTCATTTCTTTGTATTTTTTAATTCATGTTACTTCTTTCATTTCTTCAGGACAGCAAAACAATTGTGGAGAGTAAGACAGCAGATCTGAGATCTCAAATAAGGCGAAAAGGAAATGGACCAGAGGACATAAACCAAGCTTCAGATGTGAGGAATCCATGGCCGCAATCCGATCTGACAAAGTCTCCTTCTCGCCACGAAACACAACTCAAGGCATCACGCGACGTAAGGTGCCAACTTTGTAATCATGTGTAACGGTTGAGGCCTCGCTAGTTTTTGTAGTGAAGGCTCGGATGATAGAACATCTTATAATAATTTTTGAATTGTCAATAGTCTTCACTCAATGCAGAAACCTATAGCTTATATAATAGACTTCTAATCATATTTTATATTATCTTACCATAGTATAAATAGACGTATGTGTAAAACTTGTTTAGGATATCAGTGTACAGATATTAAACTCTTCTTGATTTAGACGCAGGACTCTTAGTTTAAACTGTTGCTTCTGATAGTAATAGTGAATAGAAAATTGAGTTTATGACGATTGTTTATTTGAGTTAACTGTAACCCAACAAGCAACATTTCCTTTTACTTTGGTTGCAGGTGGCAATGGCAACAGCTGCAAAAGCAAAATTACTTCTTCGTGAGCTAAAGACCGTTAAAGCAGATTTGGCATTTGCTAAAGCACGTTGTGCTCAACTGGAAGAAGAAAATAAATTACTCAGGGAACGAGAGGGCAGCGACAAGGGACTAAACCGTGATGATGACGATCTGGTATTACTTATTTTTCAGTTTACCTGTGTGAATTCTGTGATTAGAATCTAAAGAATCACTTACATTGACATAACAAAGTTTGACAGTGTCGTGTTATCATGTCATGTAGTAGAGTGGTGTGTTTTTGTAGTATTTAAGTATCTATATAGAGCATCTGTGCTACATTATAAGGTAGATTCATGTATTTTATGCATATCTAAAATCAATTTATTAAAAAGCGGTTATGACTATAGCAGTGGGTAGCAGAATTTGAGCAAACTGTTATTGATCCACGTTACACTATTTAGTACAAATGTCGTCAAATAAAGGTGCTACAGGACTGTTGTCTAGTGGATTTTGAATAACCTGGTATTGATAACATTGTGTAAAAGTAACATCATGTATAATATGCACTAGTATTACTACTGTCATTTGAAATTTAGCTCTTATAATTTTGTGATCTTCTCAGATTCGGCATCAACTGGAGACACTTCTACGTGAGAAAGCACGTTTGGCTAATGAGAATGAGACATATTCAAGGGAAAACCGTTTTCTGAGGGAAATTGTGGAATATCATCAGCTGACAATGCAGGATGTGGTGTATCTGGATGAGGGTATGGAAGAAGTGACAGAACTTTATCCTATGGATGCTAATGGAGTTGCGAGGCTGCTATCTGTCTCGCAACACTCGTCATCACCAACATCGCTAGATGAGGTTATTCTCGGGTCAACAAAAGCAATGTTTCCTGTGCCAGAAGAACAAGATGATGATAAGAGTACATCAGAAGAAAATGAGACTCCTAGTCCTCCTAGTGTCTCAGCTTCTAAATATGGAAAATGATCACCCCCCTTTTTTTGTTCATAGGGTAGCTTTAGATGAGGTTCTTTTGTTTTGAGGAATATATGCATGCTTTTTGACATATATTCATTCATTTATTATACCTGATTGCAATGTGAGGACAGAGGAAAAGGGTGGGTGTATTTGTGACAGCCCAAATTTGTTGTGTGTGTAACTTTCCTGTCACTGTAAGGTTGGTTTGGAAAATTCTTTAATTTTGTTTAATGTATTGCTATCATATTTTGTTGAATGGCCTATTACAAATAGTATAGCTTCCTTTAATACTTTCAACGTATTGTTCCACAACAGGTAAAAGAAATTTACTACACTCCTCATCTTTATCCTATCTGTCTTTGAAATGGCAATTAGATTAGACAAATGCTCGTGTAAAATGCTCCGAGAGAAAATAATTGGATCACCTCAAATTTCTAGGATTATTCTTTGTTTATGGGTTCGAATCTTCCTCCTAAAAAATAACTCATAAGATGAGAGTGCTAAAACAAATATATACATCCAACTACCCTAAAACCTTAATATTATTAAACTCAAATACGACTTTAAAACACAGCTCTCACGACTAGCGTAGACCCTAAATCTAATTACTATATTGCATCTTAACCTAACTTTGATACAATAGTAAATGAGATTAAATTTCACTACCAAAAACTAACTCAAAAGATGAGTGTGTCTAAATTCATAGATATCCAATAGGATTAGAACTTTAATAATGTGAAACTTCAATACGACTTAAATGCTCCAAACACTATGAAATCTTCTTTGGTATCTACTTAAGGATTTGGCTACCCTTTTAAATGATGATTCAGTGGAGCAAATTACTTCAGAAAGCATTTTGATCTTATAATTACATTAATGTCCCTAAACTCATCATATACCACTTATCGCTTCAATACAACTTATATTATCACCGGTGTATGTTTAGCTTTAGGAAACTAAACCTCAAACCATTTGAGTGAATGAATCAAATCAGACTTTAGTTTGATAACAAATTTTTAATCATACAATGGCAAATGGTCATTAACATTCATTTCAATCGAACTTGAAGGTTGAGAAGTCCTCCACGGTTCAGTTAATTGTGCTTTTTTTTAGACATCCAAGCATTAAGAATATCTAGACACCATTTAATTATCTCTGTATATCTGGTTAAAACAAGACTAAGACAAATAAAAGATGTAATATTTGCTTCTGAATTCTGTGAAACTCCAAAATTACCTGTAGATTCCCACAAAAGTAAAAGATAATATCACGGATTTATTAAATTTACTGCTGAAAGGTTATATTGTTGACCATAACCTGCCAGTGGATCAAACACTTCTTGTGTCCAATACCAGTATACCACATTGAGAGAAATTAAAAGAAAGAAAGAAAAAAGTATAGACTTGCTAATTTGATTCACAATATATAACAGATTGCAGTTTGAAGAAAGACTTCTTCATTCCCTTGCAAATGAAGAGCCACATTTAATTATACATTTAATAAACTTCCTAGTTTACAGGGTCATATAATACACTTAACCTCTTACTATTATATGAATAATAGGTGACCAGTTAAATTCTATTTATCTGCATTCATCTTCTCATAGTGTCTCCAAAATGACTCCAGTGAATTTTACATGTGTAGATGTATATAGATCAGGATTGCTGCTTTGACAAGTAAAGCTTCAAAGCAGAAAAAACTTCCTGGCTTGTATATGATTTCAGAATAACTGGAAAAACAAACTAGTAGACCCATCACCAAATGACCTGAGGTCTGCAGGTTTTACCAACGCCCTGCACAATGGGCAGGTCCTTTCCCTCTCAAACCTGGCAAATAAAATAAAAAAAATATTAAATATAGTAACAGTAAGCAATACAAGACATGTTGACCCAAATACTAAAATTAAGAAAGCAACCCATAACTACATTTGAAGACCAGAAGATTACAAATCACAAATTTAATACATACTAGTAACCAGGTTGGAGTTGAGCATATCCACCCCAATATATTAAATTGTAACCCTCGTTTTTAACATCATTAGGTCACATCTTATCCGGAAATCATGTCTCATCTTCACGGCCATAGAGTATTAATGTTAAATCAAATCAAGTCAATATTAATTTCTCATAACAAACTAATCAACCAAACAGAACATTTGCTTTCTTTAATTTCTTCAATCAATACTTAAACTTCTTCATTTAAATATTAAAGATAGTGGAAATGATTAACATATTAAATATTTTTAATATCAATCTTTTTTATTGATCAATCAAATTGATTTTTAAAAAATATATTTTTAATTTGATTTTCATATCTTGTAAACTACCCATACAGTACTTTCATGAACAACTTATTCAGACCAGTACACGTGAAGGTAAACTGAAATGTAAATGACAGTTCTATATTCTTATTCAGACCAGTACACGTGAAGGTAAGAGCAAAGCAAGTCTCACCACTCTGATACACAGTCTTCACAGAAAATATGTTTACAACGAAGTAAGACTGGGGCATGCATCTTCTCTTGACAAATGGCACAAAGATCACCCGCAGCAATGACCTGCAATCACATACATTACTTTCATGAACAACTTGCTGCTTCCATACATGCATATAGCAGGTTAAAAAGCTCATACCACACCAAAAAGTGTGATAAGTGCTTAAACATTAGATCTCATCTCATAATCAATTGGGTCGTGAAACTTCAAAAGCAATCAACAATTCCTAGTGTTAATATCGACTAAAGATTGTTCTCAACTCTACAGCCATTAGACAAAATAAAACATTCGTCAGCTCATTTGATAATTATGATGCTATTTAGTTCTTTGACTCAATACACCGCCAAAAATTGCAGCTTAATAGTAAGTCAAATCAATGAACATTAAACACAAACTAACTAAAACAATCTTCCCCAACCAAGCTACAACTAAGGCTTCATATTGCTTGCATTGTAGGTTTATAATGTTAAGTTTTTGTTTAAAACTAGACTTGAAAAGGCACCCACCATAATGCAGGCACAAAGCCAATGATAATAGCCCATTATATGATGACGGCATCATTTCTTTTAAAAAAGTACTGCCCATAAAAGTAACCTAAAACTACAGTTGTTGGAAAAAAATAGAAGTTTCATCAAGTATAAATGGACTGGTGAACCTTAGTTGCTGGTTTAGAATGACAATTTTTGCTTCACGTTTCAGTTGTAGTTATTAGTTAAGCAAAAACCACTAAGGTTTCTAAAAGAGTACATAGTACATACTGGAAAGGAATCCATTGAATCCCTCTCTTTAAAAGTCTAGATGACCACACAGCCAAATTGGGGAAAAAACACTAACACAACAGGTCAGCAAACTGCTCAAACATTAACAAATTGCCATTTTACAGCAAAAACAGTAATTTACAGAGATTGGCCAACACCAAAATCATTGATCAAATGAAGGCATCCACAGTACCTGCTCTGATGTTGCATAAGCCCCATAGTGTACTTCTTTACGTGACAATGCCTTCACTGCAGCAAAGAAAGATTGCACCTGAAAACCACTACACAGTTAAGAGAAGAACCACCAGATGCCAATTCATTCTATACACTTTCAGTACTTTTAATGTATATTAAAAATGCTAGTTTTATTTATTTTATATATATGGGGGGGGGGGGGCACATTAGCAGCTTCTATCTCCCCATGACTCTCAGCGTCAAGGGCAACTAGTCTTAAACCCCTACTATCAACATTGAGTGAGATTCCAAAGCTGATGATGCACGGGAGTTAAAAACTGAGTTCATCTTGGCACTAAACTAGTATTACACAGTTGAGTTTAACAAATAAATAAAGTTAGTAAAAAAAAAAAGATGTTTAAATAATGGAATTATGCACAACCTGATAATATTTCTTTATATTTAGATTTTAGGTGAGTAAGAGACACTAGAAGGATACTCGTCACATGCTACATACGTACAAACATAAATTTTGAAAGAATAACACACCTTTTCAACAACAGATGTGAGCTTAAATGTTAGATACAGCCCTGTCATCAGTGATGAAAAGAGGCTTCCGTATTCTTTGTTCAGGAAGAAACGATACCAAACTGGTGTTGGCAACAAGGCTCGGTAAAGCAGGAGGAAGTACTCAACTAAAGTCAGCAATTGCCCCTGATGAATAAATGATGGTACAATCAGAATTATGTTATGTGAGAAAGAGTCACAGATCCTGAACCCAAAACTCTTTTAAATCTTACAAGAAATAGCAGTGACGTGTTGGTAATAATATAACTTAAAAAAAAAGAATAAGAAAATGCATCTTCAAATATTCTTCTATTCCCTTAACATCGAACACTTAGATTAAATTTCCCTAGTGCTTCATAATTTATTACCTCACCTGCTTACGGTAATTGCGGCCTCTGCTATTCTTATAATACATTAACAATATACACTTGAAAATCATTGCTGCCTGGCGCGCCAAAGTATCTGAAATTATAAAATATAATTTGTAAAGCAATGGAATTAATTGTCTGCCCATTGATTTCAAAGAAAGAATAAATAATTCCATAAAAAGCAGCATGTAAGAGTTTCCACAATATTGGTAGGTCCATGCTAACTGGTCAAAAGAGATCACTGGAAATGGCTGGAATGAATTGTAAAATTATACAGAGAAATACATACAATTAAAATAAAGCAAAAGTTATGCTTCTAGAAAAGGATGGACATAGAATTTAAATTATCCATTCAGTGACCATTACTAGGTAAAAAAGCATTCAAACAAGAATCGATTGAGAAATCGTGAAGACAATTTTCAATTGCAACATAATAAAAGAAGAAACCACTGCATTTATTATGGAGATGTGATTAGAAAGAAAAACTAAGACTTAAGTAAGATACATTTAACTTTTTCTCTTGAATACACTCAACAGCAGGTTAATTGCAAGTTGAGAGGAAATAGTAAGTAACATGAGATTGCGAGAACAAAATACAAGCATACAAGTATATACAGGGAGAAACATCGTCAAATTAAGAGAGGGATAAACACACCATTCACCATGATGACGAAAATAGCATGCCAGAAAGGTGGTATTTCTTTGGGAGGAAGCATGACTAACGGATTCATTAGATCATCATTTTGATACCACCAATAAACACCAGCAACATGAAGTGCAAAAGCAACAGAAATTCCAATCAAAACAGGCATTTTTCTCTCTCCCTGCAGCCATCAAAAAACAATTCCTTAACAAACAACACAATATTTTTATACATAAACAACATCGCTCAGTTTCCACATCTCATGGACAAAGAACACAGAAACACAAACTCTCACACCTTCAATGCCGTTTGTTTCCGAAGAATGTCATTTGACTTGAAAAGGACAGCAGCAATCCAAATGGTAACAAAAAACCCTGCAACCACATAAAAATCACCAAAATAAAATACCCCTTCCCAGCAAATAAAAAGGTAAACAATCCAAGCTTCTAAAACAAACAAAAAATGCCAAAACCAATTGGTGTAGTTTCATTTTCATTGATAGTGATAGTAATAAATAAACAAAAGTTGGAAATTGAGAAATAACCTTGTAAATGCTGGCGAATGAAAACAACCAAAAGAAGCAAAGAAAAGGGCAAGACTTGCTCAATCCACCTAGCAGCATGTTGAATATCATATCTCTGGTAAGATGAATCCCTCCCATTGGCACCAACACCGTCACCACTACCACCTGCTTCTGCATCAATACTTCCACTCCCCGTCCGCAAAACGCCCTCAACATCACCCTGTGAAGGGGAAGACGTCATCCCAGCTGCACCTGCAGAAGCACCGTCATTCCCCACCACCAGAGGAGTCTGTTCTTCCCTGTGATTATCCTGCTCTGTCGAACCGATTATCCTAATTGAAACCTCACCGTCGTTAGGGACAGCATCGGTGCTAGGTTGGTGCTGGTTAGACCTCGCGGGAAGAATACCTGAATATTCTAGAAGCACCGATAACGGTGCCTGGATTATGCTGGCTGCTGAAGGGAATCCGTATCTTCTCGAATTTGATGACAAGGAAGACGGCGATGATGCTCCGGCTGCTGGAGAAGCTCTGAATATGTCCCCGCTCCCTTCCATTCGCGTCAAATCCCTAACCCTAGCTCTAAATCAAAAAAAATAAATGAGAACTGAAAGAAGAAGAAAAAAAAAGCGATGGTGATGATGATGATGATGATGAAAGGGGAAAGAGAGAGATTGACCTGTGAAGACGATTCTCCGTTGAGGAATAGAATCAGAAAAAACGCGGCATTTGGGAGGAAAAAGAGGGGCTAGGGTTTTGGGTTTGAAAGGATGGAGAATGAAAGAATGATGTTGGAAAATGAAAAATAGGGGTTGAATTTGAATGAGGATTTGGAAATTGGAATTGGTGAAAGGGGGGTTTGAGTTTTTCCTGTGTTGTGTTTGTGGTTGACTCGCTCGCTCGCTCGCTGGGTCTCTTCCTGGTGTGTTGTGCGGGGAAAGGCGCCAGAGAGAGAGAGAGAGAGAGAGAGAGAGAGAGAGAGAGAGAGAGAAATGAGATGAGAGAGAAAGAGAGCTACGAGACAAAAGGTGAGAGATGAAAGGAAAGAGAAGCAACCATTTCGGATACTATACTTGCTTTGCTTTCTCATCCCTCTATTCATATTTCCCCATTCCATTTCATCACATTCATCACTTTTTTATCTAAAAAAATTAAAATTAAATAAATTTTTATGCTTTATAAAATTTTGAAACTTTCTTACTAAAATGTAAACAGAAATGTTTGACTAAAGTGGATAATTAATTATAGAGTTTTTTAATTGTTGTATTTATCTAATTATAATTTTAATTATAGAGTTTTTAATTTTTTTATCTAAAATGAATTGTGAATGGTCATCTAATTATAATCATTGAATTATTAATAATATTTAATTTTTTTATAATTATATATAAATTTTTTTCAATATATAAAAATTTAACTCATTATTTATATTTAAAAATGAAAAAATCTGTTGCTAAAAGATAAATTTGTAAAGAAAAATGTTCAACCAAAATTAGTAGTTTTTTTGTAACAAAATTAGTAATTATTTGTAGTTACTTTTCTGACTTTTCTTTTTATTATTATACTATATGCTATATATTTAATTTCTATACATGGTTAATATTCAAATTTTATATATATTCATTTAATCAAGGATCACCATATAGATAGATAAATATGCACAGATTTTTGGAATTAATATAACAAAGTAATATTATATACATGTACGAGTAAAAAAAGTTTATATTTGTAGAAAAATATTGTGTAAATGAATGAAATAATATAACTTAGAAAATATTAAAATTATCTCCTTCTTTGTGAGAGTTTGCCTCTACTCTCTCTTCAATGAGAGGCCTTTTTACTTTCATTTTGTTTTTTCAATCTCAATATGTGTATTCGTTCAATCTATTTATGATGGCACAAGATGGTCTTCGACAAGGGAATTGTTTTTAAAGATGACATCTTTGAGGAAGTTGTTAACTTTCAATTGTGTTTGTTATGGAGATTCTTAATGGATAGAAAGATACGTATTAATGCCATGAATGAGCGACTTGCGAGTGTACCAAGGCTAGGACATGGAGTTGTTATCATGGAAGTTGAAACAGGTTTGTTCCGTTTTTAGTTTTATCACAAGTTTGACAAGTAATGAGTGATGGAAGAAAGGCCTTGAATTTTGAGAATCACATATTGATCCTTGACAAGGTGCAAAACAGTGATGTTTTTAATCAAATACATATTGCATCATTCGATATCATGGTCCAGGTGCACAAGTTGACTATATGCTCCGGCTCAAAAAATTGGGGAGCATTTGGATAATGCCATTGGTTCCTTTTTTCAATATGGTCTGAATAATAACACTAGTTTTTTGAGAAGTTGCATGAGGAATCATGTTTGATTGAATTTGTAGAAACCACTAAAGATAGATGAGAAGATGAAAATTGAAGATGTAAAAAACATGAGAAATGGGTATGTATTGTGTTTTCCCTTTTTAAAAACTTATTTTCAAATTTCTGAAGGTGTAAAAATTATGATTTAGGAGAAACACTGTAATTATATTGGTCAATTACCAATGTGCAGCTACGTCTAGTCCTTTTATATATATGGATTTATCCACTAATTCAAACTTGAATCACAACACCTGACCCTACAAGTTAGTCTTCTCAACTTTCAGTCTGAAATCTACATACCGTTGAGGTATTACAACACTTTTACCTACAACTTTCAACTTGAAAATCTACAAGTTGTTGAGGTAGAATAGCCACTACTAGACAGGGTAACAAATGGGTGAAAATGGATTATGTTTTGCTTACTCTAAGCAATTTGATTACAATGAACTTCACATTAAAACAAAGCATTAAACACTAAGTAATATGAAGTTGAACGAGTAGATTTGCTAAAACTAAAACATTGAATTCTAAATACTTAGAGAATTTTGAGTATATATGGTTTTTTTAGTCGTTGTGTTGTGTTTTCTACTTTAGAATTTATCTCTTTATATAACATGAATTAAGACTACAATATTGTCCCAAACAAATTGTGATCGTATGTTCTTTATGTGAGATCAACAAAGATCTTCACACTAAAATAAGTATCGATAGATATGGTTTGAAAATATAATTGTTGAAGCTTTATTAATTCAAAAATAAATCTTCAATCAAATCTTCTAGAATGATTATGTGTGAGAATGCACATATAGTGCTTGAAAATATTTTTCCTATCTTTTGAGAGTATCTTCCTTGTGCGAGATCAACATAGATCTTCACAAAAAATATATTTTGATAGATAAGGTTTGGGAATATGACAGTTGAAGTTTGATTAATTAAAAAATGAATCTTCAACCAAATCTTCTAGAATAATTATGTGTCAGAATGTCCCAATAATGTTTGAAAATAATTTTCCTCAAATCTTATGAGCGTATCTTATTTGTTTAAGAGCAGCGGAAACAAATCAAAATTTGTTCTTGGACCATCAAAAAATTTGTTGATTGTCCATAAGAGTTATTTACTTTCTTTATCAGAACATAATGATCATCTGAGTTACATGTTGTGTTGTTTGGTTCAAGTGGTCAAAGGCAGAGGCATAAAGGCATGACTTAAAATTAGGGGTATGGGTAACATCGCCTTGTTGCATCTTCAGAGCATGTTATGTCTTTAAAGCGAGCAAAACTTGAGCTTCAGAGGAAAATATTAAGAGACAGATGTGTGTGCACAACAACACGTGTAATGACTAGAGTTTGAACGTTGTGTCTACTTCACTTGACTCTAATGTTATTCGTTTCCTCTGACATCTTTGTTTTCTCTGATGTCTTCGTTTTCTTTGACATCTTCACTTCCTTTGATATTATTTCCTTCATTTCTTGATATGTACGCATTCTTTATTGTTGAAATGGTAATGGTGCATTGTCTCTTGTTTGACTATGAGATCAAATTTTCACCATGAAACGTACAATTTACTCTAGTGTTTTTTCTTCCAAACTTATCTTCAATATAGTCAGCATCACAATAACCAACTAACTTGTACTCGTATGAAATCTTATAGAACAAACTCAGGTTAATAGTGTCTTTCGGGTATCTAAAGATCCTCTTAATAGTTGTTAAGTGTGATTCTTTTGTATCAACCTGAAATCTGGCACACACATAAAATAAAATATCAGCTCTGGATGTATTAAGGTAAATAAATTACCCGATCATTCCTCAGTTTCTTTTTGTATCCATAGGCTTGCAATTGGATAAATTCGATGCATTAGTGTATACATAAATTTGCATTCATCTAACTTGAATTTCTTGATAAGTTTTTTTGTATACTTAGACTGATGAATGTACACACAATTATGACTTTGATGAATTTGGATTTCTAAGAAGAACTTCAGTTCTCTCGTCATACTCATTTGATATTTTGATTGTATCAACTTAGCAAATTTTTGGTAGATAGCATCGTTAGTTGAACCAAAAATAATATTATCTACATAAATCCGAATTATGATAAGGTTATTTCTAATGGTTTCCAAAATAATATATTGTTAGTGTGTCATATTTCAAAATCATTTTCATTAGAAAATTTCTTAGTTTATTATACCAAACTTTTGGTTTTTGTTTCATACCATAAAATATATTTTTTAAGTTTAAATCATGGTATGGAAACTCAACATTTTCAAAATCAAGAGGTTGTTTTACATACACTTCCTCATTTTTGTAATCATTCAAAAATGAATTTTTATCATCCATTTAATATAGAGTGATATTATTGAAAGCAACAAAAGAAAATAAAATATGTATTGCCTCTAACCTGGCCACCGAAGCAAACATCTTGGTGTAATCAATAACTTATTGATGATTGTGACCTTGTGCAATTATGCGTGTTTTATTCCTGACAACTTATCCATTTTCATTTAGTTTGTTCTTGAATACCCAATTTGTTTTAATGGGTTTCTTATCCTATGGTATGGGTAAAAGATCCCTAACATCATTCCTTTTGAATTCGTTGAGTTCCTCTTGCATAGTCAGAATCTAGCCTTCATCTTTCAAGACTTCATCAATAGAGGAATGTTCAATCAATGAGAGCATGCCAAACAGAGAAATGTCCTCGAAAGTTGATCTGGCATTTACAAGATCATTGGAGTTCCTAATAATCAGAGAATCTTTATGAGACAACCTGTACCTCTATCCAGCTATGGACTATGGAGGATCTTAACTTGTTATAACGTAAGTCTTATCCTCTACTATTTTGATCAATTCCTCTTATTTTACTAATACCTCTTATTTGCTTGGTTCATTTAGTTTTCCTGAACTTGCATAATCTTCGGCAAGCTTTGACTATTTAAGGTCAAGCTGCTTGTTATCATAATTAACATAAAATCATATAGTTAAATAAAGAACATAAAAATATAAATTAAACATTAATTGTTTGAGAAAATCCAATTGGTTCTTCTTTTTTGGTTTTCAGATTATAATATGCATATCCTCTTATCATATATTCTAAATGAAGGAATTTATATTACCATCCAAGTTTGCATTCTTAATGAACTTGATTGGAGTGCTCGGGGCTATCTCCTGATTTTAGTTGTTCCCTTAACAATTCTAATTATATTGATGTATCAGGTTCCTCTAATAGTTCTGGTTTTTTTGATGTGATATGTGTTGACCAGTCATCCTTCCACTAGAGTTAGGTCTTGGTACATAAGTTTTTCGACCATTGTGAGTTGTGAGTACCCATTGTCCAGGTACCATAATTGGTGTTTCAACTTTACTGCTGATGATATATGCAAGATAAATAATGTTATCATTTTTTGGGTCTTAGTTTGTTAGTTGAGAAAGGTTTCTTGTCTTTCTATATTTTTAGCATATGATAAGTTATTATGTTGTGACATTTGTTGGAGCAGACAATACATATAATATCATAAGTTTCATATTGATCTAAAGTTTCAAAATTTCTACACTTTTAAAAAAATTACATTTTAAAAGTTTCACACTCTTTTATATTTTTTATTTTAAAAAATTAATAATATACATTCAAAACTATCAAATTTAACAACTTTTTCGAAGATGAAAATAAATAATTTAGTTGTATTTTAATTTTATTTAAATAATATATATATATATATATATATATATATATATTCATTTACTTATTTTAGGAGGTTGAGGGGGGAAACTATAAGTGGAGGTGTGCAACATAGGTTCCTCCTAAACTAGTTAGATGTGGTCCGGATACTCCCTTATGATACATCTAATTGATGGAATGAGATTGGGGAAAACACTTCAAGGTTCATTCAAGGGGTGGCCATTCTATCTCAAAAGGCTAGTAAAAAATTTGGACACATGCATGAAATAAACTAATTTTTATTGGCGTAAGAAATACTTAAAATTAAATATAATTTTTATACTAAAAAAATAATATTTATTAATTCAAATTATAAAGTATATTGATATAATACAAATTTAAATTTGTTAAAAAAATGATTAATATGTGAACAAATTCACAATACTCAAATTAATAGCGTAAAAAGACAATATATTTACAAATTAATATAAAATATCTGAAATATTGTGTATTTAAATATGTAAAGTTGACGAAGTCAATAGAATTGATTGAAATTTGTAATAAATTAAAGCTACTCTATCGATCCTAACCAAAACGAACACCTCACAAAAAAACAAAACAATACTGCATCAAAAGACACCGAAGTCAGAAGACAAAATCACAAAAAAGAAAAACTAAATTTATATAAAAACTACTTATTTTAATAAATTTGAAAAACAACAATTTGAATGGGTAATTATAGATAAAAAAAATAATCATAAACTATCTATTTCTTTCGGATGAGGAAAAATGAAATCCTATCGGTTTGCATGTCCAAATGTTCTTATATATCTTTTCCTTTTCTTCTTGTTGACGAATCTTTTATTATTGTTGGACAAGAGAAAGTCTTCAAAAATACAATAAAGTGCTTCTATTTTTGGTTGGTAGATGTTAATATTGGCATCGATATCTCCTTGTTGTTTCACGAGTGGTTCTGCATGCACAGACAATGTGTTTCAGTAATCACTCAATTTATCATTTAAATAAATAAATAATTAAATATATTTTTAATTTAGATTAAATTAGATCTGTTGTTACTTAACTTAATTTTAGGTAATGTTTTATTACTTTATCTTTTTTTTTTGATTTAGTTATTTATTTTAATTTTAAGTGACAATTTAATATTTTATATCTTAAAATTTAAACAATGTTATCCTTTTTTATACAAAAATTCAAAAAAATCATCAAAATTTTCAACCAAAATTCATAAAATGCAAATTTTATTAAATCCATAACTCAAATATTCAAATACTCTCATATTTTCATTTCCAACAATATTAAATAAAGAATGAAAATATGAGTTTATTTCAAGATTTAAGATATGAATTTGATTAAGTTTATATTTTATTGAAGATGATAATGAATTTTATGAAATTTGTTTGAAAAATTTGATAATTTTTTTTTAATTTTTGTAATAAAAAGTGACAATATTATTGAAATTTTAAAATATCAAATATCAA
>JBBPBS010001171.1:7968086-7984176 GCA_037974835.1 Cicer judaicum | reverse complement strand
TTGTGTGTGGTCATGATTCATGAATGAATGGTATTTTTTGAAGATTCATAAATGAATGGTTGATGTGGGATTTATTGGTTTCAGTGCAAAGTTACTGTCTTTGATGTTTGCTTTGTCACAGTGAAAATGGCAACGGTGGCTCTTCTGCGTTTTACTCCAGCATTTGGTAAATGCCATGCATTTTCATTTCCATCACTATTATCATCACATAATCAGTTTCATAAGCATTCTATATATCTCACCAACCCAACCCATTTGCCTAAAAGATTGAAAGTTAACTTTGCTGGAGGGGATGGCGGTGACGGGGTTGGTCGGGGTGGTAGTGGTGGTGGAGGTGGAAGTTGGGGGGGTGATGATGGAAATTTAAATGATTCGTCATTTGGGATTTTGGGTCTGTTTCTGAATGGATGGAGATCAAGGGTTGCTGCTGATCCACAGTTTCCTTTTAAGGTTTTGATGGAAGAGTTGGTTGGTGTCACTTCTGCTGTTTTAGGTGACATGGCTTCAAGACCTAATTTTGGGCTGAATGAACTTGACTTTGTATTTTCAACTCTTGTTGTTGGTGCTATTCTCAATTTCACACTCATGTATATTTTGGCACCTACTATGGGATCTTCATCAGTCAAAGTACCAGCGATCTTTGCATCTTGTCCCAAGAGTCACATGTTTGAACCTGGCGCCTTTAGTTTATTGGATAGGTTTGGAACTTTGGTTTATAAAGGAACCATTTTTGCTGTTGTTGGGTTGGGTGCTGGTCTGGTTGGAACTGCAATTTCAAATGGGTTGGTTAAGATGAGGAAGAAGATGGATCCCAATTTTGAGTCCCCAAACAAGCCTCCGCCCACATTGCTGAATGCTCTCACTTGGGCTGCTCACATGGGTGTCAGCAGCAACCTCAGGTACCAAACTCTCAATGGTGTTGAGTTCCTGTTGGAGAAATGGCTTAATCCCTTGGTCTTCAAGACCTCGGTGTTGGTTCTCAGGTGCTCAAACAACGTTGTTGGGGGAATGACGTTTGTTATGTTGGCAAGGTTGACAGGGTCACAGAGTGTTGGTGAAGAAAAACCATCACCTGTGAAAGTTGAGTCAGGTGAGAAGGAGAAGGTGGAAAGGGAAGAGCTTTTGGAGAATATCAATCAAACAACAGTATCAAAGTGATGGCATCACTCAGTCTGGTTTTGTCGCTTGCTTTGACCAAGGTTGTTGTAGAGGTTAGGGCTTTTTAGTTTTCTGAATTTTGTGTAGGTTTTCCTACTCTCCCAAACTCTTGCAGCAACAAATATATATGAAAGGTAGATTGAGATGGGAGATTCGGAACAGGTTTCTGGCAGGTGCTGTTATTATGTTGTTGTTTTTGCTTCCGCTCCATCAGTAGGCTTTAGTTGTTGTTTTCTAGACCAATCATCATTGTAAATGTATCAGAAATCTTGTTTGGAGTGTTGTCTAAATAAAATGAGGTATAAGATTATGATATTAAATTGTGTAACATCAGTTATTTGGAGTATTTTTTATTTTTTAAATACTAGCCTTTTAAGGGTATTTATTAGGGTATTAAACTCTCATCTTTCTTTGAAACGAGTAGAAGCTAGTACTGATTGCATTGTGTATATTAGAGGCAAAGGATTGATAAAATCGAGACGAAGTAATGAAGAAAAATTTAACTTTCCTGGTCATATATTGCAAGTTGCCTATAAGATGGTTCATTTTGCGATTGGTTTGTATAATTATACTTCAGATATCAACTGATATTAATTTTTCAATCTTAAGGAAGAAAAATTGAGAGGAAGACCAGGCTACGAGGATCTCAATGAACCCTGCTGATATTGTTGATATAAGGCTCAGGAAATAATAGAAGAACTGCTCAAATCTGTGGTATGTTCATTCACCCTGTATCTTTCTATGCTATGCATGGTGAACTCTTTTATGTTCTGCTTCACTTTGTCTAACAGTAAACAAAAAGATGCAACTTATTTTATATGGCTTAACTGTGTCTAGCCAAAGTAAACCTTACCAGTGTAGCATCCCAAACATACATATTCCCTTGATCAGCCAAATTCCGCTTGTATTTAATTTTCTGAAGTGTCTTGCAGGAGTCAAATCCATGATGATTGAGTTATTAGGAGTCTATTGGAAATTTATTATTTTAATTTTACCCTTTGTTGTCTTAAAAAGTATTTTGCTGAAATCATGCTAAACTTTGAGTGGCTTGTTCTTCCCCGTAATAGCTAGCTTTGAAGGGAGAATTTCCCAAATGTCTGGATACTTATCACCAATTTATTAATGGAAACCAAGAACAGGGAAATTTTCCTTAAGCTGATAATTTTTGCTGATTCATATTAGTAGTTAAATTTTTATCATTTTGTCTTGGATGTGAATGCTTCATAGTCCTGGGCCAAGTGGCTGTGTGACCCCACTCAATTCTAGTGGAATGAAATGTGTAAAACCAGGCTGCTGAAATGTGTTCTTGATGTTGTGGTCCTCCTGCTATTCGTTGCTGATAATATCTTCCAGTACATGCCTCCTCATTCAATGCAGCTATGAAAATAATATGCCAACAATTCTTGCTCTGGTTAGCATTCAGGTGGTTGGTTTTCCTTGAACACAAAGGAGACAAAGCTGGAATGAAGAATTTCTCAAAGAGAAAATATTTTAGTGGGGTATTGAGAATAGGTTTGTTCAAATCAACCTTTTTTTCCTCCCTTTTAAACTCAATACAGTCATTGGATTTATTCTTGAGTCAGTTACTTTTAAGAAGTGTGGAGTATATGTATACATATGATGGTGGCGGTAAAGTTTTAGGCCTAAGATGATGAAGAGTTGTTGCCATGTGTAATGTGTCAAAGTCTCACAGTATTATGATATTTATTCAAGACATTTAGTTAGCATAGGCTGCTGGATTCTTTTTAATTGTTTGCCAAAAGCATTTGTATTATCCTCTGAGAGGTATGCGCTGTATTTGGAATGATCCATGCCAGATGAATATCTTACTATGTACCATTAATGAAAAAAGTTGTTTTTTGTTTATATACAATAGTACATATAAATGTTCTGTAAATTATTTTAGTTTTTTTTCTTGCCATCCTATTGGACCTAAATGAATAGGGATGTTAAATTTTTCAAATGTGTTTTTTGTTTGTTAAAACATGAATCACAAGGTTCAAATCACAGTGGAGGCTGAGTGTATTGGTTTTTGCACATCCTTTGAAGCTGAACTGTGGGGTATCTTGAAGGTTTGAATCTTGTTTAAGCATTAACAATATGCCAAGTTGAGATGTTTAACATCACCTTTGGTGCTAATTATTTGGTTTGTCAAAGATATTTAAAAGTTGGTCTCATAGCTAATGGGGAGGTAGGTAATGTGATTTTACATATATCTTATGATTTTACATATATCTATATTTTGAAGGGGTTAAAAAAATTAATAATTTAAAAGGCCCAAAAAACAAGGTCCCCTAAATTAAAAGTCTCATAAAAATGTGTAGGCTTAGAATGTCCATAGGTCCACTTTTTTTAAAAAAGAATCGACTTTCTTTTTTGAGATATAAAAGTTTTTCAATTTTTTCACCGATAATTTTTTTTTAATTTTTTTCTATAAAATTTTTCGATAAAAAATGTTCGATTTTTTTCGATAAAAATTTCTGACTTATTTTTGATAAAAATGTTTAATTTATTTTTTTGATAAAAAGTTTCTGATTTTTTTTTTAAGAAAAAAATCTTAAAATTAACAAAATATTGGGGGCCTATGAGTCCCTAGAGCCCCTTCCCTTAGGCCCCATGAAATAATAGGCCGAAATTAAGGGTCCTTAAAAGATTATTTTGATAGGGGGTCTAATAATAAAACAAAAAAGTAAAGAGCTTTGTAGTTGAAGGTTTTTTTGACGGCTCTAGGGATCATCCAGAGTTGGATGATAATACTATTTTTTTATTGGAATTAGATTGATTAAGGATAAATAAGTTTTTATCTCTATAAAATTTTAATTATAGTCGCTATAAAAAGATTCTTAACGTTTTGTTAAAAATTTATATTTTTAGATCCTAAAAAATCCCTATACAATCAGAATAATTTTTTTAGGAATTAAATTTAAAAGTTCATAATTTTTTAGAGATTAAAACCATATTTATATTGAGACAATTTTAAATCAAGTGTTTTGAGGATAAACAAACAGTTAATTAATCATTAATTATAATTTAATTTAGATTTTTGAATGATTTATTTAAAGATAGATAATTAAATATATTTCTATAAAAATTAGATGTCTCTCTGTAAAAAAAAAAAAAAAAAGTATTTTTGTATCTTACATATTATTTAAAGTTGTTCTTGAAGAAATCTAATAAACTAGTGAATAATCATAAGATTATTGTGGATGTTTCTTATTTAAGACAAAATCAAAACAGATTAAAATAAATTATTTTTTACTGTCCAAACCGCAAGTTAAGAATTTCGGATGCAATTTCCAATTTCCCTGATTAAAAGACATTGAAGTCTAGTATATATATCATCTTTTATTTATGTATTTAGTTCATAATATAATATAGATACATCAATTTTAAATCTTAGTCTAAATCTCTTTTATAAATAGTAATAAAAGTAAGAAAAGGTTGTTTGTTACTGCCGTCCAATTTAGCATTCCCTACTGTTCCCCCTATTTAAAACTTCTTTGCTTCTTTTTAACATTCAAAGGTTTAAGCTTCGATCGAGTCTATCAAACAACCCAATTCCATTTTCTGCTCTGATCTCACCATTCAGATCCATATAGACACTAAATCCATCATCCTCTTCCTCTTTCATGATCTTTGTTTTAAAAATTTAATTTTTATTTTCATGATCATATTGATCCATCGCTTAGATTCATGAATGATATGGGTTTTTTGATTTTATTGTAAAGTTTTTGTCTTTGATTTTTTCTCTTTAATAGCAGATCAAATGGCAACCATGGCTCTCTTGCGTTTTACACCCCCCTCTGCTAAAACCCATGATGCACTTTCATTTTCATCACCTCCTCAGTTTCATAACCGTTCTGGTTCTATATATCTCACCAACCCAACCCCCCATTTGCCTCAAAGATTGAAACTTTCCTTCACCGGAGGCAATGGGGTTGTTGGTGGTGTTGGTGGTGGTGGTGGTGGAAGTGAAAGTTGGGGTGATAGTAATGATGGAGATTCCAAAGATTCGCCTTTTGGGATTTTGGGTCTTTTTCTGAATGGATGGAGATCAAGGGTTGCTGCTGATCCTCAATTTCCTTTTAAGGTTTTGATGGAAGAGTTAGTTGGTGTTACTGCTTGTGTTTTAGGTGATATGGCATCTAGGCCTAATTTTGGGTTGAATGAACTTGACTTTGTTTTTTCAACTCTTGTTGTTGGTGCTATTCTTAATTTCACACTCATGTATCTATTGGCACCTACTTTAGGATCTTCTTCAGCTAGTGTTCCAGCTATCTTTGCATCTTGTCCCAAGAGTCACATGTTTGAACCTGGTGTTTTTAGTTTATTGAATAGGTTAGGTACTTTGGTTTATAAAGGAGCCATTTTTTCTGCTGTTGGATTTGGTGCTGGTCTTGTTGGAACTGCAGTTTCAAATGGGTTGATCACAATGAAGAAGAAAATGGATCCAAACTTTGAGACACCAAACAAGCCTCCACCTACTTTACTCAATGCTCTAACTTGGGCTGCTCATATGGGTTTAAGTAGTAATCTTAGGTACCAAACTCTAAATGGTGCTGAGTTTGTGTTGGAGAAAGGGCTTAGTCCTTTGGCATTCAAGACCTCAGTGTTGGTGCTTAGGGTTGTGAACAATGTTCTTGGAGGTGTGTCTTTTGTGGTGTTGGCAAGGTTGACAGGGTCACAAGGTGTTGATAGTGAAGAGAAGGCATCACAATCACAATTGGAGGTTGGATTAGGTGAGAAGGTGGAAGAGGCTTTGGAGAATAGCAACCAAACAAATCCATCAAATTGATAGCATCACTTAGTTTGGTTTAGGGTCTTGTTTTGACTAAGGTTGTTGGATTGGATAGGTGATGGCTTTTTAGTTTTCTTTTCTGAATTTTGTGGCAGCAACAAATAAGAATGAAGGGTAGATTTTGAGATAGGGATGTTTGGTACATATTTCTGGCAGGTGCTGATGGTATGTTGCTGAAACTTACAATAAGGTGCCAAATTTGTTTGGCCATGTTTTGGATTTTGGACCCTCACCACCTACTCAAATGAAAATGTTTTTGGTTTTGGCTACTATGTAGTTGTTTTGGCAACTATTGTTTCTGCCATCAATAATTAGGCTTTTGTTGTCGTTTTCTAGACAAATTAGTATCAATGTAAAAGTACCAAAAACTAGTTTGGAGTAATGTCTAAATAAAACCAGGTGTAAGATATTGATTTTGAATTGTGCAACATCAATTATTTGGTATATTTTTCTTTTTTATTTCAGTTTTTTTAGCATATTAGACTGTGCAGGTTGACACATGTGTCTAAAGATTCGTTGAGTAGATACGACTTGGTAAATTTGTCCCTTATTTAAATTTGTGCATTAATCATTCAATATAATGCAATTACTTTTGTCAAATTCTCCTATATTTTAAATTTCTAAGCATTCAAAATTATTTAATACCTCAAATCCATCATATTTATAAATAGCTAAATAATTTAAAGTTTTTAAATAAAATAATTGATACTAGATCTTCTGTTAACTTAATTTCTAAAATAAATTATCGTTTAGAAAAACATTTGAGGCAAATTTTGCACAAGAAAAGGACTGAAAGTGAAATTATCCCTAATAATTCTAGTAATATCTAATTTTTTTTGGTTGTGATTTTAGCCATATATTTATACTGCATCCCAAAGAGTTCATGTAGTAACATAATTGCTTGACATATTCAATAATCAATGAGTTTTATGAATTGCTTTCCCTCCCACGTACACTTCATAAGTACTCATCTAAAAATATGTATAACTTGTATACTTTTTGGATGTATACTTTCGATGAAAAACATGAAACAAAATATTAATTTTTGTTGTCTTTTTTGGGATCTTATTTTGTTATGTTCCATTATTCCATGATTATTTTTGAATCAAACATGGTAATTCTTATGTTTTTCTATATGTATATGGTTTGAGACGGTAATTCTGATCAAATGGTTAACGAATCCGAAGATCTACCGCATCAAATTGAGTTTAATATACATATCCATAATATTTGTCATAAAATCTATGGTTTCAAATAGTAGAATACTTGTTTATTTAAGAGACTTTACCTTATTATTTATAAATTGCAATTGCACATGGAAACAGTGTCCCATCCAACAAACAATTTAATTCATAGTATTCACTTTATATCTCACTCTTTCCATCATTCTCTTTACACATTCAACATAATTCTCATTTTTTCCTTCAACATCGCTGCCCCTCCCTATAGGGAAAAACTAATCTTGAAGGCATCAATTAATGTTCTAACATAAAGATGTAACACACTATTTTGATGACACTCTCCAAAACACTTTTACTGACACCTATGATTGATTCAATATGAAAAAATAAAAATATCAACAGGCTTCTCAAGTGACCAATTTACAAGTCCAATATATTGAATTTTATAAAGTGAATCAAAATAATTTCATTGAAATGATTCGTGTTCCATATTAGGAATAAACTTAGCAGATGGGCGACCATAGTAGTTTGTCCTCTTATAAACTTAACAGAAAAGTTAATTTTAGAACTAAGAATGTTCCTGCACTCCTGGAAAAGGGCCCCAAATTCAGAAACGTCCATCTTAGAGCTATTGACACAGCCAACAAAAGTTTGAGTCAAGCTCAAAGATAACATGCTCTAATTTTCCTCCATACTCTATTTTATTGCAGCTAATAATCCCCAAAATGGCCTCCAAATTATCAGTTTTGGCTGTAATTTATTTGATTTTAATGTGCTTTATTAAAAACAACCATTGTTGTTAGGAGCTAGATCTAAAGCGAAGGATCCTAGGATCTTACGCGTTCTACGGCATGAATAGTGTTAGAGCTAAGGAAAGATCTTGATATGACCTAGATCCATGGGCGCGCAGAGGAAGCGCATGGAGGCGCTCCATGTCGTAAAACCCTAGATCTGGCCCATTTTGCACCTCTTTGCCTTTCTAATTTGCTTGTTTCCCATATAGAAAAGGAACACGCAAGAGGAGGAGAAGGAACTAGCAGCAAACACGAAGATTTGAAGGCCACTTCGTTTTCTGTTCGTATTCCTCCATTAAAGCACTGTTCTCCTGTTCTGAAACATAAATTAAATGTTTCACATTCAGATTTCCTCCCTTTTCTTCTATAAATTTTTCTCATTTCAACACTTCTCAATCTCATATCTGAAACTATCCTCAATCTTTTTGGCTGCAATCTGCAATTTATGTTGCTGCCTCACGATCTCAATAATGTCTACAACTGCCTTGGATCACAATGTCTTGGATGAATTGTTAAATTAAAGTTTTAGATGTTGTTAGATGATAGTGATAGATTTTGTTTTTTAGTTTGAGACAATGGTAATTTATGTTTCAACTTGTGATTTTTTATTGAACCAATAAAACTTTTTATGTTAAAGTTATTTTTTTTATTTTTAATTTTATAGTATAATTTTGTCAATTTTGTGAAATCTTAAGATCCGCTTTACGATCCTACGTTTTACGCTTTTTCTATACCCCAAAGATCTTAGGTAGGATCTAGAGTTTGATATCCATGAAAACAACAATGTCATAAATCTTCACGAAAACAAAACAAAAAGGAAACCAGATAATTCATATATAAGAATTCACAAGATACCGGCTTAAAAATTGGTCTTCAACCTTCAAATATTGGTTCAGTTTGTAAATAACCAAATGAGAACAAGAAAAGGAAAAAAAAAAAAAAAAGGAAATAATAAATGTTCCACTTCTCAATAGTTTTACACTGTTAAGCAAATTTAGATCATGTGTAAAACTCTATATACAAGTAAACATTGACATATTACACATGGACAAGTTCTGAATGAAAACATGGTCACTGAAAACATGGTCACTCAGCAAATTCTACCTTCTTCTTGTGGAACTTCCACTCAGCCTTTGCTGTTTCTAGTTTCTTCATTGGGAATCTCTTCAAATTTGTGCAACCATACCTTGGAAGATTGAACTAAAGAAGTGTATGCTGCAAGAACATTAAACATAGAGCATGCCAGAAACGCAGCAGCAGAATTGTCTTATCTAACAGCCTCCGGCGCAGAATTACAGTATGGTGTATGCAAGCAAACCAATCTAGTGAATGTTAGACATAAAGTAGCAAACGCGATACCTACGATAAGGCCACAGGTGCTCTTCCGTTTATCCAAACTAATCGATCTCTTAACTACACTTCCGAAGCTAGGAATTAATCCACCACAGGCGAGAACCATTATGTGATCAAGACCACTATAATCAATACCACTGAGAATAGCTCCGATTGCTGATATCGGACCCATAAATCCAATTATGGCAGCTGCTGCAAGAGAACCATGCCAGCTATCAGTGGCTCCAAATATGCAGCTAGCCACAGCTGCACCTCGAGGAAGCCCATGTAACGAGACCGGAAGGACCATATGACGACCAAGTCCATAAGCCTTTGGTGCAGCGACTCCCAAAGCAAGTCCTTCCGCCACAGCATGAAAAGCAACTGCACCACATGATATGAATGATTGAAGGGTGTGAACACTGATGGGGAAGCCAGTGATTGTAGGTAAGTTATGTGCTGAGGTTTTTTTGTTAGCTGCAAGCTTCAATACAGCGGAGGAAGAAATATGGATGAACACAGCCCCCATAGCAAGGAGTAATATAACGGGAATAAGTCCCAATTTTGAAGACAAAATAAGTTGCACGGGTCGCCATGCACCAAGGACAAAGGCAATACCACAAGCAGTACCCATGAGAAGAGCATGCTTAAGTTGAAAAGCAAGAGCAAATGCAACCAGGAAAACACCACCAAGTGATGGGCCAAGGCCAAAAAGTAACGAAACAAAGAAGCCGGAAGCATCCTCAGAGCTGCAGAAAACAAATCATAATTCAGGGGAAAAACTCTAACGGAAGAAATAAGAGAAATGCTGCATATTTCCCTAAATTTCAAAATTTAGCAACAGAACATGGATGATTAACACTATTCACCAAACCTACTAACCCAAACAACAAAACATAGCTGATAATACGGAATATATGTATATATACACACACAAACTCACTTGTAATCATGGCTGAAATTCTGAAAGAAGGTGCTGAGAGCTTCCATAAATGCTACAGAAAGGGTTGCTGCTGATGCAACCTGCGAAGAGGAGGCTTCCTATAACCCCAAAAGAAAGAGAAAACGGTTAAGAAAAACTCCAAAAAATAATTAAAATAGAGAAGTTACAAAAATACATTTTTACATCAAAAAAATGCTGTTGCAAACAACAATATCGTAATATCTTTGGTATGGTAAATAACCTTGAATGCATCAGGAAGCACTTCAGCAACAACCATCCAAATCATGCACCCAGCAGCAAATCCCGTACAGAAAGGAAGAAACTTGCTGAATGCATCCGCACAAATGAAAGAAGGAACAGCTACAATTGGCTGCATTAGCATTAAGAATAAGATATTAAGAGGCTAAAGTCAAAGATAGCAATCATTATATTAAACAAATTAACTGCATTGGACTAAAGAATTACTATAGTTCTATATGCTTACTTTTCTTTCCTAATTTAAACAAGGAAGACAAACCAAGTCCAAACAACTAGAACTGTTTAGTCATATGATACCAACAGGGCGTATTAACAGTCTTAATTAGGCTAGACTAGCTTAAAGATAACATTTTGTCACTACTAAAGCAACCTATATTACATACAGGAATATTAAGAACTTCAAAGATACTGCCAAATTTTTGACAGTCCATGTGATAGTACAAAGACAAATTTGTTCCATTAGATTGGATGACACTTGCCAATTAGTGAAAAGCACAACTACAAATGGTTTAGTTTATTTTTTTCAGTGGTACAAAGAGCATTGAACTGCTAGAAAGTAAATAAAAAAGAGAAACAATTGGCTTAATCATGCAACATATTACACCTCACTTGAATCATATCAAAAATATAACTAGGGGATGTTTGGTAGTTGAGATGAGGGAATAAAGAAGTAGTGGAGTGATAGAGGTTCAAGGTTCCACCTGCAACCCCAACATAATACTAACTATATTAATATTTGCCATTAGAAATAAAGACTAAAAATATAACTAAATAGAGTAGAACAACCACAAGCTACACAATCATAACCTTATTCCTGTGGATAATGCAAGCAACAGCACGAGGATAGCAAATATTTATATAAAAATAAAAAGGAAACTCTCCAGTGCTGACTATAGTCAAAACAATTTGCTTCCTAACAATGTAGGATTATTAAAACTTAAATAGTATGTACCTGAGGTAAAGATGTAATTACACTCCATAACATAGCATTCTGTGGAGAAACACCTCTTGATGCCAGCACCATGCTCACAGCTAATCCCTCTGGTATGTTGTGCACGGCAATAGCCAAGGTTACCAACAGGCCTTGAGTAAAACCCTTTGAGCCAGCAAAGGAGACCCCAACCCCAGATCCCTCTCCAAAAGAATGAAGTGTCATTATTCCAATAACAAGAACAACTTTGGTTGCATCAGCACCTTTTAAATCCAACATGCTTACTTCCCCGTACTGCTCAAGAAACTGAAGTCCAAGAGATATGCAAGACACAAATGAGAATACTATAAATCTAAAATAGACTCTTGATGTAAAATTTGAGAATCACACAACAAAAATGCATCCCAAGAAAAATAGAAAATGACAAAGGCACTATACATGATAATTTTAATAGATGACTAATTCAATAATTTTGATAATATTCCTTTAATAGATCGGTTGGAAATTTCGCCAAATATTGATATGAATGACCACATGAGATGTTAAAAAGAAAACCCCTTTTCAGTTTTGATCTTCATTTTTTTTTTTGACAAAAAGATAGCCAAGTATATAGAGCTTATTCATATCAATAATGTTAGTATCTAAGCATAGCAAGACACATATTAGTGCATAGAAGCACTGCTGAGGAAAAACAGCAACACCCGATAACTACAATAAGGATAAAGAAGGACCAGACAAATAACATGAAGAATCATCATAATCACCTTTTTACATAACCAAATAAAGATTCCACCAGCTAGAATTCCAGTGACAACCCAGCTTCCAGAACCATAATCCTGCCCTTCCTGTATTAGATCAAAACTTGCAGCCAACATAACACCTGCAGCCATTCCGTTACATAAACCAGCCCATTGTGGATCAAGCTCTACAAAGAAGAAAGGCACTGCACCTAAACCAGTAGCAGCTGCCATTGCCAACGTAAATAACGCAACAGTTGATACCGAAACTCTATTGCTTCCACCCTTCCTATTACTATTACCAACCACATTATTTCCATTCTCAACCTTGAAGGAATTCTCTACACCAGTGCCATCAATTACAATGGATCCTACATCCTTATGTGGAGCAGTTCTTACTTTATGCAAAACTTCATTTTCTGATTCGGCATTCGAATTTCCAAATACAAGAAAGCTCAGTAGTAAAAACAGCAAGGAAACAACCAACCTTAGCTTCAGATTTGGAGCCATGTGCAACATAATCCCTCTATCTGAAGGAACAATTTTTTTATGCCAACAGCCCCAAATCAAAATTCCCAGAAGCTACAACTCCATTAGCTTCTATTCAATCAGATTAAATTATATAAGATAAAATCAGGAAGTGCTATTTGCTGATAACAAATCCCAGAAAAATGCAACGAACTTATTAATTAGCATCTGATTTAGGGTATATTGTACCTTATGGTTAACCTAGCTGCAGCAGATATAAAAAATAAATCAGAAACTAATACATAAATTAAAATACCAATGACATATACATAAAAATATACAATTCCAATGATAGGTACACAGAATAAACAATTTACAATTATATAAAATAGAACCTAACCAATTGTTGAAGGATGAAGCAATAAAACCCAAAAACCCAATTAAAACAAAAAATTCAGCACAAATATAAAAATTGTGATATTTAAAAGAAAAATTAAATTTTGAAATGAAATGGACAGCTAAAGAGTTGGTAAGGTGGCATACATGATTGATTGGGAGATTGTCGGAATATATGGGAATTAGAGATGGATAAAACGCAAGAAAAGGAGAAGACTTTGAAAACCCTAATTTCGATTATATTTGATTGAAAGAGCAAATTGATTATATGGAATTTTGGAGGATCAAAACCAGCAACTTTTCGCACGCAGAAACCGCTGCTGAATTCACATCAATGTGTCTATATTGGTTGATTATTAAATAAATTATTGTTATTCTCTTAACAATTATTTTTATTTTTGGTATTATAACAAAATTATATTTTCTTTATTTAATTGTTTAACAATTATTTTTTGGATGCATTTTTCTAATGAGTATGACTTTGATTAAAAGTTTATTATTTTTCTTTTGACCCATTAAAAGGTTCTTTCAAAAAAATATTATAAAGTTGATATAAAAAATATATTACAAGAAAATTTATTTATAAAATAAATAGTAAATAAGGAATTAGTAAAATGTTATTTATAGTAGAAAAATAAAAAATGTTTTTTAAGTTATGTATATTTTAAAGTAACCCATGAACTAAAGATAACGGATAAATTATAAAATTTGATTTGACATATTTATTAAAATTAACACTAGCAAATATAAAAGGACTTAAAAAATGTTTTAAATTTTATTTGATCATGAGCTTATCCTTTCCAAACACAACCTCAATATCCTTATATTTTGCTCATGTCATTAAAATTAAACAATAAATAATACATAAAATCGTATCCAAATAAACATAAAACTTTCAAATCGAAGCACAATAAATCAATCACCAATCAAATTTCGATTTTGAGTAAAAAAATACAAACTTTGATTTAAACATCATGCATATGAATCAAATGAAGGTCGTATTCAAAGAATTGACTTTCAAAGAAAAATGCAAACAAACAAAAAAACACTCAAAAATTCTTAACCTACTTGCATCTTATCCTAACAATTATTGTTGTTCAAATAAGTGATATTTAATTCTAAATTTTGATATATATATATATATGGAAGACACACTATAAAATTATTTTAGATTGATATTTAATAAAATATTATTATATATTTATATTATATAATTAATTATATAAAAGTAGAATGATATAATAAAATAATAATTTGTTTTAATAAATTTTTTCTACGAAATTTATTTTTATTTAAGGTATATTAAACATTAAAGATGAATAATTTTTTTTCATAAAATTCAACTCAAATTAAGTATATTATGAGGGTCTAGCTTCTTCGGCTAAACTTACTTCTCATTTGTGATAAATTAGTGAGTTCTAATAATTGTATAAATAACGAAATATTTCCAAGCCTTAAATTTACCACATTTCTTCTAAACAAAAGATTTATTATTTCTTTTTGAATTACAAATTAAATTCTTAGTTTTCGAAATGAAACATCGTTATCATCCTTTGCACTGCAATGCACGTGTATATCATTTCACAAGATTACAACAAACCAATGAACAAATGAATTTCGAAGACACAAGAACCAAATTGGTTTCTTAATGCTTACTATCTCATTTTCTCATGCTTCCTGTATATCTCATTTTCTTATGATTATTATTTATTCTATTTTCGGAAGTACTTTTTAAAAAAGTTGCCGAATATGCACTTAATCTGAGGAGACAAGTCATATTATTTTTTCAAATTGAGGAAGATATGATATATTTTGTGCTTAACTAGATATTTATTAAGTCACATAGGGAAAATTCACATTCTCCTTACTTTGTCTTAAAAATAAAATAATGACAAAATTATACCTCCAAATTAACCTTTAAGTTTAATTTATTTTTTTCTTTAAATTTTTTAATTATATTTTATTTGGATTTAATCTTTTAACTTATATTTTATTTGTGTTGTCAGTCATTTTATTCCAATTTCGATAATAATTAATTCAACTAAAAATATTTGATCATTTAAAACTCTATCAAATACTACAATAATATATTCTTTAAATAACATTTATCAAATTTTATAAATAATATATATTTTTAATTTTTTTTACAATAATTTAAACACAAGTATAACCTTACAAACAAGGTAATAAAAGTATATTCACATAATCAATATCTTTATTTTCCTTCCGATACAAAACAACTTGGACAATAAACTTATTGTGATGTTTCGATTAGATCTTAACATTTTATAACAATAATTGATAAAACTTTCCAACTTAATGGATTGCATGCTTAATTTAATATAGACTTAATTGCAGTTTTAGTTATCTTATTTTTAACAATTCACGAAATTGGTCTCCTATTTAAAAATCTGACAGTTTTGGTCATTCAATCTAATTTTTTGACTAAAAAATGACGATGTGACATTTTTAAATATCATGATATATAATACAATGACATAGATTGATCAATATCCATGAAATCACAATAAAACCATCTAAAATTTTAGCGGTCAACTTCAAAAAAAATTACAATATTAAATTGTATGTCACATTATCTAAAATATGTCGATTCATTATTTTTTTAGTTTAAAAATATGAGCAATTGATAAAAAAATGTCGACTTCTATTAAATGGAGAGAAAACATTGAATAATATATATGTTTCAACTACACAACGAAAGTTTTTTATATAGACTATAAGTATTAAACAAACATAATGACAGAAATACTTATAGACAAGAATACTAATGACCTATTTATTTTATTTACATACTAATATAATATTTTAACAACTTCTAAAATAAAAGTGTCAATTCTATGAATTAGTGAAAATAAATAGATCAAAACTGCAAGTAGGTCTATAATATATCTTAAATGTTAATGATATAAACAAATGTAATTTAAATGACATTATCGAAAACAATATATCTAAAAGACTTTAATAAAAATTGATTTAAACTTAAAGGGCTAAAAACGTATTTTTGCCTAAAATAAAACTACACATAAAAACTTTGAACAAGATCTATTATATATATATATATATATATATATAT
>JBBPBS010001171.1:7930293-7967975 GCA_037974835.1 Cicer judaicum | reverse complement strand
AAAAAAAAATGATATGACACATTTAATAAATACTCTTCATATTTCTTATTATCATACTTGCAATTTATTTTTTATTACATTTTCTTTATATAATATTTTGTAGAACTATTCATATGTTATACGTTACAAATTACAATACAATAAATATATATCAATTATCAATTTTTCACACTTATTATTCAATTAATATGTTGAGTCATTTTAAAGGTTTATCCGTCTCTTACTCTATCATTACATGTCTTCAAACTTTTTCTTTTAGATAAAAAGTATAGTAAAATAGAATATATCTATCTATATATATATATATATATATATATATATATATTAAAGTAGACTGCTACATAAACATCATCTAATATTATATCATTTCATTCAAATATTGTCACCTCAACGAAAATCTCATGTGGACACATCTAAAAGGTCTTTCCTCCTAAATTCTTCTTATTATTCAACTTTTATTTTGCTTTAACACATATTTTACTATTATTATTATTATTATTTAGCATATAATATTATATATAACTATTAATGTGTCATGAGTTACAAATTAAAGTACTATCAATATATAATTTTTTTTTCCTCTACTTTAAATGATATCTACGGTTAATGCTTTATTAAAAACAAAATTGAAACTCTAATATTTATTTTGTCGTTATATTTTGTTAACTGAAACTCCAATATTTAAATGGTCAATATATTTATATAAGTGTTTTTTTCCTGGCGTATATATTATATTTCTTCAAACAACCTCTATAATGAGTGTTTTATTAAAAACAAAATTAAAACTCTAATATTTATTTTGCCGTTATATTTTGTTAACTGAAACTCCAATATTTAAATTGTCAATATATTTTTTTCTTGTAACTATTTTAACACACTTTATACAATTAATTTTTATATCGCATTCTTATGCAATTAACTTTTATATCGCAAACTTATGCTATTAAATTTTGTATGACATATTTGCCATGAGAAAATATTATGCATATATAAATTTTCACAAATCTACTTTACCAACTCAAAAGAAAATCTATTTACACCCAATTATTTTTAAAGAAGTAGATATAAGTGGATTTTTTTTTTTGCACAAATAGCTTTTGAGTAAGTGGTATTTTATAACATATTATACCTATTTGCTCATTTTTCTCAAAATCTTGATTGTTCTTAGTTATAGTATTCTTTTGTAGACATATTTGATCTCATCTACGATATAAAAGTATATTGGCTCCTCAAAATACAAAGAAAATTGTCTATATTTAACTTTATAAATGTTATTATTGTGTCACCGATAGAAAACTATTTAGCATTTAGATTAACAAATTATTTGTTATTCTTTTACGAATACATTTTATATTGTCAATTTTTTTAAAAATACTACTAATTTTAAGTTTCTACATGTGATTTACCTCTACTCATCGTCATATATACGAGTTGTTTGTCATGTTGTATAAAAATCTCATACTCAAAATATTGGAATTTAGATTTGTCATTTCTTTGACAGGGTTATAATGAAATGAATAACAAATGACAATTATTTTTATATTTTTCTAACAATATTTTGGCAATAAATTTAGATTTGACAAAACAAAAAAAGAGCATGATTAATTTAATTTTGCGGTAGATAATTACATATATTAATATTTATTAAAATACTTTTAAGATTTTTTCATAAAATATAATTTATGAATTTTGTTTGTAGGATGATCTTCACCATGCAAAACATTTTACATGTTCTCGAATGTGTGTTTGTCAACTTATATATAATAATTACTCAAATAAATCCACTTGAAAAAAAATACTCTACAAACAAATTGAATAAAATATATTATTTTTAAAATTTTAAAATTTCATTCACAATACTACTCATATGATAAAATTTATATATTCTCGTTATATTCTAGTTTTATATAATTTTGACATTTTCAACTACAAATTTGTCCAATAAAATGTTTTTGTTCTCCAAAAAGTAAATGAAGTCGTAGAAAATAAATATGTGAAAGTCAAGATAAGCCTAATTTGCAAATTTATCATGCAATATCCATATATTTGAATATGATTAAGAACTAAGTCCAAAAAGGTATAAAATCGATAATAAGTCAATAATATATTTTAATATATACATAAAGTCCTTAATATTTTTTTATCAATTTTTAAATAAATCATTATAATTATTTATTTATTGTCTTTTCACTTAATTAATTAAAATATATTAAGGCCCAAATAAAAATAAGTTTACTAAAACAAAAGAAATAAAAATATTTCTTGCATTCAAAATACATTTAAAACCGGATATCAATCCCAATGGAATCATATACACCAGAGTCAACTTCTTCCCCATCAAAAAGTATAAACATTTCATGATTACACAACAATCTCACTTCATTCTCTATCATTACACTACACTGCAGTGAAAATAATCAACTCAAACTGCTACTAGGAATGGTTGAATTCTCTATCATTACACTACACTGCAGTGAAAATAATCAACCCAAACTGCTACTAAGAATGGTTGAAGATGAGGTTTTAGACTTTGTTTGAGAGTTTGGGTGAAGGGGAATGGAGGTAGAAGAAAATAGAAAAATTGAGAGAATTTTTATTTTGTAGAAAATAATAATAGAATGTTTATGATTAATATATTTCTAATTTATAGAGTATTATAACAACATGAAACTGATAGCAAGAATTTGTCTAAATCCCACAAACCCCTTCAAAATCCCTCTCCAATACAATTTTTGAATTCCCCTAAAATAAGAAGATTTATAAATAAAAACAAACCCCTTAAAATCCTCTCCTCTCAAAGCTCTTCATTTCTTCCTTCCTTTTTTCAAAATTTTCCCCTCCCTTTCCTTCCACTCTAAACTCCCAAACAAAGCCTAGTTGGATCAGCTAGGAACCATGGATTGAATAGCCCTATGACAAGACCACTTTCTGAGACAGATGACCTCTCCGATCAGATAGAATGCTGATGATGCCACTTTGCTATCATAATAGTTAAGAAGTAAGAAAGAACTTTCAATTCTTGTCAGCATTGCTTTTAATAGCTCCACCATCACATCTAACCCCCATTTGTTGGTCTCTTCTGTGTGTTGTCATGGCAAAAACTGAGTGCCAAAGTTATAAACTTCTCAACCAAATCCGACAACAGGTAGAACCTGATCAGCATTTCGTAAACATTTATATGTCTCAATCAAATTATTTAGCCGGACCACACAAGGAGACTGTCTTCCCCTTTCTTTCCAAGCCAAGACAATTTCCACTTTAAAGAGTGCTTAAAACACATCTTAAGGTCATAACAAAATTCTGCCCTAAAATCATTTTATTTGAAATTAAATCCTATCTTGTATCATCAAGAATCAACCACCTTTTCCAATTTTCTGCATACAAAAACCAAAATATATTATATTATGCATTATATTTAGTTGTGTTGTGTAGGTTAAGCTAATTATTAATTATATACCAAAACACCATATTGTATATTAAATAATGGCACAAAATTTGTGTCAAACAACTATATATTTAAAATAATGATTTGCCTAACAAGTTGTGTAGACAGTAGACTAGTTCTAAAGAAAATATCTCATTCCAGTTGCAGAATTTGGTAAAAATTAAAGAATATAGAATCGCTGACAACATTACAATGATAGACACTTCTCTGTATTGTCAGGGCAACATTTTTTTTTATGAGTAGGCATCGCTGACTTGGTGCGCTGGACTTTACAATACTCACACACACTATGCACAAACCACTTGTGCAAGACCCTAGTAGTTGTTAAATTTAACCTCTTTAATCAGATGGGAGCAAGTCATTATGTTGTCTAAATTCTAAAATGGAAAATATCATGCCAAAATAACAAGCCTTACACAATAACTACAAAGACCTGCTGAATTTAAAAAGATAATTCACGAAACACTTTGCAGGCAATTATGCAATTTTCAGGAGTACTTTTTCCCAAAAGTGAAGTCTTAACAATTTTCACGGAACACTTTGAAGGCTCTAAGCATACCTTTGTAACAAAACAAAGGACGCATAAAAGTTTTATGCAGCTTGAAATTATGCCTTGCTAGGGTGGATAAATTGAAGAAAGGAAGGGTGATACCCTCATTATTAACCCTTGAAAATCTTTAAAAACAAATGTGGCAAAACTATAAGAGTTAAGCTGAGTACACAGGTGCTATTAAACAGTTACCTTGCAATCAATGTTTTTACTCTGTGATATAGGTTGCAACCCGTAAATAACTCCGAAACATAGCTCCTGGTGTAGGGGTTTACGGGTTAGGGCATCCCCATACCAGTTTAAAACATTCTCATAACTTGCTTGTACAGCTTTTAGTTGCGCAGTTAAAATTGTCAGTAATTAGTATCAACTGCCAGTTCCTTGCAAGTGAATCTTTCCTTCCATCTATTTCAATGCAAATATTTGAGGCTGCAAAAAGCATAAGCATTATATCTTTTCTTTGACCATGATCACAAATAATGCTGTCAGGTTAATGTTCAAAAGAGTGGTACAACAGCACTTACTATTGTAAAGTTACAAGTGAGTCATTTGCAAGTGAAAAGCTCAAATGTATTAAGGCGCTTCTGTTTGATTGTTCATTGTTAAATACAACCCCATTGAAGTGCATAGTATCACATCCCATCATGCTCAGGAACATAGCAACCATCTACTTCAATAGCATATTCAAATCTGAAACCGAATGTGACTATTTCCAGGAACTACCAAAAATCCTTGCAAGAACAGTAACCATCTTTAAAATGGTGAAATCTATTGGCATCCCTTAAAATGATCTCCCTTCCAGTGACTTTTGCAATCAATTTGATCGCAGAATGACAATCACCACAAACCCGCAAGTTTTTCATAACTCTAATTGGCATCCCTTCAGGCACTTTTAGGAGTCCATATGCTACAGCTAGTTTTTCACTATGATAACCCAAGCTATGCGTCTTCTCTTCCTCGTCCACGTCATGAAGCACAAAGCTACCATCGGGGCAGTACCCAGCTTCCCTTAAAAATCCACCTAATCTCTCCAACATTTTCGCGATAATAGGAAGCTCGGGGTGGCCCTTGTTGTCTCCCCCAGTGAACATATGCACCTTCTTCTCCACCTCAATCCAACTAATTCCAGGAAATTTGATGACACTCCTAGCATTTATTTTTTTCCTAAGTACTTCCACATCCTTCCATCTTCCTCTGGATGCATACATATGTGAGAGCAAGACATAAGGCCCAGCATTTTGGGGCTCTAGCTTTGCAAGTTTCTCTACTGCAACTTCAGCCAAATCCAGCTTCAAATGCATTCTGCAAGCACCTAACAATGCTCCCCAAACAATAGCATCTGGTTCCATTGGCATCTTTTCAACTAGTTCCATTGCTTCATCTACTCGGCCTGCTCGCCCTAGCAAATCAACCATGCAAGCATAGTGTTCGATTCCCGGCTCCACTAGATAATTGCATTTCATTGCTTCAAAAATTTCAAACCCTTCTTCCACTTTGCCGCTGTAGCTACAAGCCGAAAGAACTCCAATGAAGGTAACAACATCAGGCTGTACTCCAGACGAGCACATATCACAAAAAACAATCAAAGCTTCCTCTCCCAACCCATGCTGGGAATAACCCGTGATCATAGCGTTCCACATAACAACATCCTTAAAAGGAAACCTATTAAAAATCCTTTTTGCTCTAACAAGATCACCACACTTAACATACATCGTAATCAAAATCGAGGCTACATACAAATCTTGATCAAATTCAGATCTCACCAACTGAGCATGAACCTGCCTGCCGTGATCAAGGGTAGCTAAACTAGCACACACAGAAAGAACACTGATCAACGAGGGGTAATTTAACGCAACTCCTTCCCTTTGCATCCTAGCAAACAAATCCAAAGCTTCCAACTCAAACCCTTTCCTCTCACACACCTTAATCATAGCATTCCAAGTTCCCTCATCTTTCTCCTTCATTCCCTCAAACACCATTCTAGCTCTATTCACCTCTCCATCAAGTCCTAATTTCATTATCATCTCATTACAAGCAACAACCCACTTCACTGGCATCGCATCAAAAAGCTCGAAAGCCTCCCTCATCCTCCCACACTGAGTATACCCCATAAGCATAGCCGTCCAAGACACCTCATTTTTCTCCGGCATAACTTCAAAAAGCTTCCTTGCAACATCAACCCTCCCATTTTTTGCATACCCAGAAATCATAGTAGTCCAAGTAAACACATTCCTCATCGGCAATTTATCAAACAGTTCCCGTGCTTCATCCAAGCGACCCACCAGACAAAACCCACCAATCATGTTAGTAACCGCCACAACATCCTTAACAGGCATCATATCAAACAGTTTCTTTGCATCCTCAAAACGAGATTCCTTCAACAACCCACCAATCATAACGGTCCACGACACCACATTTTTGTCCGGCATTTCCCAAAAGAGCCTTTCAGCTTCTTCCACCATACCCTCTTGAACATAACCACGAACCATGGAAGTCCAGGAAACTACATTTCGTTCAGGCATAACGTCGAACACCTTCCTTGCTTCGGCAACCATTCCGTTTTTGACGTAACCAGAAACCATTCCGTTCCAGGAAATAGTGTTTCTTTGGGGCATTTGATCGAACAGAAAAAGGGCGTCGCGAGGTTTTTGGGCTTGGAAGTATGCAGCAACCATGGCGTTCCAGGAAGCGATTGTTCTTTGTGGCAATGGCGTTTCGTCGAACACCTTTCGAGCATTGTCAATGTCACCACTGCGACCGTAACGTGAAATGGCCCTAGTGCTGCTGCAAAGTGATCTCACTTGGATCATACAACCACGCAGACTTGCGTAACCATAACCCATGGGTGTGTAGTGTTGGTACCTATGAACACTAGTATGAACAAAAAAGACATGCACATTGCAACCAAAGATAGAGTTTAATTTCTATACCCTTTCATATCATTTTTGTAACTTCAAAGGTAATCTAAATAAATAATAGTTAAATAACTGAATGTGTATCAAATATCTTTACAGTACTAGTGCAGTGCATATGTAAAAAGTAAATAAAAGTTAAACAGCATTGTCAAATAGTGTATTGACAAAAATATATAACCACACTTTGACTTATTTTATTAAGAAAATATAGTTGACATAAAATAATTTTGAACATTAAATATATTATAAATTGTATCAAGAAAAGAAAAAAATAAAATATGTATTAAGAAAATATACTTGACATAACATATCTATCAAGACTTTTGAGTCATTCTCGATAATTAGATTTGTAATCATCTCTTGTCAAACTAGCAACCCATGCAGCATTGCCTACATTTCAGCAGAGTATTACACATATCCATTTTCCTCACATGTCCTCTAATTCAATTTCTAAAAGAATTTTGAAAAAAGACATTCACATCTAATAATAGATGTAGAACTCTAATCCAATTGGTATTTGGTTTGCTCCAACTGACCTGTATGATCTATGATCTTAACAGATGTACATTCTTCTTCACAATGTTTAGATTCTCAATTTCTTTCACAAGATGCCTGATTGTTTCAGTTGTGTTATTAGGACGTTGAAAGTTTTATTCAAAAATTGTTTTGTTCCTCCATTTCTATATATACCAACACGATATTATAAAGATGGATTGTCACTATGATCTCTCATGCTGTGCATTATACTCTCTAAGGTTGCAAGATATCCAATCACTGCAAGAAAAAGAGTAAAAATTAGTCATTTTGTTAGTAGGAACAAGTCTAATCCATACATGTGTTGCATATGGGCAATCCCTTAACACATAAATCAAATATTATTTAGTGTTCGTACACCAATTGCACTCAAGAGAGACTATTGGATTTTATTTATGTTGTGTACGGTTTGTCAAAAGTCTTTCATGTGACATAAGTCAAATGAAAGTTTGGATCCTATGGGGCCTTCTCACTTCAAGATGATTTTCCAGTTGGTATCGGTAGCCGTAACAGTTTGAGTTGGAGAAAGTATTTATAAGCATTGCTAATAGAAAACTCATTAAATCTATTATCACTCTAACCCAACTTGTCTTGAATAGGAGGAAAAATATAAATAATGTGATTAACCATATAGGTAGTGAGCCAGTTTTGAAACAGACCAATGTTCCATTTCCCTTCCCTGTTTACAACATCTTTAACTGTCAAAGTAGTATCTAAAATTACATCAATTTGCGACAAGTTGAAGAAAAAATGTTGCTTCATTGGAATCCAACAATCAAACCAAAAATTGATATTCCTTCCATCCCCAAGTTTCCAAGTAATATTCAGCTGAAATTTGTCCTAAATCTTTGTTAGAGATCTCCATACCACATAATGATTCAACATGCAAATCATATTCTCCAACAAGTTTTGATTTCTACCATACTTATTCTAGAGAACCATTTAACTTTAATTATAACTATTTCTAAAATCACACACATGAGACATACTAATATAGTCATTAACATAATGAGCAAGACCTAGCCACCTATTTTCCTTTTGTCGCGACCAAAATTTTAAGTGTTTCTCAAATTCAGTGGAGTGACTACTAAAGTTTTTTTAAAAAAAAAATAGAGAAAATATTGAGAAACCCTTAAAAAAATAGTATTTGTAACAAAATTTTGAGTTTGGGAGTCAATTATGTATAAAGAATGTATTAGCATGCTACGACATCCGTTGAAATACGGTTACCAATAATTAATTGTGCAAAATTAATATTAAGTTAAATATATTTACTTCTTATTATTAAATATGAATATCAATTGCTTTTTGAATGTGATTTTGAAATAAATATGTGTTTTAAGATTGAGGAAAAAAAAGAAAATTTTCTTTAATGTGTTTGACAAGAGTGTGATCTTGCTCCTAGTATCTCTAAGTGCGATGGAGAAATCAAAGCTATGTAGTTCTTGATAAGAAAATGTGGATGTGTTAATTGCTTTTAAAGAAATTGTATTTTATTGTTGATAAAAAAAAGTTATTTTGACGGAAAAAAAAAAGTTTGTTTGATTTGAATAATTATTTTGAAAAAAAAAATGAGTTTTAAAACTATCAAGTTATACGTTATGCGACTGGTGTCTCAAAACTCAAAGAGTAAAAAGATGTCCTATCTATTAATCCGTAAACGAAATAATTTTTATTTTTAATTTTTAAATTGAGTTTTAAAGCCACAAAGTAGTACAACTTGTGTCTTAAAAACTTAAAGATTAAAAAGATGTAACATCTAATATTTATTTATGTGAATGTTTTTTTTTTAATAAAAAGTAAACAAACACACAAAGAGAGAAATTGGTTTCATTGTTAAGAGCAAGAGTGAGAGAGAACAAACACACAAAAAACGAACACGAAAGGGGAGTTATCCGCGGCGGTGGTTCGTCAATGGTCGAAGTTGACGGTGGCTGAGTAGACGCTCTAGCGATAGCTCTTATGGTGGTGGTTCGTCGGAAGTCAAAGTTGATGGAGATGGTTGTGTGGATGCTTTAACAGTAGTGCTGGTGGTGGTGGTTTGCAGAGGTTGATTTGATGATGGTTTCCTAAAGGATTTGCAAAGGATGATCGATGTGGTGATGTATGACTTGTGCTCTCTCTAACTCTTACATTTTTATTCAAGTGTTTTTCATTTGATTTTTGTTGGTTGTGTTATTAAAAAGAGTTTGAATTTGTTTATGGTTATCAATTGATTTGATGAAGAAGATGGTAGTTTTCTTTGTTAATCTTAGAAACAAAGAAGAATTATCTTTCCTTTATTATGATTTTTTAGGAAAATAAAACTCCCTCCCATTTGAATTTTTTATTCTCAATTTATAGGCTAGAAAGATTGTGTCTAGTAAATAAATTAAGATATAATTTTTCGATTATTTTTTCATAAATTATGAAGTGATAGGTGAAGATAAGACTTCTAGTTTTTGGTGGAGTGCAAAGTTGGTGAAGATGAGACTTTTATCTTTTGATGGAGTACAAAGTTGGTGAAGATTCAAAAGGAGGGAAACATGAAAGCTTAAAATGTGGAGGCGGAAGATTTGTAATATTTCTACTAAAAATATTAATTTTATTTGTTTGTTAGTTATTGTTACTTTTTTATTTATTTTTATGATGTAAATTGGACACCTTATTAAAACATCAATAATAATGTGAGCTCAATTATTGTAATAGATTTATGAGAATGTGTGGATTTTCTTTGGTGATTTCATCGTCTTAAGGTAGAGTTTTGGTTTTCTATCTTGTTGCAATGTTCTTTTATTCAAATTGAGAGATCAAGTTCGATCAACTACAAATTATATCAATAACTTTAACGTGGTCAACGTTATATTTTAGACACTTCAATTTTATCATATTTGTAGGTTTCGAGACATTTTGTGTTTTATACTTTTTAATTTTCACAAATTTAAATTATGATATTCTCGATTGATATAATTTGTATAAATGAATATTGTTTTTTAGTCAAAAAATCACACATACGAGTGATAATGATTTTTCTAAAGTGTAAAATGTATACAAATTATCTCTTTATTAGCACTGTGAAATAGTTTCACACCGACAACTAATAAAAACTTATGAATTATCATATAAGTTTATTTTCTCATTGTAGTTTTAAAATAATCTCAAATTGTAAATTTTTATTAAACATTTGTGAAAAACTATTTCACAATGATAGTGCATTTTCTCATTTTATTTATGTTATCAACAATTATGTACCGTAAAAAAAAAAGATACACTTTAAATTTTTATACACTTATTCAAATATTTCTGTCATCTTAGACGAAATATACAATCATAAATACTCCCTAAATCAATAAAAAAAAAATTGATTGTGTTGTCTCAACTCATTTTTTATTTGACGCTTTCTTATTGAGTTTGTAGACAAAGTAGTAAGTATCACATCACACACATCATATTATGAGTTCGAATTTGGGTGAAGATATTCAATCTAATAATATCGGCTTTATCATTTGAGTTAAACCTTGTGAAATTTTTTTACTTGATTAAAATCAAATAATTGAAAATAATGACGATTAATTGATGGAATAAAAAATCTTTAGACGGTTGTTACATATATCAATTAAATTCTCATTTGATTCCTTTTTAAAAGAGAGTTATGCATATTCCTGTCTTTTTTTCTTTTAAATAACAAATGTTAATATAACTAGAACTATGTTGGGGTGGAGTCGCTTAGTAATGTTCTTTTTCTTTCCAATTGCATGTTATTTGTTTACATGAGTATAAAATTTACAAAGTCCCATGTAGGATGGGAAAACAATAACTGTCCCTAATAAACTTAAACTTCCTACCTTTGGTATTATCAAAATCTTAATATCCCGCAAAAATGTACACTTTAATTTGGTATAATTACATTTTTATTAGAAGATGTCAAGGAGACTAATATAGTAAGGTATCAGCGAGGAACAATGGTAGGAATAATATCACTGACTAGATTACTTCCGGACACATATGAGGACATGTGTTGCTGCTCCTTTCTTGTCACATGGTATCCTGATGTTGTTGTTGTTGTTGTTGATGATGATGAAGATGAGGGTGCCATTTTACCAGAGTTATCTAAGGAAACATCTGATAAACTAATTTCAGTTTCAGGTAACAAGGCAATAATGTCTTCCAATTCCCTCACCACATCTATCATTGATGGTCTTTCTTCTGGATGGTCATGACAGCAACTGATGGCCAGAGTTAAGAACTTGTCCAAGCATTCGGATGGATACACACCCATTTTGCTATCTATAATGGTATCTATCGTGCCTGATTGACAAGCCAGATTAACCTAATACAAAATTATGTACTATTAAGGGTATGTTTAAACAGTAGTATTTCTTTCTACATGGTATGACAATAAAGACGATGTCAACTTAGTCTCTAACATTCGGAATTTCAAATTCTCTATTGCATTGGTCCTTGTAAAATAATTTCAATGAGTAAATTAAAACCGGTCTAAAAAGACCAATATAATTGAAGGTTTTCAATTTTAAGAGTTATTTTGAAATATTATTGATGTCTGTGATTAAATAGACTGTGCCCTACAATTTCAGATATTGCATTAATGATTTAGTCAAAAATAAATTAGACATTAATAAGAATATAAATGTAAGTTTTTTGATAGATAAAAATTTTGATTAAGAGAGTCACTCCATGCAATGTTCAGGAAGAACCTTCAACCTCATTGAGAATTTCCTATTAAATTGAAGTATAATCTAAAACTGAAGAATTCAATACTTGAATCAAGGTCACAGTGAGTGTCAACGAAAGGTCTAACCATATGTGCCAACTCCAATTGGTCAAATGTTACCCTTTTTCTACATATTGTGCAAGGACTAATAAAATTTTGATGACAAGTTTTATTATCAATTTTATTGATGATATAGTTATCATTTAATAAGGAAAAACGATGTAAAATAAAAAATGTACCTCGCGAACAATGTTTTTCCCAAGAAATATTGGTTGCATGCCGGTCAAAAGCTCCAAAAACACAATTCCTAGGCTGTATACATCACTTTTATCAGTTAACTTATGAGTCATCATATATTCTGGGTCTAGGTAACCCTGCATGAAGATGAAAATTACAAGGTAGTTAGTATATTCAAACCTGCTTTTATTAAGAATCCACAATGTATATAACTTCCAAGTCTTCAATAATGGAATTGAAATCATTACTAAATTTTCTTTAGCAAACTTACCGGTGTTCCCTTCACAACTGTTGACACATATTTAGGTACAGTTCCCTCTTCATCTGAGTATGGTATAAGTCGTGACAATCCAAAATCAGCCACTTTAGCTGTAAACTTGGAATCTAGAAGTATGTTACTGGCTTTAATATCTCTGTGGTATATAGGAGGATTAGCCTCTGTATGCAGGTACAGTATGCCTTTGGATGCACCCATTGCAATCCTTAATCTCATGCAAAAATTTAGACCTTCCTTGGATATTTTTCTTTTACCTTCCAAATCATGGTATTCATTAACTTATATTTATCATCTAGAACATAAACAATATCCTATGAAGGAATAGATATATCTATTTATATTTAACATAGACGACATTGATAATTTCAATTCAAAATTTTCCTACAATTCCTTACCAGAAATCCATTCCCTTAGGGTGCCATTGGGCATGAATTCATAAACCAGCATCTGAACCAAGAAAAGGAGTGTATGAGATCATATTGTCGTCCAAATTGACAAAACTTGAATATACAGTGATAGACTCATAACAGAAATTTGTTACAAAAAAGCAAATTAGGACAAGATTCTCTTCCCATTTGCTTTTAAGTTCTTCAATAAAATTAGTTTCAAGATGATATGCATAACTATAGGTTATATACCTGCTCCCCTTCTTCGTTACAGTAGCCAATTAGTGAGACAAGATTTCGATGGTGTAACCGTGATAAAAGCTCAATCTCAGTCAAGAACTCTTTTTGGCCTTGTAATGAATTTTCTCCTGCTCGCTTAACGGCAACAAATGTTTCATCAGATAAAATGCCCTTGTAGACATTTCCATAACCTCCTTGACCAACTTTAGTTGAGATATCAAATTTGTTAGTAGCATGAGTCAACTCTTTGAAAGTGAATGCTTTCAAACCATCTATTTTGATACATACATTAGAGGCTGCAAAAAGAAATTTCCATTTAAGTAAATGCCTTTCTTCAAAGATTAATCAAATTGATATTATCGTAGGAAGCATTAAAATACTTACACATGCGTTTCCTGGAAATCAATTGCTGGTATTTCCAATTTCTTCTAAAAATTAGAAGAATGATCATTGCAGATATTGCTAAAACACTAGCAACAACTGCTATTATAATAGCAACTATTATGCCTGTACTTCTCTTTTCCCTCTCTGTAGGAATAATTACTACAACAATAATAGGAAAGCTATATCAGAGAAACTCAATAACGCGAATACATTATATTAACCAAACCTTAATACTAAAAATTTACACTAGCTATTTAAATTCATCAACGTTAATGCAAAACTATTTCTACATTTACATTTATCTTTTGTGGACCAAGATAATAATATAGTCAAGGTGGCATAAAATGTTACGTAATGTTGAGATTGAGAAACTTACTATTTGCATAAGGTCCTAGAAGAGTGACATTCAGGAGTTCATATGGTCCCAAAAAATCCGTGCGAGGAAAGCGCCACGATGTAAAGATGCTAAGAATGCGACGGACCTCACTTGTGTTGAATGTGTTAGAGTGAGAATCATTGTATGAAGGAAAAAGTTTTAAATAGATTCTAAGACGAGGACCCTCTTCCCAATCATAAGAATCTATTGATAACTGATAGAAGCTTAAGTTTAAGGAGTCAGTTATGTATGTTTCGAAATGAGTTATATAGGGAGGAAAGTAAGAAAAACTTGGACTTTTAAGCCTATATCCAATTCTTAGAGGTGCTGCACAAAAACAAGGAACTGGGGATTTGGGTGCATATTCAAAGAAATTGTCCACTGGACAAGATTGTTTGTGGCAGACAGTGGTTGAATTTGCAAATTCTTCATCTAGTTCATCTCTTTCAAGTGCACAATATTGACCAATTCTTTGTATGTTGGAATTCTTGCAAACAGGATTGCCAGAAAGCCTTCATGGAAAAAAAATTATAAGAAATTTATGTAACACTAAATGTATAAAAACTAATGACACTATAATCCTGACACTAAAGATAAATAATAAGAGATAAAAATTAAACATAATGAGTGGAATACTTATGAACATAAATTAAACAACTGAGAGAATAATCTGATCAAATGCTTGCATGAAATATATTACCGAACATATTAATTAGAGTACCTTAAGGTAACATTTGCTGGGGGATTCAGATCTCCCAAAATGCCAGAAAGTAAGTTGTTATAAAGATTACTGCAATGATAGAACAAACACAAAGAATTTACTTCGGAAACAAGATAATCAAAATTCACTCCATAATCTTACAATAGTAAGTCCCTTGTCAAAATATATTAGTTTGACAAAAAAATCAATATTCCTTAACGTTGATATAGTAATTCAGATTTAGAAGTTACATTATAAGTTTAGCCTTTCTGCTGAAGGATATGTTCTGCCATATGGTAGCATGGACGGACCCAGACAGTAAATTGTTCTCTAGTTCCCTGTGTTTGACAGTGAAAAAAAACATCAATCCAACAAGTAAAAAATTGCACCAAGATAAAAGTCTCACTAGATTTGAAGTGGAAAAATCTGTTTCTCATAAATAGTTTTATTTTCAAAATTTTAAGATATGATAATTTAATAATTAAATTAGTATTATGTGAAATACAAGTTGATGAGTATATATTCTCACAATCTTTGAAGATGAGGATATACTAAGTCTCGAGGAATTGATCCATTGAGCTTGTTATGTGACAGGTCACTGCGATAGGGGAAAAAAACTATATAAATATTGTGAAGTAGATAAGGAAACTAGGCTCAATATAGATTCAAAGCTTATATTTACATACATAGTTGTCATATTGTCTGCAAGTTTATTTGATGGTATAGGTCCCGTGAACTGATTCCAGCTAAGATCCCTAAAACATGAAACCAATCACAAATGAGTTTGTAGCCAAAACAGAAGTAAATGATTTCATTGTCATTACGCACAATATAAAGCAAAGCCACAAGATATACTCAAACATACAAATACTTAAGTCTTGGTATTGAACTGAAATCAGGAATAGTTCCTTGCAGACTGCAATTTCTTAGACTCCTGTTAAATCCAAGGGGAAACATTAGGTCAAGAAACAAAAATCAATCTATGTTCTTGAATTCATTATGAAAACTTGGCAGTAAGCTTTTCTAAGTTCAAGTCCTACTTGAGCCTCCAATGAAGCCTAAAAAATGAAATTTAAAAAAAAAAAAAAAAACATTTTTACATGAATGCTATTTGGCCATGAATCATGGCAAAACAAATACTCCCTATCCTATGTAAAAAACTCAAATTTGAGCCTTGATGGGTTAATGAGAGAACGCAAGATCAAATGGCTAAAAAAGATTTTGAGGCCATTTCAAGGAACAGTTTGACATAGCTTTAATAGTCACTAAATATCTGTAATATCTTGTATTAAGTGAAAAACCAACAAAGGACATGGAGATAAGAGTACTTACAGTTTTACTAGCCTGGGTAAAGTTTCATAGGTAGAAGGAATTCCATTCCCGCTGAAATTATTGTTATCAAGCTGGCTGTAAGGGAAACAAGAAAATATGAAAATCATAGACTATACTAAAATCCCTGGTAAACACAAGAGCGTATATACTGGTAAAATGCGTGATTAGTTGAGTGCATAAAAGACTAAAAATATTTTTTTATGAGGTAATGCAAGAAATGAGAATCAACTTTCCAAACCAAAAACAAGATTAAAGTTTGTAACAGCCATACAGTTGTCCATTGCATTACATGATTAAAAAAAATTAAGAATTGTAAAGAAAATATAAAGGCACAGTATGAGTTTTGACTTTTGACACAAAAATGATAAAAAAAAAACAAAATGAGAGCTGTCAATAGGGCTCTGACTCATCATATCAGAGCATAACCTTAACATGTTCACTAATCCTCCACCACAAATTAAGCAGATGCAGGTCAATAATTTAATATATACAATGAAGAAATTATTATATGCTACTAATCTAGACAACGTGGACTATAACATACAGTATTGCCAAACTGTGTAACTTGGAGAATTCAGGTGGAAGATAGCCAGATAAGTTATTGTTGTCCAAAAGCCTGTAAAGTCATGTCAACAAGCAGACACAGTTAAAACTGATAAAAAAAAAAGGTATATTTGGAGATGCATCTAAGGATGCAACTCTAAAGTGTTAAACCATAAAGGAAAGGCTTCAATACTCACAAATGCAGAAGATTGGATAGGTTTGAAAGTTTGGACGGAAGTTGACCATTGAATGAGTTGTTGTTCATGTGGCTGCAAAAATAGAAAATGAAGCATAAGTAAAAAATCTAGCTCCATGTTTTGTTGATGAAACATTTGGTTTAGAGATCCACTTACAGGTGTCTAACATTGACCAAGTTGGCAAATGATTCTGGCACAGGACCTGACAATTGGTTTTCATCCAGTTGGAGTCTATTCAAATTTGAAAGGTTGCCGAGCTCTTCCGGTAAACTACCGGCTAATTTATTTCCAGTTAAGAGCCTGCATAGAAAATGTGTCAGAAAACGTTTCATATAGCAGACCCACCTAGATGGAAATTAATAGCTTAGATGCTGCTGCTGTATATTATAATATGGAAACACTATTTGCTCCACTGCATGATTGCATCCTAAAATTGTATATGTAGCATAGCATAACACAAGTATGTCGATTTCTCTTCAATCATGAACACAAACATACAGAAAGCAGAATATCAGAAATTTCCTCCAAATAACATCTTTTATTTTACCTAAAGCTTTCATTGTATGCTCAGCCAATTATGCTCCTAAAAAATTTCAAACTTATGTAACAAAGAAATAGAATATGTTTATTTATAACACATAAGGATATATTAAATAGAGGTCCAAATTAAGATTCATCTTATAAAACAGAGAGACAGTGTATCAAGTAGGACAGACAACAGCACCTTAAAACAAAAACTTGATGAAGATCAATACTAATAATTCATCTTCTTTGGTAAGGTTCTTACAATAGTCTCAATGATGTAATGTTTCCAATCTCCTTTGGTATTGTTCCTGTCAGATTGTTCCACATAAAGTCCCTTCAAGCATAAAACAAATAAAGATATTAGCAAGGTATAACATATTGCCATTTATTCATCTGATACATATACTTCTGTACAAAAGCAATTTATAAAATGAGAAAACTCACATTATCTCAAGATGGGAGAGCAGACCAAGCTGAGGTACTAGAGTTCCCGAGAGATTCATAGCCATCAGGTAGCTTAATTAAATTTAATAAAAAAAAATTAGAAATCTACTAGTATGTAATATTAACTATTAACCCTCTGATGAGACTTTATAATATTAAAATAATAAAATTGAAAACCAAAAGAAAGCATACATTTCGCGGATATGGAAGTAACCATCATCACCCTTCTTATCAAAACACCAAACTCCAGTCCAGTTTCTTGCACATGGATCACCCTTATTCCAGTTCCTCAGTTTGTCCATGGGGTCAATCAAACTCATTTTTATGTCTTTCAGTGCTATTACTACATAAATAAATAAATTACAACAATTATTATTTGAGTTTAAAATCATCAAATATCAAATCAAATTACATGAAATGCAGTGCACATAGCAGACTTTCTCTCTAAAGGTTATAATTATCAAGGGTTTAAAAAAAACACGATCTAAGTCACGACATTAAGATTTTTTATGTCTCTGCAACCTCAACGCAGCTTCAATTGAGGCTTCATCAACCGAATTTGACTGTGATTCTCCACAAGATCAAGATTTAGCTAAAAATATTGGTCAAGAATCTCAAAATAACAAACCCCTTTTTATTTTTCCAACTTGAAATGTACCTGAAATTTTAAACCTAGCTCTCTTGTTTAGAGTCTAACATCTAAAATCACATGACAGAAATGCACAAAGTGAAACATAAAAAGTTAAGTTCAGAATGTTATATTGTTTTTTAAAAGAAATTCACCTTCTGAAGGATCTGTTCTTTGTGAAGCTACCATGAGGATGATGAAAGAAAATGAAACAGCCAAGGCATATCCATGAACTCCTAGAGTCCACATCACAGTATATATCCTATAAATCAATCAAATAAAAGAATCATTGAAACATTGTAAGAAACAATATATATCAACTTCCATATGGTTAACTTTTGTGGTTTGAAACACAGCTTATTATTATGATTATGAGCAAGAATCAGATAAATTAAGTAAAATCATTGTAAAATAAAATAATGAATAAAAGAAAGAAGGTACCTTATGATGATTAAAATGTTGAAAATAGAGAGAGAGGAGTTGTTGTTTGCAATGAAAATCCAAAGTCAAAAATTGAGAGTCCGTGGGGAACTTTTTAGCTAAATCATCATTCTTCTCTTACAGCATCATTCATATTATATGATCATTATTTAATCATAACAATTTAATTAATCATAAAATGATTATTGAACATTTTTATTCTAATGTATTTAATTTAATTATTAAACTAAGAAAATGATCTCTTTCAGTTTATGAGATGGCACTGTCATGGTTTGTTCATCCACTTTTTGAATTGTCAAACACGCCATTTTGGAACAATGAGAAGCAGCCTTTTTAATTTCATATTTTATTTTATTATAAAGTTTATATGTGTGCATGTATCCTCTTGCGAGTAACACCAACTACTCATGTTAAATGTGGAAAATAATTTTACCTTTAACGCACAAGGTGTCAAAATAATTCCATAATTAAACAATGTTTTGGTCAGAAATCCACCCAATTAGGGTAATTGACTCTCGTAATAAATCAAAGGAGTATCGCAACAACTTTTCTTCTTTTAGATTTGTTAGACTTTGTGTTAAGTCTTAATTAAAACTATTTCTTCATTTTTAGTAAAATGAGTTCCATTGATTTTTTAAAGGAGGATGATTTTGGACATAAGAGTTAATATATATTTGATATTTAAAAAATATTAAAATAATAATATAAGATATAATATTTTAATTACATTTGATTTTAAAAAAAAATTATTTTATCGTCTATTTAATTTTAAAAAGAAAAATAAGATCTTTATTCTACAAAATTTCCATCCCAAATGAGCCTTAAAAAAACTTGATGTGAATGATATGCATGACCAAATGAAAGGTACCCATTGAATTGTACATAAAAACTTCTCTATTGCATTGTATGTACGGCTATGGACATGGATAATAATCTGCAAAAATGAGAGGATGTGGATGCGTTGGATCTATGGAATGCAATAGAGTTAAATGAAATATAGTGGCATAAAACTATATCCCATTCCATTTTAGATGCCTCCTACATTAGTTTTACTTATACAGTATCATTTTACTCATGTTAGTTTTATGGGTATAACAAGTGTGAGTAAAAAAAATTATATTAAATGAAAAAATAAATAAATGAGATAATCTGATATTTATTGTCTTAAGATTTTAAATAAAAATGTAGTATTGAATTCACTTATGTAGTTGTTCTTAATTCAATGTGACGATCTCAAAATTAAAAATAAAATAAAATTAAAATGTATTGCATTTTAACCATTTTTCAAATAATGGAATGAGAAATTTATTCGATTTCATCATAAAATATTTAAACAATAAAATATAATTTTTAATTTATCTAATCATATAAAAGAAATTTATATATATATTTATATAAAGCAAATGAACACATAAAAATATTAATAAAAATATAAATTTTAGCATAATTAATATTATTTAGATAACCAATCTAAATATATATAATAATACAAATAAGGTCGCAATATAAGTTGATCAAGATATATATATAAAGATAAAAATTAATTTTATAAAAGATATTAATTATTTTCTAAATTTTATTTTGTTTTGTATCCAAATACACATTTCTATTTAGTCTAACAATTAATTTTTTTTGTTTTGTTCTGTTTCAATAATATCACTAAATAAAAAAATATTTACATGAATTAATATTAAAGAATTTTGAATATTTTTTAATTGTATTAAAATAATTTGATATTTTATAATATTAACATATTTTAATTTAAATACAGTTAATGAATATAAATACTTAAATACATATAGGATGAGTATTAACATTGTAGTATGTGTGAGTATGGCTATTATAATATTCTACCCAAGTACTATACAGGTATTGTGATATGATAAAAGAGTGTGTAACAAACATTTTTCTAAGCAAAAGTAAATTAATTATTTGGTACATGTTTTTAAATTAAATAGCATGTGCTAAAATTAAAATAAATCGGTTCTTTAACTCTTGTTAGTTTGAACATTCTGTCTCAAATTTAAATTTAAAATTCAAAATTTCACAATTATATAAATTAATTATAATAAAATTTATATCATAAATTTTAAGATAAACAATAATAATAAAACGAATCCTCAACTATTTTATTTATTATAAAAGCAATTACCTAATTGTTATAACATATGGAATTGTTGTCAATATAATAACAAAAAATAAAAATAGATACAAATATCAAATTAGATGATCCACAAGTCTGCCCGAACATTGAGAAATAAGAGAATGGGAAGTTCTATTTCCTTTTCTTTTTTTGTGAAGAAATTTCAACTTCCTTGGTGGATTTGGGAGTAACACCGATATAATTGAATTAGTTAATAACCAAAATAGTACTGTATAATGTGATAAGAACTTTTGTATGGAACGACGTAGTTAATTAGAAAATACCAGAATGATTACTTACCAATAATGACCAAACTTTGTCTACCAAATTGCACAAGGGATATATAGTATAGTATGGATATAAATAGTAAATAATTATAATAATGTAAAATGTGAACAGGTATGAAATGTCAAAAAGCTGGCATGATATTTGTTTAGTTAAATGTAAGTTTTTCCATGTGGAGTGATGGAGTCTGATCTCATCAAATCACCAAACCCGTATCTTTCTATGTCAACGGTCGGCTTAACTTTTTGGGTGGAATTATAATATATTACCAAATATGTATGAAGATAGTTTTCCTCAACATGTTTAAATATAAATCAATTAAATTTAATAAAAAAAATTCAAAGAAATTTTGAGAAAAGAAGTAGTTTGAAAATTTTAAAAAAAATGCTGAAAATATATTGACTATAAAAAATATGAAATACTGCAATCTAACTATTACAAAAAAATTTAACAATCTATATATTTAAGTAAGATGAAACTGAATATTAATTGTGTGGTATACGAATCTTTTAAGATTTAAATTATTTTATTATCTTTTTAAAATATATCATTTAAAAAAAATACAGATAAATTAAAGAGAAGATAATCAAAATACAAAAATATAACTTAAAATTTACAAAATCACGATGGTTGACAAATGACAACTAAAATTACATCACATGGATGTGTTCAAATAGTAGTAGACTCATATTCCCCTAATCAAATACTTACACATTTCATTATACTTTAACGCATAAATATGAAGAACTACGATCATATATATATATATATATATATAATTTTGGTTTTTTTTTTCTTTTTTTACAAATTTAAGTAGTGTGAGACTATTTTTTGTTGAAGAGTTCGGGGGTACGAGAACAATCACGAGTCAAATGCGTTTAGATCATAAGAGATTTTGACACCACATCTTCATCCAAAATCTCTTGTGGTGCCAAAGTTTTTGGTAGAGATATGATATCAAAGTCATTTGTGGTCGTAGAACATTTGACTCGTTGTTCTTATAAGTGGTGGAGCTTCAAAAATATTTATAGGATGAAAAAAATAAAATAAACAATGTATGAATATAAAAAAAATATTTAAATTTGAGGTGTAAGAAATTGAAATTGGTTTAGTGATTACCATCATATTTTTCACAAAGAAAAATGCATTTCAAACTTTTCAATTTTGTAATTTAAAACTTTAATCTATATTTTTCTCAAGAAAATATAAATAAATTGTAAGAATATCACTTTCAAGTATCGAACTTGCAACATAATTCTCTTTCAAAATATTATTTAACTATTTGCAATAAAACTAAAATGCTCCACATATATTATATATTATATAGTATTATATACTCTCTTCAATCTCAGATATAAGTAACAACAAAAATTATATTTTTGGTCTTAAATATATGCAAAATTTAACTCTATTTAATGTTATAATTTTTATAACACAACGTAGGTTTCATTTTTCAATAATACATTTTATTCTCATCAAACAAGTTATCATAGAGGACAACAAGATTACAATGTCTTTTATTATTACTTTGAGAAAATTAAATAAACTTAACTATTTTCCTTAAAAAAATATGAAATTTTAGGAGTATATGTATTAAATATTAAGAACCTAAGGTAAATTAAACCCCACCCTCATCTATATGAAAATCCGTCATAGGTTCTTGTGTCATCCCGTACTTGTACTACACATAAGTTTATAGTTTAATATATACAATTCTAAGATATACAAAAATGAAGAGTATATATAATCAATCAATTTAATATCAATAAATACAAGATGTGCCATAACGCGACCAAATCATCATTTTTACTACATAGTTACAGTTCAGTCAAACATAAAAATAAAAATAAAAAACCTCAAAACATAATAAATGACTTATTAAGTAGGATTTTTAAATACGAAACGAAACATAACATTTGTTTTAAGATATTAGTGTTTGAGGATTCAAGTATGATTTATGTTTAATGGCAAACTTTTATATAACAAACAACAATCTAATTACTCACAAAAGTCACACACACATATATATATATATAGTGTAGGGTTCTAATTGAATGACAGGGTTAAAATTTGAATTCTATAACAAAACAAAACTCAAAAGAAGAGGATTCGTTTATACTTAGGCTCAAACAATTTGATGGATTAAACCAATTAAATAATTTATTAATAGTTAAAAATAGTAATTTGAAGAATTTTAACTATATTGCATCAATAAAAAACAATTCATATAAAATTTTCTGCATAAAAATATTATATTTTATCACTAAACTATTATAAGAGATCAAATAATTTATAAATGTCAGTAATATATAACTAAGGCCTTCAAAACTTTGGACTTGGGTGGTGGGTGACCTAGCCTCCATGGATTATGGATCGGCCATGTTCAAACTATTTTATGTTGTAATTATATTGTTCAATCAATTTTGATATTAAACTTAAATACAATTTAATCTAAAGATTTAAAATATTGTACAAATATATAATAATAATAATAATAATAATAATAATAATAATAAAATAATGTATAGTATCCAATATCTCACCATAAGTCACAAACTATATTAGTAAAAATCTTCAAATATAATATTAAAAAATATTTCAATTTATAATTTTAATTTTTTTATTAAATATATAATTTTAATTATGTTTAAACCCAAATTAATATAAACTTATAATAGAAGAAATGGTTTTCTTTGTTTATTTAAATATAGTTTTTACTCGTGTAAATATATATTCATTTTCAGCCATTGTTATTTCTTAATTCCTCAACCAAACTTCACGGTGAAAGGAAAAGGCATTGACTAAACCATTAATAATTGAGCAAAATGAGAACTGCATATTTATGTAAATAGTGGTATGATATATATCGCATACTTATTTTCAATGTCACTTTCTGGTTTTGATATAGGAAGACATGTTGAATTAGCTAACATACCACTCAACCTCGATTTAATTATTAACTTTTTTTTTTCAATGATTTAATTATTAACTACAATGTATTATAGGTAGATATATAAAACAAATCTTTTATATATATATAAATTTAGATGAGTTGGGTCTTAGAAGTTTGTTTTATTAAATATATCGTATTAATAAATAATTTTTTTTCACTAATTTATAACTTATATATTTGTTATTGTACATTTTTTTTTACGTATATTCAATTAAATTTCATCATATAATTATTTCTAGAGATATTTCAGTAAAAAAACAACATAACTACGTCAAGATATGATTTGATTTAATACATTTGTAAAAAAAATAATTTATTATAGTAGTGCATAAAAATTACTATCGTTATTCATTTATATAATAAAGTTGCACTAAAATGAGATATGACGGAATAACCGTGCAATTCTTTTTTATATTATTAGTTCCTATTTTTTTATGGGATTGTTAGTTCCTATGTATTAAACTAAAAAATCTATAGAATATATAACAAAAAAGTGCACATCATGGTGTATGTACAATTAATTGACTTTCAGTTCCTTAATGACTTTGTGTGCAAATGGATAAATTTTTTGCGAGAAAAATCATATTAATGGGAGACAGAATCTTCTTGTGTTCAAACTACTAGTATGATTTTTCCACATCTCGTGACCACGTTTTTGAAGAGACACTTTTATTATGACTTATACCAAATACCTAAGATATCATTACGACAAAAGGCCAATTAGTTTTTAATTGAGTTGCATATAGGTGTTATTCTAGGAGAATGATTTTTCATGAGTTAATTAAATATATAATATTCTTGACATTTTTTAATGAATAAATTTTGACATAGGATTGCGTTGTGGGAAGGTAATTTTACTCTATTTCTATTTCAGTAATGGGTCTACTACAAGTTTTAGTTTTTTTTTTGTTGGATTATAGATTTGAAAAGTCCTCTCATAGAACAAGAATAGCCCCTTGAAATAAGTTTGAATTGTCAATTATCTCTATTTCTTTTAATTTTATTCTTTATTTTTCCAAAAAAAATTCGTAGAATCAAAAGTTTATATTTTATAAATTATACATATAAAATTTTGTACAAATTTAAATTCATTTAATATGTTATTGAGATATATTAAAATTAATATCTTATACTCTTTTATTGAACACTATTTGTCATAAATTTCAATAACATATGAAATCATTTTAAATTTGTGTAAATATTTATATGCAAAATTGAGATGATTGAGAAATGTTTAATTTGAGAGAATCTAAACTGAGAACTAGTTTATTCATATCATTTTGTGCATAGGACAAGAAGAATAGCATAAGTCAAGCATCGATGATTAGAAATCAAAGTTTTATCCAACAACCAAAGTCTTATCTTACTATTTGAGGTTAGCTATCGTTGGTTTGCTACAATTGTAACTCCATAGCTCCTGCCGTTGAGTGTGCCAGTGAAGTTAATGGAGAAGACTAGAAAAGTCATAACTAAAGCTTTTACACTGAGATGACTATATATAGAGCTAGATAACATATATTAACTCTTGTGGAGTTTCTTTTTCGGCCCCACATGCACTTCAGAAGTATATTTCTAAACATAAACAGTTTTTTGTACCCTCTAGAAGCACAAGTACTTCCGAACAAAAATTCAGTTTTTAATCTTTCCATTCAGGTGCAATTTTTTAGAAACATATGTGGGGATAAAAATAGCTTTCAACTGTTAATCAGAGACTACTAGATTCTGAAATGGGCAGATCCATACTCCTTACACAGTGATACAACCATTGATTCAAGAAGAAATTTTTTGGGAGGATCTTTTCCTGCACCCCAAAAGCACTTCAGAAATACACATCTAAAAAAAGTTTTTCTGCAGTTCAGATGTGTAATTCTGAAAGAAAAGAAAAACATGGATTTTTCCAGGATGTGTATTTCCGGAATCATATAACGTGGGGGTAAAGTTGCTCTCCCATTTTTCTATAAAAAAAGACAATAACATACTGATTCATTAACCAAAGCCTCAAGATTATCTGTTTGAAAAAGTAGTAAAACTTTGGGGGGAAATATTATCTTGCTACCACCTAACAGAATAATTACAGGATTGGTGTCCAATATTTATATTTTGATATTACAAATTTGGCACTGCTGTAACCTTGTATACTTCAGGTTGCAATGTTAAACAATGTAACAAGTATAAGGAAAACTTTTTGCAGGGTTGCAACTAGTGGGTTGGGTACCAAAACATGCCTTTAATGCCCTCTGGGTCAGCTTCAAAACCTAGATTGCGATAAAATTCCACAACTGCATTCAACAAACAAAACAAAGTGAGACTCCAATTTCTCTTTTGCATAAACCATGAAACAGCATGAAAATTCAAGCTTAAACTAACAAAATAACATTCCCAGTTTAAATGAGATAGATAAGGCAATATGAGAAAAGAATGATCTAGCATTAGTTTGGACCACAAGATTAGCATTGGTTCAGATTATGGTTTAATTATGAAACAACTGGAATAGTCACAAACCAGGGGCAATGATAGTAAAAGAACAATATTCAGGAAGTTAAATGGTCGAGGATAGTCTTAGACTATGTTATTAAGGATGTGTCATGTGTTAAACTCGTGTCGGTGTCCGACATCGACACATGTTATTTAATTACTTTCCCTTTTTCAAACAGACCAGCCGACTTTATCACTCTGCACTGGATTATTATGTAATTAAAATAAAAATTTGAATATGAAAGGTGTAAAGTTTGTCGCATAAAAATATACCTTTACTATCTGCAAACAAAGTTATATTACCAATGTCCCTTTGCAAAAGAGTTCGAATAAGTTTCTCTACAAGAGCTTTACCAAGACCTTGGCCCTATACACAATCAAAACAACATCAATAAGCATAAAAGTAATAATTTATGCTTACATTGGAATAGAACACAAGGAGGCACTTCCGCATAAAAGTAATAGTATTCCTCAATCCAAAAATGCCTAATAATGTGTTTTGCAATTCATACAATAAAATCCAGATTCATGCATGAAACATTTAGCTTCCTCTAAGTTTGTGTTTGGGAATTTAAAAGGACATCAAGTAGAGTGGTTCATAAAGGACTGCTATGAAATGAAAAAGAATACCAATTGATTGTTTGGAAGTTCTAATGAGGAATGAATACAGTTAATACAGTAGAAAAAATTAAAAACTATATTGTGCATGAACTAGATTCTAGTTTTAGAAGCGAAAATCTTTCAGTAATATGCACCCGAGTTTGTATTCAAAATTCATGTTTAGTTGACATAAGTACCTGGTAGCCAGGATCAACTAGAACATCCCAAATTGTGGCATTGAAGGCATGGTCTGATGTAGCACGAGCCATGCCAATTAATCTCTTCTGTTCATCCCCCTCTGTCAAATAACTTCGCCAAGTACACTAAGATGTTCATCAAATAGGTTTAGATAGATACAAATATAAAGAAAAAGCTTAACCAGCCAACTGATTAATTTAATCGCAGGCCACAGTAAGATTTCATAATGTTTTTACCTGACCCTGGTGACTTTCTTATAGAATACAGAGAGGCCACTATATAGCTATTTTTCAAAGCAGCAGCTAGTTTTGACAGTGGCCTCCGTGGCCACCCTACCTGTTAAAGACATGAACCATTTATTAACTGATGAAGAATTTTCGTAAAATGAAAATTTCTGAAATTTTAGTGATAAAAAATGGTACAGTGAATCTGTAAATTAGAGTGTTGAATAATGCAAGTGTTGAAAGTTAAGTAAGCTATACTGAAGGAGACTTTTGCATGATCAATGTACATAAATAATGGAGTTCTTAATGTTGTTAAGGAAGTAAAATAATGATAAAGAAATTGATCAATACAGATACAAAAAGGAAGTAAATAAATAAGTTCTTAAAAGTGGACGTACAAGTTCCTCGAATATGAATCGAGTGTATGTGCACAGTTTCAGGCCTGAAAAGTAATTTCAAAACTCGCATGTACACTGCCTTACAACAGAAACATCAATACACAACTTAAACATGTAATAGATACACACCTTGTCACAAAGGGCTTGAAGATCATAAACATCAATATCTCCACCCGAAGAAAATATTATTTGCTCAATTGTTCCATCAGATTCAGTCTTTTCAACAAGCACAAATTCTTGAGGTAGAGGTTCTTCGTCTTCTTCCTCTGCTGACTGTGGGTCGATGACTTGAGTAGTGTTATTCTTCATCAACCTGGAAGGGGGAACAAGTCAAGGTTATTCTCAATATAAGAGAAATTCATTAGTCATAACTTTGGATTTGGGAATGCTATACACTGTATTATCTCGGCAGTCTGATATTTCAACAACAGGGAACATAATCAAATGAAAACATACTACATGTATAATTTTTTTAAAGGGGAAATCAGTCATGGGCATTCTTGGTATATGTTGGGGAAATTCTGCTCGCACACACACCTAGGATCTTATATAGGAACACACGCAATAAAGGAATAGGAAAACACGCGACAACTAACGTGGTTCGGCACCTTTTGCCTACATCCACAGAAACACCTCAACAATTATATTCACTATATCAAATAAGATTACAATGATTTGTAACCCACCCCAAATACTGTATCACTCTACAAACTCTCTCACTCTTAGAGTTATAAGAAATGATAACACTGTCACTACAACAAGACTCTCTCAAGTGTTCTCTCACACACACACTTGCTCTTGGATGAGGTGATACAACACTTCACAAGACTCCCTGTTTATAGGAGAAATGGTTTCTTCCAAAAATGATCAAAGAAGGTCAATTAATCTCCACAACTCCAATGACCTCTAGAAAATCTCAATTCATTCTTCTAAATTTACATGTTCCAACGGTCAAATTCAAAGACCTTGAAATATTCATTCCCTTTTTTCCATGCATTGGGATTCCACACTTAGAAATTTGAATTGACTCCCAATAGTATCAGCGACACAATAATCGGAATAAGCTCCTCTAAAACAAGCAATTCACACTAGAGAATAAAGTGAGTTACATCAAACGTCGATAAACAAATTAATGGTTGATATTATATGCATATGCATGATCAATCATAAATGGTTACAATATTAACAAATTTTCTCGCTATACTAACTCCCTTCAGCGAAGCCAAATCCACAATAATAATAACATGTAAATGTGATACACCACAGGTAGTTTTGGCAGTTTTAGATTTCAACAACAGAAAACATGATCATATGAACACATTTTATATGTACAAAAATTGTAAAAAGTGTAGCTGCCAAATCTACAAAATCACATACAAACATAAGAACCACACATTCAAGTTAAAGAAGAACAAAAAACTCCAAGTAGTTAACTATTCCTTTCTACATGGTAACATTAATATAAACAAAGTGGTGAATTTGCTGTGAAATGAATATGTATAAGATTTGTATACAATAATCGTTTCATTTCCAAAATGGATAATAATAAAAATTTGAAAGGTACCCAGATTTAATTGAGTCCCAAAATCCAGCCTTGAGCTGAAAAGTCCTAAACTTTCTGGTTGCTGAAAACAAATAACACATAAATAATGATAATTGATAATAAATGAAGAGAAGTAAAACCAATGAGGAATAGAGTAAAATGAGGGTTTGCCTGTATTAGCAAAAGGGTAATTAAGATTAGTAGGAGCAAATAACTGAATTTGAGTAAAGAGTGGATAATTGGCATGAATTGAGAACCTGCAACAACACACATATATAGCAATAATCATGAATAACAATGAGAAGGAGAACATTACTATTATAAGAGATAGATAGAAAAAGAGAACTGACGAAGAAGAAAGAGGATTGAGATTGAGGGTTAGCATTTTCTGAATATTGGTTTGGTTTGGATTGGATGATATAAATGTGACTATACAAAATACTTATGACTGGTGCACGAATAAATGAATGAATGAATGTGTGACTAATGTATCGTCTGCCACATTTTTCTCGTTCTTCCTTTAAACTGGGCTACGTAGCCCAGTTTGAACCTGGATTTCAGTTTCCAGCCTGGCCCATTGTTTAAGGGTATCTCCAGCCTTTGGCCCACAAGTTTTCACTTTCACAAAATAAAATTGGAGTTTTTAAGTCTTATGTAACTATATGTTTCAAGATTATCTTAAAAAAAAAAAAAACTTATATTTTAGAAGTCATCTTTCATGATTAATCGGAGTCATTATTTCATCCCTCAATTAATAAATATTGATATAATTAAATTAAATATTTTATTATAAGTTTAAAATTAAATTTTTATATTTATGTGTAAATTATTTTTAGTGGTACTTATATTTTTTATTTAAAAAAGATTACTTTTACGGTAGTCATTTTTCAAAAATAGAAATAGTGTAAAAGTGGTCCATATTTTTCTTCATGGTAAAATTTATATCTACAACATTGATTATTTAAAAAAAATTGTGTATCATCAAAGTTGTTTTAATGGTTTATAATTTTTCTTTCCCTTAAAAATCATCGTAGTATTGAATTTTAATATTAGTCACTATAAAAGAAAAAAATATTTTTCAATTCGTATAAAATTATTCAAATATTATTTTTAATCTTTGTTAAAATAAATTATATTTAATTATTATTTAAATTTAAATTTTTTATATAATTTTTCACTCATATTTAAAAAATTATAAAAAAATCCTTCACAATAAGTTAAAGTTTTTTTAATTTTTAATTAATTAAATATAAGTTTTTAAATGTTAAAATATTAAAATAAAACAATAAAACATGGACTTAAAAACTGTATTTTGAACATTTTTTTATGGTGAATTTTTATAATATCATAAAAATACATGCAAAAATTCATTAAAAAATATATGTTTTCTTAACAATATAAACTAAAACTGCATGAATAATAATTATATAAAGATTAAAAATTATATTTTTATTTTGTAATAATTAACATAAAAAAAGATTAGTATTTTAGAAGAACTATAATATTTTAATCTTTAAAATAATAAATTATATAATATAAAAGTTATATTTAAAAAATTAACGAGAGTCATATTTATTGTTCATATTTTTCAATAAAAATCATATTTGTGGTTGTTACTGCTAAATTCTCCTTACGATATATTTGAAAATAAAATAAAAATGTGTCGTAATACAAAAGCTTTTTTTTACAGATTAGGGGCCAAAAGGCCCAAAAAGAAAGATTTCATGGGTCAAATCCTCTCCAACGAAAACTTTCAGTTCTCTATTTAAATAAAAATCAAAGTTATGATCCTTCAATTTTAAAGCATGTAGTATTTTGTCACTTTATTTAAAAAAATTTAAAATTTTTGTCTTTTATTTTAAAATCTATGATTTTTGTTTCTTTTATTTCACTTTTTTTTTTATCTTTTAATATTTGCATCCTCACATCAATTTAGAGATACTTTGTTTAAGTGTCCTATTCACTAATAATATGACTACGTTTGTATGGCCCTAAATAAATGTAAAAAGAAGTATTTTGTTTCCAGTACATCCTTTTTTAATAAATAGTTAAAACATTTATTTATTTTATTTATGGCTATCTAATTATTTGGTCGCTCATATTATTTTTTATAAAATATAATTAAATTAAAATTTAATCAACAAAGAATTAATATATTTAATTAATAATATAAATTAGATACAATAATTTTTATTAACTAATTTTAAATTCAATTATTTTTAGTGAAAAAATCAGAGCAAGAGCAAGTATTATACAATTTATTTCATGTTTGTGGTATATTTTATTCAGAAATGTAGATTGGTTGTTGTATTTACTTTTATAACAGTTATCAGAGATAATAATATTAATAAATAGAGTCATACTTAATAGATAACTAAAGAAAATTTATTTTTAAACAAATGAATTTTATTAAAACATTTTAATTTTTTCAATTATAAAATATAAACATACAATTTACAAAATTTAATTTTTATTTAGCTTGATAACATGTTTCTTTAGAATATTTATTAAAGACATTTAATTTATTAACATTTCCTTTTTAAATTTGGCAAAGGAATGAGTAGGCAGTAGTTTGCAGTGGTGCTGTCTCTAATAATTGCATCTTTATTGAGTTCTGTGTCAACTCAGTGGTTCATGTCAGATGTCCTTAGACCACTTTTTCTTTTGAGTCTCTTTCCTTTTTCTGCCTTCTTCTAGGGGAGGGAGGCCCCACAAATATTGACCCTTCCATTCACCAAATCAACACCACTGCCACCCTCTCTTCAACCATTTACTCCATGGTAACTTGAAGCTTCACCTTGTCTTTTTTCCAAAAATAGGGGTAGAATGTTTCCACATATTTACTGTGTTTCACAAAAAATATACATACATACCCTAAATACAAATAAAAATGACAGTTAAAAAATTAATATAATTAAATTTTTAATTAAATATTAATATTTTTATTATTATTTTTATGTTATTTTATTCAAGAGTACTATATTTTTTGTTATGAATTTATTTTGTAAATATATGATATTTTATTTAGGATCTTGCTGAAAAATGTGTCTATATATATCTTAAGAACCCATGTTGAATTTTTTTAAAATAGACTTCTTTTGCTGAAAAAAAAAAACACTTTTAAATTTTTAATAAATTGAATACATAAATTTCAAAATAAAATTTGTACAGATAATATCTTAAAACGTGTCTTTATATGTATAACATTTTATTATTTTAAACGTAAATTTTTATTTTTGATTTGTTAATAATTGTCTGCATTTATTTAAAATAATTCCAAACTACTACCCTTGAATCAAATATAAGCAATATAAATAATTGAAAAATTAAGATATTTAATTTTAATTTTTAATTAAATAGATTAAATTTTTAACTACCGTTTTTATTTATTTATTATATAGAGTTTAAAAGATATATATTTGAAAGTTTACTATTGTAAACAATATCTTATATAGATATTTATTTATTCATAAATGACATATTTCAATTTACTTTTTCTCTTTCGTATCACATACGGTAAAAGAGACTCATGTTTGAACTTTAAATTATTCCTTTGATTATATTACCGTAACTCCCAATACAAAATTCTTTAATTAAAATTTTGGTACAGCTGTAAATTCTGATTTGAAGTAGCATACATAGCATGCTATTAAATAGTCTTTTGTTTTTTTTGTAACAGTGTGATTAATGAACATTATTGAATCCATAATTTCAGCATTTGGTTTTGGTCATTTCAAAATCCAAATCCAATTAAATCATAGTAATAAACTATCCACACTCCCCTGATTGAAAATTTTACAATTGCATTAATCAGTCTTTTGTAACGTCCAAAGCCAAAAGTATAGTACTTAAATTAGTTTTTTTTATCACGTTGAATATTAATCATAGAATATAAAGTGTATACTGTATAGTGATAGTGATAAGAGTATTATTATATTTATAATCTTCACAAAGGGAAGAAACAAAAGCAGCCAAAAAGCAAAAGATGGTTCAGCACTAGTAAGAAGACTACACACACAAGCCATGTTGTGAATATGAAAAGAAAAAGTTGTTTTGTTATGTGTGTTTGTGTTTGTGTGCCTTGTGAATAATTGATTGGTATGTTAAGGGTCTTTTGGGGCGTTTACTTCAAAATATTCCTGAACCAGCATTCAACCGTACACATTATTTGATACTCTAATAATCATCCATATAGTCATAGACTATATAGGTTACAGTTTGTGTTGCTGTTCCTGTTACTGAAACATACACATGCAGCAGACACAGCTCAATCACAACTTCTCTAATTTTTTCTAAACGGATAGAAAGAAGAAAGAAATATGGTTTCTGAAAACTCTATTTCTTCTTCTAAGAGCTCTTCCACAACTCCTAAATTTTGCAACTCTTACACAACTAGGTACTAACTACTTCAGCAATAAGGCTCAATTACCCTTATTTTTATCTTTTTGCTTCTTATAGTTCTTTTTTACTATATTATGTGTCTTGTGGGAGTGTGTTATTTTATACCCTTGTCTTTTTTTACTTCATTTGATAGTGTAGATTAATCATGTAACTTTCATGTGTTTGTTTTCTGAGTGTTAATTTTATTCAAGTTCTTTTTTACTGGTGCTGGCATTTAAGTATCTGATTGCAGATTGTGCATTTGATAACTTGGTTAGATTGGTTTAAGAGGATTTTATTTATCAAATATAAAAGCTATGCATATTAATCTTGAATTGAATACTTGGATATATGTTTTACTCAGATATTTAAATCTTTTGAGGCAGAGATTATAAAAAATCTGGCATAAATGCCAAGTAGAATTACATACATACTTTTAAAAACCACATTCTTGATGTTCTGTGATGCTGTTAAACACTTTCACATCTTTTGTAGCGTAAAGAATTAAGATGTTTTGGTTGGGGTAGAAAGAGTAAGAGAATGCAGGGGCTTTTTGCATGTGTATATGGTGTTTTCTTGATGGTCTTTTGTGTCCATTGTGAAGCCATTCTTTTCTTCTTCATGGCAGGATTTTTGCTGATGTTGCTGGTGACATTACAATTGTTGTTGATGGAGAGTCATTTCTGCTGCATAAGGTAAATATTTTAACATTCCTAAGCTTGTTCTATTAGTCATATTAAATTGTAAAGTTGGTTATTATGGCTTTGGATTTCTATGAATTCCCATGTAATTCTATGTCTTAGAATCCATAAATATGTTAAAATGAACTATTAGCTCATAGGTGATGCTTACTTTGGAACATCAAAGAAAACATTTCTTGACTTCCACCTTTTGAATACACATATTAACTGCACTAATCATCTCAAGACTATTCAGATACTGTCATAAACTTTTTTAAGAAACAAAAGTTACTTTGAACTCAAAATGTACTAAAAGCTAATTTGTTGTTGTGGTTCATGTAGTTTCCCTTGGTTACCTTAAGTGGAAAGATCCGGAAGATGGTAGCTGAAGCCAACAAAGGCTCAAACGTTTCAAACTTGGAGCTCCTCAACTTTCCAGGAGGACACCAGACATTTGAACTTGCCATGAAGTTCTGTTACGGTATGAATTTCGAGATCACGACATTCAATGTTGCCCGACTGCATTGTGCAGCTGAGTATCTAGAAATGACAGATGAATACCGGGAGCAAAACCTCGTTTCGAGAACAGATATTTATCTGCATGAGATTGTCTTTGAAAATCTTCAGAAGTCAGTGGAAGTTCTATCTACCTGTGAGATGTTACCTCTTAATATAGTGGAGGAGATAGAAATAACTAAAGGGTGTGTGGAAGCAATTGCAATGAATGCTTGCAAAGAGCAACTAGTTTCCGGTTTATCTAGATTAGATTGTGATGAATCAAAGGAACTAAAGGAGGACTATGTGGCATGGTGGATTGAAGATCTCTCAGTACTGCGTATCGGTTTCTACCAAAGAGTTATATGTGCCATGGGAAGAATGGGGGTTAGATCAGATAACATTATTGCTTCACTGATGCATTATGCTCAAACATCATTGAAGGGTATTGGAAAGTGTCAATTCACGAATCCATCAAGGACAAATTCAAGTCCAACAAATATAGAAAAAGACCAGAGAACAATCGTCGAAACTATTGTTAGTCTCATGCCAACAGATAAAAGCTCTTCCATCATTCCTTTGACTTTCTTGTTTGGCATGTTAAAGATGGCTATCATGTTGGGTGCCACCATTCCATGTAGACTTGAGCTTGAAAGAAGGATAGCATTAAGGTTGGAAATGGTTTCACTTGATGATCTTCTTATACCATCTCTTCAGAGTGGAGACTCCTTGTTTGATGTAGATACAATTCACAGGCTACTGGTGAATTTCTTGCAGCGGATTGAAGAGGAAGAAACAGAAGACTATGGTTATGAATCCGACGGGGTTGGTTCTAATTGCCATGGTTCTCTGTTAAAAGTAGGACAGCTCATTGATGCTTTTTTAGCAGAAATTGCTCCTGATCCTTACTTAAGTCTACAGAAATTCATTGCTTTGATTGAGATACTTCCCGATTACGCTCGTGTCATCGATGATGGCCTTTATAGAGCTGTCGACATTTATTTGAAGGTAAATTTTCTTGGACTATAGAGAAGATCTTTCTCTAATTCCAATATTTAGGCACTTCATATTCAAATCACATTCTCAATCATGCAACAGTTGCAAACACTTACAAAAGCAATGAGTTGAATCTGTTTGTTTTTTCACATTTTACTACATGATGTTGACAATGTACCTTTGTTTGTCTCTTGTTCAGGCCCATACAGCATTAACAGAACAAGAATGCAAGAAACTTTGCAAGTTTATAGACTGTCAGAAGCTGTCTCAAGAAGCATGCAACCATGCTGCCATGAATGACAGGCTTCCACTGCAGATGGTAGTACAAGTCTTGTATTTTGAGCAGCTGAGATTGAAAAATGCCTTCTCAGGAAGTTCAGGAGACGGGCTGCTATCACAGAGAATAAGCAGTGGTGTACCAAGTGCAGCCATGTCACCTAGGGACAACTATGCATCTATGAGGAGAGAGAACCGAGAACTGAAGCTGGAGATTTCAAGATTGAGAGTGAGGCTGAGTGAGTTGGAGAAGGAGCAAATGTCCATGAAACAAGGCATGATTGATAAGGCAGGAAATGGAAAAACTTTTTTTACCTCACTTTCTAAGGGGATAGAAAGAATTGCAAATTTTAGTGGTCAAAGTGGAGGAAAACGCCAGAAATCAAGTAGGAAGTCTAGGGGGACAGAGGTGAAAAATGGTAGGAGTAGGAGATATTCTGTCTCATAGATATTCAAACAAGTACTCTAATATCACTCATTGTGTATTTAACTTTTCATAACTTCTCATATGATTGGATACTGTTTCATAACATTGGTAAATATCTTTGTCCATTGCCAAAATTCTCATTTGCAAATTTTATTGGCATGCAGCATCATTTGGTAGGTATCTCTTTTCTATTTTCAAACTTGTTTTTGAAGTTGTTCATGTGCTTTGCCTTCTCATACTTGTTCCGTAATTCATCAAAGATTTTGCAACACATTGCATGCAATCCATCAATAAAACACTTAAAAGTAATTAACAGAAATATTTCAAAAAAAAAAAAAAGTAATTAAAAGATTGCTTAATAGAAATGACATTTGGATTTAAATAAGAAGTACCTAAATATAATTCACGCTTTGCTTCGGTGTAATGTGTAAAAAATTTATTTCAATGTGAATTTTTAAAATATTTGAAAGTGATATTTATTGTATATAAATATATTAATCGAAAAAACGTTACAATATTTATAAGTTTTTAAGTTTATAAAAATAATTTGTTGTGTAAAAAAAAGGAATAAAATGGTATAGAAACAATTACAAAGTTTATAATGAAATGAGTTATTTATATTCTAAAAAATATGATTAAAAGTAGATGAGTGATTATTTATATACAAATTATATATTATTTTTAAAATATTCAATATATAATCAATATTTTTTATTTATTTTTTAAATATTCTTTGTTGTTCTT
>JBBPBS010001171.1:7913646-7929964 GCA_037974835.1 Cicer judaicum | reverse complement strand
ATAAATTTTTACAAATTTGAATTCGAAAGAGATATGATATTTAACAAATTTTTAAAATATGATTTTTACAAATTTTTAAAATATTGCTAAATTCGAATTATTAAATTATAATTAAAATGTTATGATATATTTTTATGCAATAAACTAAAAAAGTAACTGACAGTTAAATCAAATTTGTGATAAAAGTTATATTTTCTATTATAGATTTTTATTATCATAGTTATTAAATAGAGATAAATGTAATAGAACGAATTTCAGTCTAGAAGTGTCAAATTATATTATTAAATAATATGAAATAATTAGTGGTATATGATATATAAAAATATAATAATATGATGTGACATAATTATAATTAGTGATATATGATATATAAAAATATAATATATCATTATAATAATCGGCGGCATAATCTTTTTCTTTCATGAAAGCTTAAATTTTCAACCATAAATCTTCACACCTTTTCGCTACTTTTAATAATGAATTTATAATAATAAATTTATCACATTGGTTGTATATGAAATAAGTTTTTGAGTAAATTTTGGTTTTTTTTTATATTTTTAATAAAATAGGATGAAGGGTCAAATATTGAGTAATAGAGGATAAAAACTTAAATTTATTATATTATAAAAGAGTGTATTTGTATCAACAACAAAAAATCCGACCAAATTATACATAAGTGGTAGTTATATATTGAGTTGCCATTATCATATGATAGTATAGTATAGATATACTATTGATATTGATTCAAAAATAATTAAAGTCAAATAGATGGAATTCAAAACATTAAAAAATAAAATTATTTTTTTCAAATTCAAAAATAAATAAAATAATAAAATTTTATTAAATTGGTTATGTTAGAATAAAATTATATATTAATAATTAATACAAAAAATATATATAAATAATTTGTTGTGAAAGTCTTTCTTCAATAAAAAAAGAAACTGTTTTATAAGTACAGAAAAAATACAGTAAAAAAATTAAATTAAAATTGAGTATTCATCTTAGATTGCTTGAAAAGGAAAAATTAACATCTGCAAACAAATACTCAAAAATGACTCACCATGTATTTAAGTTTCCATCTTCTCATATGATTGGATATTGTTTGAGAACATCAGTAAATATCTTAGTCAATTGCCAAAATTCTCATTGGCATACATATGTGAGGAGAATAAAATGTGTGCACATGATAAGTTTTCTCTATATTATAGCACTCCCTATGCAACAATTTTTTTTGAAGTATGAACTCTTTGCTATTGTCGATCCAAGAAAGTTAATCTTTATAACGAAACCACCATATAACAAATAATATACCCTTTCTGTTAGGATATAGAATAAAAGGATATCAAAACAGTTAGAGTAGTAAAGGAATTAGTAAGGGGAGAAATTAGTTAATGGGATAGTTAAGATTATATTGAATTAGAGATAAATTGAGTATTGTAAACAATTTTGTAATAAAGTAGTGACTAGTGTAGAAAGGGAAACTTTGGAGTAGAGATCTTCTCCTATTTCTCAATTGAAGTGTTCTTTCTGCTCGATACAAATTTTGGGTTCTTAACACTTTCTTGTCCGAACATTATTGGGCTAACACCGTCCCTCATGCATATAGATAGATTTACATGAGTTGACTAAAACCAGTGAATCGTTAGCTCGAAACTTAGAGTTTCAAACGGCAGTTCCTGCACTTTGGCATCTAATGCTAGTTTCCATAGCTCAAAATGGGAAGGTTCCTTGAGAATCTATTTCTTGGTCATACCTTCACGTTTATGGAACTCCAATGGCCAGGTTTCACGTGCCATAAAACAATAGACTACTTCTTTTCAAGTCTTATTTTGTGAGCTGAAAGTGTCATCTGCAGATTAACCAGACAACCTTCAGATGCTAGTATCAGAAGAAAATATTTATAATTTAATCAAGATGCTTAACTAGTTGAGTCTAATAACAAATTGTCATTGAACAATTAGCATCAAATCTAAAAATATTATAGTACGAGCAAGCATACTGTACGACACTTACTATTGAGTGAAATCTTGTTGGTGACAATGTTATTTAGTTAGACCTACATAAATTTACTGAAAAATCTTAAGTGTGTCAAAAGTGAGGTGCTAGCATTTTTCATAATTTTTAGCTCTTGATTCTTCTTACTCAACCATTTCTCAAATTATTTGATTGAAACTAGATTTGATTCTTCTACTAATGAATATAGCATCAGTAGAGAAAAATTAATCCATTCCTTGTGCGCAACATGTTTCAAAATTTTATCCAAAAGAAAAATCCAAACAGAACATGTTTCAACATTTAATGAGTAAATTACTGTCATTGGAAATATGTCCTGCAGAAGATAAACGTAAGGAAGAATACACAGATGTAATCAGATACAAAAGAGGAAGATCAGATTTGGCATTGCATACAATGGTCTGCAAATTGTAATACCAACCAAATATGATAGCTCCAATGGTCCGAAAACTTTACCTCTATGACGCAAGTCTGCCAGCTAGGATTCCACCAAATATAATAGCTCCAAACCATTTATTTGAGACAAATCTGAAGGGCGGGAAAACACACAGAAGTCAGGTCATAATGCTCAATTTGAGAGAATGGAACTGAGTATGATACAGTCAGGTCATAATGCTCAATTTATGCAAAAATCCTCCCACACTTACTTTCTATTGCAATCAGAACGCGATGATAGGTCAACAGTCCATATTTGCCAGCCTAAATGTCCAGATGCAGCTACCAGAAATGCATAATATGGCCAGCCTGATCCAGTCATATGAATCAGGTCACACAAAAATTCTTGCAACCCAAACAATCATAAAACAAAAGAACAGAATGATGTAATGAATACCTAGTTCAGCATTAAATCCACTGAGAGCAAGACTGCCAACACTTGCAATCCCAAACCCAGTTAGCCACTCCTTTGTCGAATCACCGAAACGTAAAGCTGTTGATTTAACTCCCACTTTCAGGTCATCTTCTTTATCCTGAATGCCAATGTTAGATACTATTATTAGACATTATAAGAAGTTTGATTACATTGCTTTTATCAAAATATTCATGTGGAGGATACTGGAAACTAAGTAGTCATGGAATTGTGTTCTTTTTAGTATCTAAACTGTTAGAGCAGCAGAATCGTCTAAATATGGTCGAAAGGAAAATTATACCATGACTTTTACAAGAAATAATACTTTATTTACCTGATGTGCATATATTGTATCATACACAAGAGTCCAACAAACTCCAGAGGCATAAAGTGGAAGTACAATAGATGGATCCAGATTTCCTTTAACTGCTGCCCATCCTAGCAGAGCCCCCCAATTAAAGGTCAACCCAAGAAATGCTTGAGGCTAACAAATATAGCAGGAGAGCACCGCATAAAAGTAATGCGATCATAAATCAAAGATACTAAAAATGAAATAACAAAAACAAAATCTGCCAGAAGGAATTAGAAATGAGAAAAATTCTTTACCCAAAATGTGAATCTCTTCATGAGGGGATAGGAGAAGACGAGCAACAAGGATGAGGCGCCCAAAACACGGCTGCCATAAAGAACACAAGCCAGAAAAATATTAGAAATCAGAGAAAAAATTATCACTTAGTACTTCATTTTAATTTAATTATTATGCATGCATACGAAATAACGATTACACGGACACTCAAGTATAAGGATGATGGCGTTTCCAAATCATTTGTGGCAAAACTATTAAAACAACAAAATAAGAGCAATCACTATCCGGAACAAAACAATGTTTTACAGGGTATATAGCATAATAGCAATGCTATATCTTCTGTTTTAGATAGCATTTGGTAATGGATATAGCAATGCTATATTCTCCTTGTTTCCCACACAACAGTGCTTTCTTATCAAACACTTGATCAATTTTAACAACGGCTAAGGCTAACATACAGAAGAGACAGCTACGTGAGACTATGCAGCTTTGTGGAGCTGATGTTGTAATTAATATCAAAGGTTAATGGGTCGGTGTCACAGGTCATGACTGCAGCGGTGGAGCCAGCTTTGGATACAGAGGGTGTATAAGGCTAGCTGCTGATTTTGGTTCTGAGTTAGCAATGAATCCGGACCTGGTGCTGTTTTTTATGTCGTGTGTTGCTCAGGTGGTTAGGCCAGGAAAATTTTGCTGCATTGTGATGTCTTAAGCAACTGGAAGTTAATAATGTGATTGTAATTTGTAGAGAATCGTTATGGGGTGTTTTCGTTTGTGGTTGGAGGGGTGTTATTAAGGTGTTTGGCTGCTGGTATGCGATATACATGAGCATATCAGTAGTTCTTCAATTGTATTTAGAACATTGTAACTTTGTGGCTTCCTATGCATACCTTATGCTAGTGGACTTTTGAATGAATTTTGCTTCTTAAAAAAACATTTTATCCTCTACTCTATGTGGCAAAAGTTTAATGGAGATTAGTCTTCCTCATTCTGCTCTTTTAATTTTAACTTAATTTCCTCCCAATTTTAATGGTTTAAAGGTCTGCTTCATGGAAGAATCTTGGTCAATTTGTTTCAGACACTCTATACAATATTTAATTTATAAAAAAAATCAAAAGGATTAGGAGCTTTGGCAATCAGGACAACACTATATTAGTGAAAAACATGAAACACACGTCATAGGCGTCATTTTCAATAACTGATTGAGAGATATTGCAAATTTATTAGTCTAAAACCCCAACAAAACACTGGTAGACATTAACCATTGATCTTGACAGACAAAATTAACACTAACCTATAATTATTAAGCTGTAGAAGAATACCAAGACCCAAAAGCAGTTGAAACCCAAGAAAAGAAAGTCCTTGAAACGGTGTCAAAAGACCACTTGCCACAGGTCTCAATTTTGTACGTTCTACCTGCAATATTAGATTGTATAGAAAATACTCAAAATTTGAATAGCATGATCACTTGAAAAGAGGGGGAAAAAGTTGAGCATTTCTCATAATATAAAGGGAAGAAGTATGACATCGCATGCAATCATATGCTCAGCAAACACAAGTAACTTGATATAATTTAATTAATATTTGAAACATGATAAGCAAGAAGAAAAATAATCTTACATCACAATTTATATAAAATAAAGACTAATTTACAGGCCACATGAAATGATAAAGCACTAGGCTTGGCATGACTTATGATACAAAGTCTTTGACTCTTCCTTCTGTTTGCAAAGTCTCTGCTCCTTCTCTATCAAACTGTGGATGTGAGTTTTTCTCTTTTTCTTCATCATCCTTCATTTGGTTTTCTCTTTTTTTTATTCCCTTGTTTTATTTTTTGTGTACGTATGTTGTTTTACTATAAAGTTTGGTTTTTTAATTGTTTTGTTGAAGATTTTTTTTTAAAGCCTAGATTTTATTTTGTTTCACCCTAGGTTTGAGACATGACAGTAATGGGTTATTTATTCTTTATTTTTGCAGTATCCGAAACCCCTGCTTCTGCTCCTGATATGTTTACTTCATTCCATATACAAATCTTTGGTTTTGAAGTTTTGAATTGATTTTAGTTTCAAGTTGAAAATGAGCTCGTGTATGCTTGATTGATATGGTCCCATAAATTGGAGTACCATATCAATTTTTTATGTTTTTGTTTCATATGTTGCTATGCTCAGTACTGTTAACAATTTTTATTTATATACTAATTTTCATACATTTTTAAATAAATTATTGCAATTGGTTGTGTCCTTCGTAGTTCATGTGTTCTACAGACGTTTTCTGATGCCTAGTGTCAATTCAGTTTAAAGAATTTCAATATTTTAAACTTAATTGTGGCCTTGACTATTATTATAATGTCACTAATGTGTTGATGTGTATGAAAAGTCTTGAACCAATTTGATCTTTGGAGTTAGATTTTCACATGATTGGTTTATCTAATTTGAATCATAATAAAAAAAATAAATATATATTTCTAGGTGTAAGCCTCTGCCCAGGATCTTCTCCTATATCTTTGAAGCTGTAGTAAAACATATCGACACACAGATTCCTCTTAAATACACACAATAGTTTACAATAGAAAAATACTATCCCAGTATTGCTTATTGCCAAAAAATATGCAACCAAGAAAAAGCAACGGCATTTACCTTTATATCAATATCTCGATCAATGAGATCGTTAATAGTACACCCAGCACCTCTCAAAAGCAAAGCCCCAGATCCAAACAGGGCTAACATTTTAAAATCAGGAAGAAGCCCTGGGGGTGCAGCCAAGGTGATTGACCTATCACATTGAAAGAGAGAACGAATTTAGAAAAATTTATGACTCGTTACCAATTTGAAAGGTGTATCTATATCTACTATCTACAATATATTTTGAATAACTAATCAATTCCACATCAATAAAGCTGTTAAGCTCTCTATGTTCTTGACATAACGAAAACATTTAACCATAATACGAATAAGCAAAAACTCTTACCATACACAAGGCCATAGAAGCAGCCATGTTCCAATTGGTTTATCGAGGCGAGCAAGCTGAGCATATGGCTGAACCGACCTAGGCAAGTACAAGTCAATCCAAGAGATCCCCCCTCCACTGCTCAAATTGCTACTACTCTGATCTTTATTTTCCTTACCTTGTCCTAATCTTGAAGGCGACGTAGAAATATGCACAACAAGTTGGAAATTTGAGAGTGACCCAACACTTTTACAAAATTCAAGATTATATATCCCAAAATGGGATGACTTGAATTGACTGACTGGATGATTTGGACCCGGGTTTCGGTCTATAAACTGTTGAGAGGAAATTAAGGGATTGAAAATGGAAGGGTTAAGGAGACTAGGTTTGAGAAACCTACGCGAACCGCGAAAGATCAAAGCTGACACCATTCTCTCAAACACAACAAGTAGCAATTTTTGTTAACTCCGATGCTACTAATAATACATTTAAACCCTTAACAGCTAGAAATTATCAAATTCAAAAATTGAGTTCAGAATATGTAGCCAATTACTACTTAGCATTCAGACCCACAACCACAAAAGTAATTGTAATTCCACTTGCTCATAAGTCTGTAACAAATTATGCTGAAGTCATACTAATATTATCTTCAGCTTTTAAGTAGTTGTCCTGTAAAAAAAAAAAAAAGCTTTTAATTAGTTGTATGTATCTTTAAACACTGCGTATATACTCATATAATCAACTGGAATTGCTAAAAGCATAGGGCCATTTCACAAATACTGCCATTTTTGTTTTGTGCTTCACGAGACAAAAATCCATAACGATGAAAACCCTTTCCAAAATCCAGGATTTGACATCCAATTCAAATAAAAAACAGAGAAAATATCTGATCCTCAATCAACTTCCATGGCAATTACTGACTATCAAAGTTAATTATAACCTATTAACCATTAACGCAAATTAATCATTTTGCGCAATTCAGATTCGAGGCATGTCATTTCATTAAACAAAACATTCCCTTTGGCTCAACTCAGTTAACAAAAATGGTAAACTCGTCATTTTGCAAAATTCAACAAGTAATCTTCCTCTTTGCATAGCTCTAACCACTAACTCAAATGGTACTTTAAACAATATAATTTTCTAAATCATCTCACTAGTTTTAAATCCATCATATACACAAACCTATTATCCTTAATCCTTCAAATTTACAACAAAAAAGCACCCAAAATAAAAGTTAACAAAATACAAATTCAGTTGATATAATGGCATAAATAATATATTTATTTATATGTTATATTATTACCGTTGAAACTTAATCGGACGGAAAATTTTCAGGCGTCGATTCACGGCGGAGGTGGGCTTTCTTCGGTGGGGACAAACAACATATCAGAAGGAGAGGGGTGAAGTTGCCGAAACCAAAAAATCGAGCCTTTTTTTTTCAATTTTCCATCTAATAGATGAATGAATCCAACGGTTGATATTTGGTGCCCCAGAGAGAGCCGTAGAAAAACGACTGTTGAGGATCTAAACGCACATTTTGTATTGCTCGAGTGCTTGGGCTTTTACTGTACAGATTACGGCCCATATTCTGGGCCCAAAATTTAATACACTCCATAAAGAGTTTTCTATACCTCTCAAATTCACCTGTATCTCTCATCTCTCCAACACTTAAAGAGATTATTTTATTATTTTTATTATATATAAAAAATTAATTTTTTTTCACTCATATATTTGAAACTTTAACAAAAATTATTAAAAAAAATTTAAATTTTTGAAACTTTAGTTGACTATAAATTTTTGAAATACAAAATGATTTTATGTTTGAAAGTTTGAATTAATTTGTAATTTTTAAAATACAATTTATTATATTTATAAAATATTTTTAAAGTTTTCACCTTTAACAATAGTTTCAAAATATAAAGTTTTGAAACTTTTAAAATTTTAAATTAGTTTATTGGCCTTTGGTATAAATTTTGATTTTGTAGCTAATTGTGATGTTGATTATACTGGAAACAAAATTAAAAGAAAAAATACAAGTGGTGTATGTCAATTTTTTGGAGAATCCCTCATAAGTTGGCTATGCATAAAAAAATACAATTGCATTGTCAATAATTGAAGTTGAATATGTCTAGCTGCAAACTGTTGTTCTCAAGTTCTTTAGATTAAAAACCAACTTGAAGAATTTTTTTTAAAATTATTTAATGTTTTAATTTATTGTGATAATACAAGTGCAATTAATTTATCAAAAAATCTCATTCAACATTCAAGATCAAAACAAATTAAAATTAAACATCATTTTATCATGGATCATGTGACCAAAAAGAATATCGAATTAATTTTTGTTAATACTATCAACTATTGACATCTTCACAAAACTCCTTCGTTTTGATTTCATTAAAGAAAATTTGAAATTAAAAATAAATCCAACTCAATTTATGTCACTTTCTATCATTGGTCCTTTGGAATCATTATGCCCTCAACTGCATTGCCTCCTTTTTGTTCCATGAGAATGAGACTTTGTTAGATCTTTTGGGTGCTCCTTCTACTTTTTTATAAGACAAAGGGAGAGAAGTAAATTAGGCAAGTATTTTTTAAACATTTTTTTTTATGTATTTCTCTTTGAATTTTTGTCTTTTAATATTTTCTTTTGAAATATTTATATGCAATGTCATTCTGATTGTAACGTCTTTTGATTAATAAAAGAAATATAATATTATGGTTCAAATTGTGTGTGCATTTCATCTTTGCAATTAAAAAAAAAGTGATACTTGATGCTGAAATTGAGATGGAGTTTCTAACAAAAACACTTTGATTATTATTATGTTTATCAAATCAAAATCTAATTAACATGTTTGTCATCCTAAAAAATAGAGACATTATTGACGCAAAATCTCTAAATTAATATTTTGAAGACAATCAAATATTTTATTATATTTTTAATTGTGATTATGATCTTATTAATTATTAACATGTGTTTTTGAGTGTATTTATTCAGACAGAAAATCAAAACCAAAGTTAATTCATGATATGTTGAAGTATATATATTCATGCAAGATCAAATGGTCATTTTTAAGTATCAAAGTTGATTTCATAAAAAATTTGGACCAATCTCATGTACACGTCAAGATAAGAATACACTTTTATAAAATGTAAAATAATTTGAAAGATTCTTCAAATGAGTGACTAAACCAAGTTGTGGACATAATGATTGTAGAACATTCTAGTTCATTATGGTTGTCTTATTAAAAGACAAGAGACAATTGAATCAGTTTTGAGATCACTAAAAGCCTATCCTAGATTAATATTATGGTTGTCTTATTAAAAGCAAGATTAACATTTGGCATTAAAGGCCAACGACTATATTCATTTTTCATTGAATATTCAAGCTTTTTATCATCTATAAAAAGAGATATTAATCAGAATACAAATGCAAGAGTTTGCAAAGCTCTTGTCTCAAGCATAACTTCAGTTCTCTCACTATATTTGTGGACCGTCTTACTTCTTGTTGTTAGTCACTTTCCAACTAGAGTTAAGAACTTTTTAGATCCCAAACACTTTTATCATACACATCATTTTGTAACTCAAGTTTGTCGCTTAAGTTAGATTGAGTTTGTTGTCAAAATTATTTCTTGTTTGAAAGGTACTTGTAAAAATCCTTTCTGAATTGAAATGTGACTGTAGAAATTCTTTTAAAGGTTGAAAGGTGGATATTGTAATTGATCAAAATGTGATAAGGAAAGATAGTGCAAGGTAGAATGTTCTGGTGCTGAGCACATTAATGGAAAATCTCATAGATTGTGAGGACTGGACGTAACCCGCATTAGGTGAACCAGGATACATCATTGTGTGATCTTCTTATCTCTTCTATATAATCACTTTACACTCATTAATCACATTTCGCTTGTTTATAAACTGGACTGTTTTATTTAAATTAACACATTCAAATTTTTTTTGAGGTTAACTTATTTCAACCAAGATTGTTCTTGAGTTAATTAAAGTTAAGTGCAAGAATTGAATTTTAAAAAGGAATCACAATTCAAACTCCATTTCCTCGTGATTGATATTGCTACTTCAACACCCTCAACCCGCGACAACATTTGAGACAATAAAAACTTCAATAAAAGGAAACGATGGAAAATACTAGAAAAACATAACAAAAGAAAATTACCTTAAAATGCAACTAAGTTCTTTAAAATGTCTTTTGGAAGAACCCAACGAGTTATCTAAATAATGAAGATGAAAGAACTGTATAAATGATGTAGAAGAACATGAAGGTTTAGGAAAAATGAAGATCAAAATAAGCAAATAAAGAGAAATATAAATTTTTCATCTAATTTATAGTCCCAAATCATAAGACACATTTTCATCCAATGGTCATAAACCTTTTATAAGATTGTGGCCTACGAACTTGAAATGGATATAGGATACTTAAAAGCCCTCACAAGGGCCCCACATGTCATTAAATAGGAAAAACAAATGTCAAAGTCAAGTAACAATGACTTATTGCATCATTTGCCAAGGTAATGCAACACATGCATACAAATTTTGGTTGAAAACAATCAAACATATCAAGTCTTCCCGAACTCAAGTCGTCCATTAACTCTCGACAGTTGACGACTTAGGGGCACTATTATGGCTCAAACTTAGGCCCAACTTGATTCAACTCAAATATGAACATGACATATATTAGAACTAGGGGACAACATCGTAACTAAAGGAATATAAGGTTGGTGACCATTAGAACACCCATAAACCTCATTCCAAAACCACTCAATGGAAATCATGATTTTCATATCACAATCACAACTACACGATGGCAATGGTTGTCATTTATCATCTTTGACATGTACTCGAAATCCAATGATATGTGCAAATCACAAATCATACCACTTATAACTCTAATAACTCTCATCTAAAAATCCTAGAAGGTGATCACTATCCAAATGCATGATTTGTCATTCTAGGTGCATAGAAGATGACTGAATTCCTATTTATTGCACTAATTTCCTTATCTAGTGATTGCACTAGTTATATTGTCTAAAATTAATGAAAATATAGTTACAATAGTAACACAATAAACTAGAGAGTCACCTTCAACAAGATAAATCAATATTTACTTCTTATACATCAATAAAGTGTTTTTACATCCCTTTTTGTGCTCCACTCCAGTACCACTCATTTCTCATAAATCAACCCATTATTTATTTTAACTTAAATTAACACAATAAAAAACTTAATTTCACTCATCATAATCACATCATCAATTTAAGCTCACTTTCTACCGTGAAAGATGTTGATTGTGCTCTAGAGTGTAAAAGATAAATTTTAGACAATTCTCTAAATTTTCGAACAAATCAAGTATCACGTTAATCGAACATCTAGAGCTCCAAATATAGTCAAAACAAAACAAACAATTTATCGCATATAAAAATGACATTTTCAACTAAAATTAATTTGATTATATTTATTTTATTAAAGAATAAATTATTATTGTAAAAGGAGAGCATGCTAGAATCTTATCAAAATGTGTCTTATAAAAAGATAAAGTTTTCTAACTCTAAAACCTCACTTTCTAATATAATTTAACTTAATCGTCGGACTGTATATATACATACATCCACCAAAGAGCAATCACTAGTCATTGTTGTGGCACCAATCTCTCCGGCTACAAATCTAGGTCCATTCTAGATCATAATCTATAACAATTCAAATCAAATTTTGTTCAATCCATCTATTTACCACCGTTATTATATACATGGTTTACCCCTTAAGTTAGTGAATTTTATTTTAAAGCATAGCTAGCGTAATTGTCCGGTAAAACAAAGTAGTTAGTGTAATAGTCAACCAATAATAGATCATCTTACATGGGATATTTAAGGAGTTAAAGATTAAAGCTAATCTATTTTTATTATCACAATCTTTTACCACTATCATATTACAATTAGTTAATAAATATTTACACTATATATCTATTCATTAAAATTGGTATAGTATTTCGATTGAAAACAATATGAATTCAAATTCGTTAAAATTAAAAAGAACAAATTTATGAGTAAATTCATAGCATCTATATTAATAGTATAAAATGATAATATGTCTACAAATATGATAAATTTAAAGTACTTAGAATATTCATGTTTTCGAATATGTAACGTTGAAAATGTCAAAGCCATTGATTAAATTTATGATGAATCGAAGTTAATTTTTTAATCTGAATCAAACGAATACTACAATAAGACACGAAATGAAATAACACCGCATTAAGATAAAAGACAAAACAAAGTTGTGTTTAAACGACGAAATCACCGACAAAAAACGAAAGAAAATTAAATTTATATTAAAATTTTATTTAAATAAAAGTAGAGATAACATTCAAATGAATGGTTTTGAGTAAAAAAAAAATCCTAAAACACCTTTTTTCGATGAATAAAGAAGAAAAAAAGTATTTTTATTTTCTTATCTTATAAAGATTATGTGGGTCGAAAGAGGATATTAAGTTGAATCGAAACTTTCCCATTAAATCCTAAGTTTGTATTTGATTTGTAATATATGTTTAATTAATATGTAGTTCCATAACTATTTAAGATTTTTTAATCTTTAAGTTAAAAAAAATATAATTAGATATCAAACTATTTTACTTTTTTTCAATTAAGTGACTATATTAAAGAAATGTTAGTCAATAATGACATGAGTTGTTACATGTCAATCAATATTATATGACATTATTCGCTTAATATCCACATCAATATCAAATAATTCATATAATTTATTAGTTAGAAAAATAATTTTAAAAAAATACATTCTTAATGTAAAAAATTGTGGCTGTTAATAAAAAAAAAACAGTTTAAAAATAGATGTACATGACGAAATAATAGATTATGACTATATATAAAACTATTTTACATATCAACCATTAAACTCATATTTAATTTAAGGATTTATGTAAAATGTTTGTACCTTCTCTCCTCCCTCTGTGTCTCTAAAATTGAAACTACTCGTTAGTGGTTGGACTTTATTGATAAAGGGTCGAAAGATCGAGATGATTAGGTTGGTGCCGTGCCTTAGAGTCAGGGTTAGTTGCAACGTCTCTTAAAATACACCTTAATTATAAAAGATAGATACTAGTAATATTTGGGAAAAAGTAAAGGTAAATTAAGGAGCAGGTTACAAGAACCAATTGTACAAATCGTAATTAAATCCTTTAACTTAAAAAACAAAAGTCAAGGAGGGTTTTTCACTAAATGTGTGCTATTTTTAACTATTACTTTTTAAATATTTTTCAGTCAAATCATCATTAATTTTTTTATTAAAAAAATATTTATTTATTTAAATCAATAGAAACTATATTGATTAAAATCAATATAATTTAAAGTTGTTAAAATCAGAAATGATAAAACTACAAAGAAACTTATAATATCAAAGTTAATAGCATAAAACAACATAACACTCACAAATGTGACAAAATTGAAATATCTAAAATACTAATGTCTCTGGAGTTGAATGACGACGATGTTAAAGTCATATATTTAAATCTGCACTTAATTAAAGTAGATTTTTCAATTTAATCAACTAATATTACATGAAAACAGAAAATCAAAACAACGTTGTAGACAACGAACAAAACAAAATTGCACTGATGTGACAAAATTACGAAAAACCATCAAAGAAAGTATATATATATATATATATATATAGGACAACTATAATGAATTAATTAGTCTTACAGTTTATGCCAATTTTCATATATTTTGGCTCTTAAGAAAAGTTAAAATTGTAATGATATCACATGTCCGATTATGATGGGTTAACAAGAAAAACTCCAACAACAATTAGTATTTTTTTTAAGATGATAATGTACTATTCCATTGACACTAAGATAATAATGACATTTTGAAAAATTAACTTGTTTAAATAATTTATCATTTAAAAATAAATAAAAAAGTATTCAAAACTTTTCAACTAATTTTTTTTATTTTTATATTTTTGCTAAATTTATAAGAAAAACATTAAGATATTAATAAAGAAAAATATTAATTAAATAAAATATTAACATAAAAACATTGGATAATTTTCTAAATCCTCTTATAAATCTTAAATCCTGATTATTATAAAATTGGTGAAGAGTGATATATAATGCATGAGTGGCCACCATGTGTAATGTTGGTGTTGCGGTAACATTAGTATTTGCATTACAAGATTCTCCTCTCCAGCAGCAGTGCAAGCTAACATGGAAGCAAAAACAAACAATATAATAAAGTGTATATTGAAAAAATGAAAGACACTACATTAACACAAGTGGCAAAAAGATTAGGGTCTTTTTTATTTTCTACTTTTAATTTTTATTTTGAAATATAAATAAAAAATATCACTTCACTTTAGTCCATGTTTGATGAAAAGCAACAGATATATATTATAAGCTTTTTTTCAAAGAAGCAAATGCAATTAATGCAGAGTATTAAAGATCTAATTGATTACAAGAGAAGAATACATAGACTAATTACAAATGTTGTAAACATGGCTTTGGATTAACACACCAGTCATACAACTAAACTCTATAAACATGACATTGGCTTAACACACTAGTCAGATGTATAACAAGCTACCTGATAGACATACAAAGTTCAACTCATTTGCATATTAGATAAAATAATTGTGTGAATTATTATTATTATTATTATTATTATTATTAGTATTATAATAATAATAATAATAATAATAATTGTGTTTTATGTTATTTTTAGTTCAAATGATTCATGTTAAAGATTAATTTTGGCAACTACTATAATGTGTTATCTATCGTAAAATTCATTATCCCTTACTATTCATCTATTATATATATTTAAAACAAACTTATACTAATTTCTTCCACATGTGCAAACATATCTCACCTCGGCAAAAAAGTTGACGCTTAGAAAGTTCTCTTGTATTTTTATGTTTCTCCTCATTTTTTCTACTTAGTTTCTAAATAACTTTTCTCTAAAAGAAGTATAGGTTGGTTTGTTGCAACAACCACAAAATTCTTCTCTTTATGCATTACTGATTTTGCTGCCATAAATTCAATTATGTTCTATGTAATTGTTGAAATCAATTTGACTCATAATGACTTAATGCTATGTATAGTTTCTTACATGAAATTATATCACTGCGACTATCCTGTAAATCCAAGTTGTTATGGGACCAACCGACAAACTTTGCTATCCATCATATCCAGAGCAAAACAGGACATGAAAATTTACAGGAATGAGTGCTTTCCAATGCTATGACAAAGTATATTTATTCATCAATATTTTTATCTCACCCTTCTAACCTTTTTTCCTTCTTTAGTTATTTTTAAGTGTGACTGTTTTTTATGTGTCTCATATTTTTAGTTTTACTTCAATGTAATATATGTTGAGTAACTTACAAATTGAAGTTGAAAAAGTTTGACTCAAATAATTTTAATATGTTTAAAAGATATGTGTCATTGAATTTGATCAAGTAAATTATATCATTTTAAATTTTAGAAGACAAAACTGCATGTATTGTGGAAATATTTCAAATGTTAAATTAATGACTTCGATCATTTTAATCATTGATATTTGTAGTAATTATGAAATTTTTTATTTTAAATCAGATATATTAGAATTTAAATTTACAAACATTCAAACTATTATTAATATTGATAGAGGAATCATAATATTGACAAACATTTTCGTTACAAAATATTAATTGTCAAATAATTATAAGTATACAAATAGTTATAAATGAATTAATTTAATTTCATCTATTATATATATTTAAATATTTATATTTGATTTTTTTAATTTGAATATTGATAAATATATATAATATATAAATATCTAAAAATGATGAACAAAATCAATTCTCTTTTGAATTTTGTTCAGTTTTATTTTACTGAAACTAATTAAATTTAATTTATTGTTTTATTT
>JBBPBS010001171.1:7892786-7913616 GCA_037974835.1 Cicer judaicum | reverse complement strand
TGAATATTGGTAAATATATATAGTATATAAATAGTTAGAAATGATAGACAAAGTAATATCTATTGAATTTTAGTCGGTTTTATTTTACTGAAATTATTTAAATTAAACTTATTATTTTATAGTGTTAATGAACATGAAATTAAAGTAATTTATTTATAATTATTTATATTTGATGTATACTTATAATTATTTGACTATTAATATTTTGTAATTGTTATAAATTTTGGATTTCGGTTTTGAAATTAAAATGGTAATCGTTATGATTACTCTATTAATGTTAATAACAATTTGAAATTAAAATTCTAATATATCCAATTTAAAATAAAAAAAATTCACAATTACCACATGATTAAAATGATCGAGTGCGACAAAAAAAAAGTAATAAAGTAAAATTCAAGTTGAATGTATTTCTAACAATTTCACTTTAATCATTTTTAGTTTCATTACTAAAGTAATATATTTTGTAACTCAATTGGTATATCAATTGAGTCTATCTCTTAATTTCAATCATCAAATACATTACTTTAACATTTGACATATCCATTGATCTCAATATTAATATGTTACTTTATTTATTCAAGTCATTCATCTAAATCGGTACTTCTCTTTTATGAATTATATTAGTATAATTGTATATATATTATTAATAAAAATATTAAATTAAGACATAAAACTTTATTTTATTTTAAAAAAAAATTACTTAAATTAAATAAATAAAAATATGTCCGTGCAATACACATGTTAACATCCAATTTATATATTTAAAATAGAGTCATATATAGAGTTAGTATTATATACGACAGAGATGCAAAATGATCGTAAATTCGAACTCCATATAAACTTATGTATTTTTTAGTGTATTTATATATTGATATGTATTATATGTCGAGTAATTGATAATTTTTCTTATTAATATAATTTTTCTTGTATAAAAGAACTTATAGATGAGGAACATAAGAAAAGTGTTTTTATTTTCTTAACCTATAAAGATTATGTGTGACCACAAAGAAGATACTAACTTGAATCATAACATACCCATTAAATCCTAAGTTTAACAGGATTAGTTTTACTGAATGCTGGTTTATACGTTTAAATTAGCGATTTGACCTTACTAAGTATAAAAATGTAGCCTAGACAAATATTCAATTAAAAAAAATAATATTAAATAAAACAATTTAATAATCACATACTAAAAGTAAATAAACTTTACACAAAAATTTGATCATTACCCATTGATACACTGCTTCAGAACGTATGATTACTATCCTGAACATGTCTCAAACCTTATTTGTTTGTCTAGAAATTCCTATAAGTTGTGTTTGATCTCTTGGCCAAACCATTATCTTGATATGGGAATTATAATCATAAATATTGATTGGAGCAACTTAAGTATTAGATCTTTGAGTTTATTTTTTATTATTATGTCTCACTGTACCCAAAATAAAGATTTAAATGTAATACGTAAAACTTATTGAGTTCAAAAAGAATTTAACATCTATATTGGTTGGTAAGAAAATTAATAGATAGCATGCGCAAACTAATTATACATTAAAATTCATATTACGTATATATTATTGTTTGGTAAAATAGTTGACTCCCATTAAATTAGTTTATAGTCACAATACATGTTTCTAGAATTTAATTTTACTTACTATGGAGTAATGGAGAGTCAAACTTTGAATATAAATTCAATTCAATTTATAGATAATATCAAAGTTTATTTTAAATCTGTATTGATTTAATTGTGAGGTTGAACTAATGATCTTAAACTAAAGTTTACTTAGCATTAAAATCTTCGATTTAAAAAAATATATAATACTATTAAAAAAAAATAGAAAAGAAGGTTGAATCACATCACAATCACAATCACAAGCCATGTGACAATGGGTCACATATTATATTTTGATTTGTAAAAAAGTAGCAAGTGTGGAAAAGAAAGAAAGATCTAAGATGTATGGGGAAGGAAGGAAGTAAGAAAGTGGGCCATGAGCATGAGAAATAAAACCATGTGGTAACATTTATTTTCTTGGATTATAGAAATAGAAATAAAATATATAAAATATAATATGTATGTTTTTACCACAAAATAAAATCGATATGAATGCATCTATCTATCTGAATTCTCAACACAGCTATCATCATTTTTAATTGTTTCTGACACTCCCACCTCAACAAAAACAAATAACAATAATCAAACATGATCTTAGAAGAAAGAAAACATAACCAAGCAAAGCAACCATGTGCAGATCTAAAAAAAACAACATCATTCAATAACCATAACCATTGCATTGCAAGCTTCACTTCACAACACTTTGAACTAAACCACTTACTGTTGTAGATCAACCAACCAACCAATCATGATGAATGGTAGGAATGGAAGGGACTCTTTGTATGGATCCCTCAATCATCACCGACGAAGCAACACCTTTAATAATGCTAATGGAATTTCCAATAACCATGATGATACTCTTGATCTCTTCTCCAACAATCGTCCTTCTCTCTCTCTACCTTCTTCAGATGACTCTTCTGATGGTGCTTGCTTCACTACCCCTTTTATCTCTTTCTTAATTTCTCCAAAAACGTGTTTTTGTTTTGTTTTTGTTTCTTAGTAATCAAAAGGATGTCATGTCTGGTTATGTCAATTAAAGACAAAAGTAGCTTTATATTTATTAAATAATTATAATTATAATTATAGATGGTGGATAATTGCTATTCATTAAGAAATTACTTGATTGTGAATTTTTTTTTTTTTTTTATGATGTCATTAAATTTTAAGCTATGGTTTCCTAATTAGGCTATGATTTCTGCAATTTTTGTTTTGTTTCTATTTTTTCGATTTTTATTTTATGAAGTTAAGTGATAGTAATGGTAATTGTGATTGGTATTTGTGGATTCAGTTTCTGTGAAACTGGGGAGACTCTCAGTTGGAACGGCGAAACCGGCGGCTAGAAATGGGATTGAGGATCTGTTGTCATCTGCAGAAGGTGGAAAGCATGATTATGATTGGTATGTATGCATGCTACATTTACATTAACTTCATCATGATCTATCATTAGTAGGTTGAAGATGGCCTAAATAAGAAAGAGGGAATCAAATAGATGTTAATGTTTTTATGTACATTATTATTGGATTACATCATTTCAGATCATTCTTAGATCTGGAATTAATTGCAGATAAATTTTTATTGTGGAACTCTTAACCAAATCAATTACATTTTGATTACAATATTGTAGTTGCTGGCTTACTATTTTAATTGTAGTGAGGAAATGCTACTCTAAATAGTTCAAGTTATATAAATTATCGTGCGTGTGCTGTGATGAAGTAAAATTACTTTTGGTTGCCTAGTTTTTAACTTTAATCACTGTTTTATGTAATTAGGCTTCTCACTCCCCCGGGGACCCCTGTTTTTCCAACATCAGAAGGTGAATCCCAGCCAACCTTGGCGCCTCCAAGAAGAAGTATGAGTAGATCAACTTCTACCACTAAGGTCTCAAGGGTATGTGTGGTCCTCATTGTTTATATCTATCCTTTGTAGAAAAAAAATCGGTATATGTTGCCACTATTTGTGCTTACATATTTGTTCTGATGAGGGTACAGCGATGAAAATGTATGTATGTTTTGTTTCCTAAGTTGGTTTCTTTAATCAATATGCCTATGGCAACTCACCAGTTAGTAGCTTTGATTACTTTAATGTGTAAACCTTTAATGAATTATCATCCTCTCTCTTATTTGATCGTTAAACTATATAAATGTTATAAATAGCCTCTAAACTATTCTAGATCAATCAAATTAGTCTTTGAACTATCACTCTCTTCTATTTTTTAAGGTAACCAAGGGACTAACTTGATAGATTGAAAATTGTTAGACTATTTGTTATGTTTTTATAGTCTAGGGATCAAATAGAAGAAAGAATGACAGTTTAGGGACCAAATTGAAGGTTTACTCTTACTTTAACCGCAGTCTGTTTAACTGACATTTGAGCATATTGATCACTCGGAGAACTAATTTTTAATCATGTTTGTTTCAGCTTTCAGTGTCACAATCTGAGAGCAACAGTCACTCTAGACCAGCAAGAAGCAGTTCAGTGACTCGCTCTTCGGTCTCCACTACACACTCACAGTACAACAACTATTCTTCAAACAGACCCTCCTCCACAAATATCCTTAACACAAGCTCAGCCTCAGTTTCATCTTACATTAGGCCATCTTCCCCCGTAACCCGTTCGACACCTTCAGCAAGGCCTTCCACTCCTACCTCCCGTCCAACAGCATCAAGGTCCTCAACACCCTCGAGAGTACGTTCGGCTTCCACCAGCTCCGTTGCTGACAAACATAGACCAACACCACAAAGCTCAAGGCCATCCACTCCTAGTTCTAGGCCTCAGGTTCCTGCAAACTTACATTCCCCATCTGCACCATCAACTCGGTCGTTATCCCGACCTTCTACTCCCACTCGTAGGAGTTCATTACCATCTCTATCTCCTTCGCCTACAACAAGTTCATCAACTTCAGCTGGACGTGTTTCATTGAATGGACGTACTTCGGCACCAACATCACGGCCAAGTTCACCAAGTCCACGAATCCGGCCCCAACCACAGCCTGTTGTTCCACCCGATTTTCCCCTTGAAACACCACCGAACCTTAGAACAACATTACCTGATAGGCCAGTCTCCGCAGGCAGGTCCCGTCCTGGTGCTGGAACTTTGAAGGGAAATAGTTCTGAAACTCAAGCCTCAGTTAATATGCCAAGGCGACATTCATCTCCTATTGTTAGTAGAGGTAGATCAACAGAACCTCCCAGTAGAAATCGTGGCTTTGCCAATACCAATGGCCATTATGCCGATCATGTTCCTGAGCCTAGGAAAGTTTCACATGCTCCCGAGGTAGTTGCAAGGAAAACGGTTAAGGCCTCACCCTCAACCACCGCAACCGACAACTCTGGATTTGGGAGGAGTATCTCGAAGAAATCCTTGGATGTGGCTATCAAGCACATGGTTTGTATACTTATTCCTGCAAGATTAACGATAAATGATGCAGAAATCTATGTCATTAATGCTATGTTTCATCATTCACCTTGTGATACTTCATAAATTAGACCGGTCTCATTATATTTTGCCCGTGATACTAAGATACAATTAAGTAGATTTCCCTCTGTACCCTTAGAGAAACGAAAAGCATGCATTAAATAATTTTTTTTGGCTAAATAAATTAAGGGTAAATGAGTCTATACTTTTCTAAATTATTGTTCTTAATATTGGTGTCAAAACTTTAAAAGATTAAAGATCAAGAACAAACGGGGTAACTTTGCTATTAGGCTCTTGTCAACAAAAAGCATTCTTTAAGTCGCTGAATCTCACTTCAAGAAGATGCATGTTTGTTCTATCTCCCGAACCTGATTTACCATGTTCTTTTCTGTTTAACAGGATATAAAGAACGGCTCAGGAAATCTTCGTGCACTATCGAGCACTACACTATTTCCGCAAAGTATTCGAAATTCCACTCCCAAGAGCCAGTCGCATCGTGCTCCAAATGGAAACCTGCTAAACAAAAACAACAGAGCTAGTTTCGATGTGGGAAATGGTATCAATAGGAATATGGTAAAAGGAAGAGAGATAGATGAAAGACAATACTCAGCAAAACTGAGTGATATCGACATCTATGAAAGTTCTCGTTATGACGCTCTCTTGCTTAAAGAAGATTTAAAGAATACAAGCTGGCTGCATAGTGTTGATGATAAATGTGATCAAAGCTCTTTATTTGATAATGGATTTGAGAACCTGCCTGAGCCTTTTGGCCTCTTATAGCATCTATAAAGGTTCTGCTTGATACATTTGTAACAAGCTATTTATGTTCTTATTCTTATCTCATTTTTTTTATTGGAAGGATGGGATATTTCAACTTATAAAGCTCCAAATGAAAAAAAAGTATAGATGCATTATATGTTTTCTGCAATATGCAGAGAAATCAGTGGATTTGACTTTGATCTTATACATACAAATAATGCTGCAGGAAAGAAAAAGATTACATGATTTTCAGGAATGTGATGTTTTGTGCAAACAATATGGTTGAGTGTATATTTTCCCTTTGGCAATGAACACTATGGTTGAGTTTAGTTGCATTTCACATTTGATAGTTACTCGTCCTTCTCTAAGAAATGCTTGAATTATACTCATGTCCTCTTTTATTTTTGCTAAAATCTACACTTCTCTCCCCTGATATGTAAATTACATTTTAGTTCATTTTAACAAAAATAGATACATTTTGAATGACAATGAATGATTTTGAACAATACATCTAGTAAACAAACTTCAAGGTTCTCTTAGGAGAGACTAGTGTAATTTTCTCATCTAGTTTTTAGTGCTTTTTACTCAATGTTTTTCTTTATATTCTTTCAAAAAATATTTATTTAAATATAATATGTTACAACTTTTTAACCTTTTTGGAAGTATATTAAATATTTAATAAACATCTATATTTTATAGTCAAACATGTACCGTGAAAATAATTGTTGTTGCAAGTAACAAATGAGTTTGAATGTACAAAAGTAATGTCCACACAATATTTTTAGTAAATCATATTTGTCTACTAATTTAGATGTTTCTATAGGGAGGCTAGCCAATTTATGTTGGTAGATATGGTTGTATTATATCTTTCGCTTACATTTGTTGTTACTTAGATTCAAGTCTGAACTTTTCCAACGTGTAAGTTATATGTGACTACGTAAATTTTCTAGTAAATTTTTGTTGCAAATGATAGTTCTTCATGATCTTGTAAAAAGGTGTGCTCTAATTTATTTATTTTTCTTTTAAAAAAAGACATCTTTTTGTAAATTTATAAAAAACAAAAAACAAAAAAAAAAAACAGATCTGACGGTAATGTTCAAAAGGTAGAGAGATAAAGAAAATAAATTAAAAAAACAGTAATGAAGATAATTCTAGCAAAATGAGGAGTGTAAAAAGTAATTTACCTTTTAAATAGGATGAAAAATTAATTGTTTCTTTTTGTTTTTGAGTTCTTAGTTAGCAGGCCCAAATGAGTAAAAAAAAAGATAAAGTTATGAGGCCCAAAATTGATTATTAAAATGTAGATTAATTCATTGATGATTCTCTCAAAAATGACTAGAATCTAAGAGAATCTGGTAAATTATTGTTTTAGTTCATAAAAGTATAGAACAATGTCATTTTGGTTCTTAACTTAGTAAAAAATTCAAATTAATCTTCAAATCATCAAAATATCAGTCAGTTTTGTCTCTGACATTATAATAGTCATGAACTATTTTGATAGTAAATTATATTTTTCTAAACTTTTATGATATTAAGTTGTATCTTTTTAAAGACTATTTTGATGATTCGATAATTAATTTGGATTTTGTTGAATCAGATACTAAAATGACAGTGTCTTATGTTTTCATATACTAAAATGGTGGTTTACCCTCTAAATCATCGTTATGGAAATACTTGTGTTCATCATTATGAAAATACTTTTGTTGTTTGAACTTTAAACACATCAAAATTGATATTACATCTCGACATTGTGTATTAATGAATATGAATGTCAAACTGGAGGAGAGAAAAAAATCGTTTGAGAAAAGAGAAAAGAAAAAAAAGAAAAAATAATGTAAAACACGATTTAATAAAAGTGTTAGATGTTTATATTTATGTCAAATAGATATTTCATAGCATGAAACATGAAAGGTATTGTAATAAATATCATATATCATTTATAAGCTTATATTACTACTATGTATGGACTACCTCAACATGTATAAAACACTACAAAGTTTGTGCATTGACTTGAGTATTTATTTATCTTGTAGTACTGTCTTCTTTGTAAGTTAAAATTGAGCACTCAATTGAGCAACAATTTCACTGCCTCTTAACTGTATCTTAAATAAATGAAATATCAACATCTAGTAACATTACATAAGGGTAGTTCTTCCATTCAAACAAATATATGGACCACAAACATTGTAAAACAAATGTTTGCAGGCTTAGACTTTAGTTGTGGTCCTTTCTAGGGTGGGACAAGACCTTTTTTTCTTTGACTGGAAGGGATAAGACCTTAATATACACATCATTTTCACTTCAATAAGGCGATGCTACCACATCAAAACCATAGATTCAGAAAGTTTGTCCCTTGGTCACTAATAATACCACCCCTATTTCCCATTTAATTCACAACTTGGTTTTCAAATTCCATAACACATAAAAAAAGGGAAGAAAAATCCAATTTAAAGTTACAACTGAAGGCACAATATAGAAACTGTTGTGCCACACACTCATTCAAAGTACTGAGTAAACATCACTTAATCACGTCAACACTAAACAACAACACCCTTTGGACAGTTTTGATAGTTTTTTGTTTTATAAAAAAAAAAAAATTATAATTTTAGTTTCTTTATTTTATTAATTTTTAGATTTTAATTTTAATGTTTCTAATTTTATAATTTTGATTATTTTATTTTTAAAATTTAATCCAACATTAAAATTAAAGATGACGTGACAATTTATAGTATGATATGTATTGTCTATATGAATGTAATTAAATAAGTTTTTCATGGTTATAAAATTTTATTTTTAATTTGTATAAAAAAAATTTCTATAAAAATTAAGTTCAAGAGTTAATTTCTAAATTTATATTTTAAGGATTTTTAATTTTAATATATAATATTTAAAAGTATATATTTAATTTATCTCAAGTTAGAATTAAAAATTGACTACTATAATTATAATTAAACTTTTAAAAAAAATAAAGAATTTAACTTTTTATGTGGATCTTTAGCTATTTTTTTCACTTATTTTATTGACAAGCATTGATTAAACACCAATGGTTCAACAACAATTTTTTTAATAAAAAAGTTATGTTATACCGTAATAAATTGGCAAAAATGTAACCATTTTTTACCAAAATATTGGCAAAAATAGTAGATAAATTTAACTAAATAATAATAGTAATTAAATACACATATACAATATTTTACGCATAACAATTATTCAATGTGTTCTAAATTAATTACCATTTTTAGTTTCAATGCAATTTTATTTTATTTTTATCAATTATATTATTTAATTGTTATAACAATCATTTTCAATTTATTATTTTTCAACTTTATATTTATGATAATTATAATTAATTAATAATTTATAGAATGCTTAAGTAAAATTATTATTTTTTCTCTTTCATTTATTATATTTTCTTCTTAATATGTATAAAATAATTAAATACGACATTTATTTTAAAACAAATGAAATAAATTCAAAAGGCTATATGTTATAATAATGATCTCATTTGTTATTTTTCTTTGTCTTTAATTAATTATTTATATTACAACATAAATTACAATTAATGAAATATTAAAATAAATAAAATTTATTTTATTATTAAAATCAAAGCGGCTGATATTTTTCTTAAAATTGTGCACAACCAAATCAAATTTTGTAGTGACGAATTCGTATAAAATGGGAAACAACAACGAAACCCACACCTTACCTTCCATCGAGTTCTGTAGTCACAAATAGGTTTCATTCAAAAAGTCACAAATAAGTTTCATTAAAAAAATCACAAATCAATATAACTTTATAAATTAGTAATAGTTATGATTAATATAATCAAACATTTATAATAATGATCCGAAAAATATTATTAATTGATAGGGCAAAAATTATGTACACATAGTATACAATTGGTTGGATATATTTAGCCAATCAAAGACACATTACTCCTCTAAAATATAAATTGTATATTGTATATGTGCACAACAAATATTTATTTATAAATAAATAATAAAAATTAGTTAATATTAATTGATTTAGTATATGAAAGCGTGTAGTTTAAGGTGAGTATAGTATATAAGCTGACTTGAAAGTTGAATGCCTGCCTCCTAAATCATAAACAAGAAAAATAAAATTACTAAAAATCTCATCATAATTTCACATGATAGCTATAGCATAGTATGGTAACTAACTATATAATAGTACTATACTATAGTGCTTTTTTTAATTAACAAGCATTACTTTCTCTATAGTTTTGTGTGTGGCGTGTTCCTGAAGATATGCCGTTAAAGCTTGTCCTTGCTTCCTACGTCTTGGCCGTTACAACCCCCAATCACTCACTACTTTAACAAATATAACTTTTCTTGACACATCAATAAAATCCAAAATTAACATGTTACATACATTTAACTAAATTTGTTAGGGAAACAAGTGGAGATTTTCATTGTCTGAACAAAACAACTTGATGATGTCACAATCCTACTTTGTCACTATACAGATTTTGTTACTACTACTTGTGTTACCTCAAACTAAAGCTGATTTAAATTCAGAAAAGCAAGCACTTCTTGATTTTATTGATGCAGTTCATCATGGTGAAAAAGTAAATTGGAGTTTTAGTACCTCAATATGTACTTCTTGGGTGGGAGTTACATGTAGTCCTGATGGTTCTCATGTCTGTTCTGTGAGGCTACCGGGCGTTGGATTGCGCGGTTCTCTCCCGGAAAACACCATTGGTAAGTTACATGGTCTCATCGGTCTCAGTCTCAGGTCTAACACTTTGAGTGGAAACCTTCCAAGTGACATATTTTCCCTTCCTTCTTTAAGATTTTTATATCTTCAACATAACAACTTTTCAGGTCATATTCCTGATAATTTGCCACCTCATCTTATGTTTCTTGATTTGTCATATAACTCTTTCACTGGAAAAATTCCAAGCATAATCCAAAGCTTGACATTTCTAATAGGACTAGACCTACAAAATAACTCTCTCATAGGACCTATTCCTAATGTTGTTGATCTTCCTAATCTTAAGAGTTTGAATTTGAGCTTTAACTATCTGAATGGTTCAATTCCTTCAGGGTTTCATAAGTTTCATGCATCCTCATTTAAAGCGAATTTGATGTTATGTGGTGCACCTTTGAAACAATGTTCTTTAGCTTCTTCTACTCCTATTTTGTCTCCACTAATAGTGTCACAAAAAGTACCAAGTGATATCTCAAACAAGAAGCTGAATACATGGACAAAAGTTGCTATTGCTTTGGGAGTTTTAGCAGTGATGTCGATTCCTGTTCTTATAGTAGTATTCTGTTGTTTCAAGAAAAAAGTGGGTGAACAAAATGTTACACCTAAAGAGAAAGGGGAGAAGCTTATTATGGAGGAATTTGGAAGTGGTGTGCAAGAAAATGAGAGAAACAGGTTAATGTTTTTTGAAGGTTGTTGTTTTAATTTTGATCTTGATGATTTGTTGAGAGCCTCAGCTGAAGTACTTGGGAAGGGAAGTTGTGGAACAACTTATAAAGCCATTTTGGAAGAAGGGACATTATTGGTTGTTAAGAGATTAAAAGAAGTGGCAGTGGTGAAAAGAGAATTTGAACAGCAAATGGAGATTGTCCAAAAGCTTGATCACCACCCAAATGTAGTTCACCCTCTTGCTTACTATTATTCCAAGGATGAAAAATTAATGGTTTATGACTACTTCACTACTGGAAGCTTTTCTAAGTTATTGCATGGTAAGTAATTACTCTCATTTTGAACTTTTTCTTGTATTACACAAGATTCAACAATGTCAATGTCATAAATCATAGAAATCAACGTATGTTATCAACATTGTGTTATTTCACTATCTGAGATTCTGATTGTGCAAATTAAGTCTTCCACATATTCCAATTGTCACAATCAGACCCATCTATTAATTGTTCAATTTTTAACGTTAGGAGTTTGTGACAATGTCTCTCAATCACACAGGCTCCTGGCATTAAAAATAATGGACAAATGATATGATTGTAACAATTGAGATGCCTAGAGAATACAATCCACACAATTAGGACCTAGAGAGCAAAATTACCCAATCATAATACCTAGAGAACCAAAAGTACATTCAAGCATTTTATTACGTGTGGTTAGAGATGGTATTTTGCATTGCGTTTGCTGGTTGTTTCATTTTCTTACTATGTCATATGAAACATGATGATAGGATCAAGTGAAATGGGACGAACTCCACTAGATTGGGACTCCAGATTGAAGATCATGGCAGGAGCTGCTAAGGGCATTGCTCATATCCACTCAGCCAATGGAAGGAAACTTGTCCATGGCAATATAAAATCATCCAATGTGCTTCTCTCAATAGATCTTCAAGGCAGCATATCAGATTTCGGACTAACACCTCTAACAAGTTTATGTGTCTCCCCCAAAAGTCCTCCGGGTTACCAAGCACCGGAGGTGAACGAAAGCAGAAAATCCACACAAAAATCCGATGTATACAGCTTTGGCGTTCTTCTTCTTGAGATGCTGACTGGGAAGACACCAGTTCAGTATTCAGGACATGAAGATGTGGTTGATCTTCCAAAATGGGTTCAATCTGTTGTTAGAGAGGAATGGACTGCTGAAGTGTTTGATCTTGAGCTAATGAGATATCCAAACATTGAAGAAGAACTGGTGCAGATGTTGCAACTGGCAATGGCATGTGTAGCAGTGATGCCTGACACAAGGCCTTCAATGGAAGATGTAGTTAAGATGATTGAAGACATTCGAGCATCCATTTATTAGTACCAGATGCCATTCATAGATAGCAAGTTCAAAGTAAATTCGTTGCCATGTTTGATTAGTGCCTATTCAAGATTGATTTGAGGTCTTAGCATCAAAAGAAAAACACCTATACTTAATCATCTTGCCATTTTCTTTTTGCCTTCACATGATAGCTTTAACATGTAAAACCATATTAGAAATAGATCAAATTTTTTAAACAAAGTATAATCTTATTTTGATTGTATTAATGGAGAAAATACTATTTATTTTACTGCTCCCTCAGCTATATAAACACAGAAGTGGGAAAATTTTGCATTTCATCAGAAAGCTTGTCATCACAAGACTTACGGCCCATACACCAATCACCAAAATGAATTATTAGATCACAGGACATTTGTACAGGCTAGTCGCCATCTATCAAATGTGTGCTTGGAATAGCTTATTTACAGTTTATTTGAACTTATAACATAAACACTTATGTAAATACTTTAGAGTTTATGAAAATAGTTTATAATACTCATAAGTCATTTTCAGCACATTTTACTAAATTCACCAAGATATACTATAAAAATGACTTATAACTTATATGAAAACAATTCAACAACATTCTCTCATTATAGAAACAACGTTCATATGAAGACTTATACGATAAACATTTATTCAAAAAGTTATCCAAATGCACCCTAGATTCTTACTCATAATGCAAAATTTAAAAGATATCATTTCCAACTATGAAAGCAACACGATGTAACACTATATACTCCTTCCAGGTACAATATTTCCTAATGTTCAAAGAACTGGCATACAGGTATAAAAATGGCCCAATTTGGCCCACCCTATATTGGTATTCTAACTAATATAAGTGAGGTTACTATATGTTATGGACTGCCATTAAAAAAATGTCACTGTATATTTCACGCATTATTAAAAATCAATTACGGGTGTTTGATGAATTTTGGTTGATCAAATCAGCACCACTAACATACTTAGCAAAAAATGATATCAAACGAAATGGAGCACCAATAAGGGGAGCATCTGTTATTGGCACATCATCATCACTTTCCACATTCTTGGCATCTTGCAGCTGTAGATCTCTTGCATCATTATCATCTAGTGGAATTTGAACAATTTCTTCGATATCATCAGGTACAGGTGAAGAGTTTGAAATTAACCCAACGGCATGCTCGGTATGAATAGAGTCTCTATTATCACTCCCCAAAGTCTTTTCCAATGAATCTGACTCCGGTACTGATATAGACGTAATCTCAGATGATTCAGGTTCAGGAATGGCAACACCAATAGGTTTAACAAATTCAGTCAACCCTTTAGGTTGGGTAACTCCAGAAAGTCTAATTTCAGTGTCTCGTCGATCCAGCTCAACACATAGCTTGTGGACCTGAGAATATATATGGCTTAAGAACACATAACACTATCTAAAAAATCCAACTGAACCAAACTAAATCCTACTAATACAAGAGAGAAAAATATCAAATCTTTTAGCAAGTCGTTACAAAATCATCAAGAACCCTGCATATTTACCTTCTCAACAAGTTCAGCATTTTCTGCCATCAATTTTTCCACAAACATATAGGCCTCCTCATTTTCAGAAGCACGGTTCTGTCCGTCGTTAAGCAAAATACAGTCAGAGGCAACATAAAAGGCAAGGAAGAAGTACAGGTTCTTCTTCCTCCTCCCTACTTCAAGTCATGAACACACTTTACAAGTTTATAACATGTATCTAGTGTTCATCGTCATTTTCAGAATAAAATTTAAGTATATAATAAGTAACAATAAAAAAATCCCTTTCCACAGTCATATATAACTAGCAATGATCCTTTCCTTCCATTAAAGATGTCAAAAAAATGTAGTTTCATGTGAATGAATGAATATCTACTGTAGATTTTAAACATAAAAGATAACACAAACAAACCTTTGCAGATGTGTCCTGTGAAGCAGAAGAAGAGCTGCTGTTTTCAAGATTCTGGATTGTTGAATGAAGACCTGACACATTTTCCTTCAACTGCTGGTTTTCTAGCCAAAGATTATTCCTGGACTCCTCCAACTCTGCCACCTGCCAAGCTTTGTTTTTAATTTCCATATCAGAATTAACACAGGTTTGTAACAAAATGGACATGACCAAATGACAATATACGATGGTAATTCATCACGCCAAGGTTTAAAAATTACGGGAGTAGAAAAAAAAGTAAGACTTCACTAAAGCGGAAAAATCTTCAAGATTGCCAAAAGAACATTCAGCCAAAATGAAGGTATTAACAAATCTGTATTCAGTACCGAAACAATATAGCCTGAACTGTTACAGAAATTAGCCAGAATGTCTAATTAAGAAAAGTTGAGGGATATTTATGTTACGTTAGTCATTCACACACACAGGTGAACCTGCTTTGGTGCTCATAAACTACTCAAACCAGATATGGCTCACTGGCAATAGCCAGACCATTCTATATTGTTAGTAACCTGATTCCAAAACATAATGATGAGAAAATTAAGTATAATGATACCTGAAAGTAATGATCTATAATACTTCCTTAGGTTTTTCAGTATAAAATATTCAAGTATAATTAATTGGAAATACATTATGTACATACTACATACCTGCACTTGTAGCATGCTGATGTTTCCTTTCAGATTTGAAATAACTTCTTTAGTTGACTTCTGCAAATAAAACACAATATTCCTCATATAAGAGATGGAATCACAAGAAATAGAGTACATATTTAGCATTATTCTGCTGAGTCTTCTCCTCAGAGAACCAGAAAACTGTTATGATGAAAATTTGATGCTTTCAATTCAAGAAAAATCAAAGCGTACGATAGCACACTAGAAAGTAGAAAAGTTAATACCGCTTCCTCAACAAAAGAACTCAAATCAATCTCCTGAAGATTTATTTTTCGCTCTAAACTCTCCTGTAAAATAATGTATATTGGATTTAGAACTTCGACTAAACTTTCACCAACACACAAAAAAAAAAGGAAAAGTAAGAAGCACCGTCAGAAGAGGCGATCAGCGAAGGTATATAAACAATAAATGTCGAAAATAAGTGGAAAAAGTAGTTCTAACCACTTTGAGGCTCAAAATGGTTTTTTCATTCAGCAACTGATTGGTTTTTTCAACATATCCAGTCTGCATAAGATATAGTATTGAATATGAAATATCTTGATAAATCATTCTTCAAACTTAATGCTCCTAAGTCTTTTAAAAAGGAAAAATGTTTAGCCGCACACCTCATTTTGAAGTATCTCACTCTGCAAATGTGCTATTCTCATTTCCAGACCAGTCTGTAGATAATCAAGTTAAATATACCAGTAAGTAACTAAAATATATGGATAACAAATTTAAATAATGCACAAGTGCCATCTACACATTCATCAAAAATTGTTCTATTCACATCCAATTACTTCTTTTAAAAAATAATATTTGTCACTCAAAAATTTGGTGCTGAGTATACCTAATATACTAAACAAAAGTGAAGGTCACAAATCAAGCAAACAATATATACTAAACGCAATAAAACATGAGAGAGTTGATATGCTATTACCTCTTTCTCACTAAAGGAACTCAAATTCCTCTCCAGAAGTTTTACTTTTTGCTCCAAACCCTCCTGCATAACAATGTATAGCAGATTTATAAAATTTAAACTACTATTCCATTAACAGAAAAATATTAAAAAAAAATAAAAAAATCTTTTATAAGCAGCTAAGGGGTGAAATCATTCAAGGTTAAATAAATGGTGATTAAAGGAAATTGTGAGGTTGATGAAGCTATACTCAAAACTACCTTTTCATTTAGTAACAAGTTGGTTTTTCCCACCAATCCGGCCTGCATATGATATAATATCAAACATTAAACATCTTGATAAATAAAAAAGTATCGCCACAACAAGAGTCATCCACACATTCACCAAAATATGTTCTATTCAAATCCAATTACTTTTTAAAATAAAAAAATACCCGGTCAAAATTGGGTGCTGACTATACCTAATGTATTATACGAAAACTTAAGGTCACAAATTATGTAAACAAAATATACTAAATGAGATACACATGATATAAGTGACAAGTTGTTACCTCTTCCTCATTAAAGGAACTCAATTTGCTTTCCAGAATATTTACTTTTTGCTCTAAACCCTCCTGTAGAACAAGGTATAGCAGATTTAGAATTTAAGCCACAACTCTATTAACCGAAAAATAATATCATTCTTATATAATCAGCTACAACTGATGAAGCAAGGCTCAAAACTACCTTTTCATTCAGTAACATATTGGTTTTATCCACCAATCCAGCCTGCATATATGATGCAATATTGAATATTAAACATATAAACAATCTCTCCAAAATAAACGCTCCTAAATATTGTTCTTACATAAACAGCTAAAAGGGGGAAACCGGCTAAGGTTATATAAACAGTGGATGAAGGAATTTACAAAGTTGATGAAGCTAGGCTAACTACTACCTTTTCATTGAGTAACAGATTCGTTTTTTCCACCAATCCAGCCTGCATATGATAATATTAAACACCATGATAAACAATATCTCCAAATAAATGCTCCTAAATATTTAAAAAGAATATATGCATGTATTAACACACACTCACTCACCTCTTTTTGAAGTAAGGAATTATTCTCATTCTGCAATTGTGCGATTCTCACCTCAAGATCAGTCTGCAGATAATCCAGTTAAATATACTAGTTAGTATTTAAACATATAGAAGAAAAATATAATTCAGATAGTGTTTTTGGATTAGGTCATTGTTAGGAAATAATTGGTGTTTCACGGAGCTTCCTTGAGCATTTTCTTTTAAAAGGATACTTAATTTCACCAAAATCGATCTTCCCCAGACATGATATAAGAGCAATCCGCACATTCATCAAAACAGTTCAATTCAAATTTAATTACCTGCTTTTGTTTCTGTAATTCATTTTCAGTTTGTAATTTATTGATAATCTCGTCCAAGGTAACCTGTACAAGAAAGGAAATGCAAATGGTATAGATGAAAAAAAGTTATCATAAGAGACGTTATTAGAAATAAACAAAATAAGCAGTTAAACAAATATCTCACTGATAAAACTTACAACACATTACCTCTTTATGAACGTGTTTATCAATTTCTTCTTTCAATTTTGTAATTGTTTCCCTTGCTAGGGTCTGCATAAAGATGAGTTATATGCATTCATACTAAAGAATATTTGTGATATAAGCATATACAGTTAAATAAATCCGGTAGATGAAGCTTAATGTAAATGACCTCATTCTGAACGTGCACTTCATTTTCTTCTTTCAATTTACTTATTGTCTCTTTTGATGTGGCCTGTTTTGAGATATGCTACACATTAAAACAAATAACAGATATTTCTTGGATAAAATTTAAAATATATTACCTCTTCCTGCATGTGAATATCGCTGTGCTTATTCAATTTTCTAATTGTATCTTCCAATATGACCTGTGGAATGATAGGCTGCACACATTATAAAAACTGAAACATAAGGGCTCAAACAAAGGATATATACTTTTACATAAAACACTACCTCTTTCTGAATATGCATATCAAGTTCCTTTTTCAATTTTCTGATATTCTCTTCTAGTGCAACCTGTGGAAAGATAGATTATATGTGTTGAAAGAAAGTTGCAAGCTATAAACATTAGTAAAAAAGAATGTCACTCGGAAAAAAAATTAAAATATATTACCTCCTTTTGGGCATGCATGTCCTTTTGTTCTTCCAGCTTTCTAACTGTCTCTTCCGATATGGCCTGTAGAATGATGGAAACATAAGTGATACTGGTATCGAAACATAAGTGATAGTATTTCTCAGGTAAAACATTACCTCTTTCTGAATGTGCATATTACTTTCTTCTTTCAGCTTCATGATTATCTCTTCTGACATGACCTTTGCATTGATCGTAGTATATATTATAAAAACATTGAGACATATGATAAAACAAAGGACAGATATTTCTTAGATATAATATTACCTTATCAGAAATGTGTGTATTATTTTCTTCTTTTAATTTCTGGATGGTCTCTTTCTGAATGTACAAGTTACAAAATCATTGTAGCATAGGTTCTAAAACAAAGGACAGAAATTTCTTTAGTAAAATATTACCTCTCTCTGAATGAGCATAGCATTTTCTTCTTTTAGTTTTCTAATTGTTTCATCTGATATGTCCTGTTGAAAGAAAGCATATGCATATTGAAAATTTGAAAGTATCAAAAAAAAAAAACGACATCTTTAACAAATTAAGTTTGCAAATATCACTTTCATTTCCCAAATCTTTAATTGCCTCCTCTTTCATTCATGGCCTCTCAAAACGTAATTTCATTTAGTTTGGCAATTCACTCATGTCCACAAACACTCAACTCAAACAAGAGACAAAGAGGGAACAAGGGAGATCTAACTTTTTATGAGCTTGTTTGCATAACAAGGGAGATCTAACTTTTTATGAGCTTGTTTGCATAACAAGGGAGATCAATTTTTCGGTCATATATATCTTGCACAATAAGTCAAACACACCTAGAAACACTACATAGAAACTAAATTAGGAAATAATAAGTTCAAACTAAATTTCTTAGTTTCAATGAAAAAGGATAACAATAGCTAGGGAAAACACGGTTCCCTTCACGAACTAACATTTGAAATATAGAACTAGAGTAATGAGCATAAAACACAATTACACTAAAATCGGAGAAAATCTATATAGGTTGAAGGAAAACTTACACATTCTTTACCATTTGGCAGATGTCCATTCGAATTCATATTAGTACTTTGCCCATCTGCAGACTCCAATGGTTGGGTGTACTCGTCGTTCCCACTTTTCACCAGATTCAGATCACTGTTTGGGACTTCCACATCCCCATTACAATCCACACTCACACTTTGCTCCTCAGCTGTCTCCAAAAGCTGAACGAGCTCATCCTTACCGCTAATCACCAGATTATGATCCCTGGTTGAAGTTTCTCCATCTCCATTAGATTTTACCACAGCATCGGAAAAACTAGCATGCTCATCCTTACCATTATCCACCAGATTCTGATCCCTGGTAGCTGTTTCTCCATCTCCAATCAAATTTGCTGCAGTCTCGGAAAGATTAGCATGCTCATCCTTACCATTATGCACTACATTCTGATCCCTAGTAACTGTTTCTCCAATATCCACATTCTTGTTTTGCTTGTTCTTCTTCTTCTTGTTTTTTCTCCTTCTCTTGTCATCCTCCATTCTCTCCCAGCTAAAATTTCTATTCCAACTGCTGAGAGGCTCTACTCGCTACTCAAACACACACAAACACAAAAACAAACATAAAAAATATAACTTTCAGGTTTAGAAATACAACCAGCCAAAAAAAAAATTAAAACCCAATAATGCTAACTTCGAGATCAACACAATCAATCACAATTCATTAAATTGCAACAAAAAAATAACAATCTCGAAGTAACTAAATGATGGGCATCACGAAATCTTAAATCTCGAACAGAAAGTTAATAAATTTGGGGGAAAATTGTACAATAGTAATAATAAAAATAATAAAGAAGAAAATGGCGAATGAAAATTATTATTGATAAAAAATGCTTACAGATAGAAAGTGTTGTTGTTGATGATGAGAGTTAAGTTAGCGTAATGTGGAAAACGAAAGTTTGTTGTGTGAAATGAATCTGCAAATGGAAAAGTGAGCATTTGATGGAATTTTCACGTTTGCGTTTGAGTAAATGTGTAACGCAGTTTTCAGACAGCTTTTGTTTCTGACATGAAATCCAACGGCTTTTACGGTCCCAATTGTTCTTACTCTATGATGGACTTGCCTCTACTTGATTACTTCAATGGTTCCAAATGTGAAACAAAAAATGTTTGCTTAATTTCAATCTAGTCCTTTATATTGACAATATTTTAATATTAGTGTTAAAATTGCAAAATATTAATAAGATTCGTCTCTTTATAATACTTTTTAAGATTGTAATAACATTATAATGATTCATTTAAAAAATGGATAATATCGTATAATATTTTTTTTTGAAAATAACATAATATTAAAGATATAATTGATAATAGATATTGATAAATTTAATTGATATTTTACAATTTTATAAATTATTTTAGAATATTCATAAATAATAGTTATCTAATTTTATAAAATAAATTAGATAATTAGTTTACTCGATAAAGAATTGTTTTTATATCATAGTTTAACTGATAAATATTGATATTGCTAGATTGTATATCTTATTATGGAGTTTAAATCAATATCTCACACTTGTGTGAATTTTGTCTAGTATTTATCATTCTTTCTAAAAAAAAATATAATAATAT
>JBBPBS010001171.1:7871264-7883076 GCA_037974835.1 Cicer judaicum | reverse complement strand
CCGTTTTTTAAATAAAATAATAATTTTAATATTTTTTTCTTAAACCATAATAAATATATAACGTATTACATTTTTTTTTTTTACTTTTATGTAAATTTTTTAATATTCTCAGATAAAATTAGATGTCTACAACGTATATAAAATAATCGAGTAAATTTTATGACGTAGATTTTTTTAATTAAAATAATAATAAAATATATTAATCTCGTAGTTTTCTTTCTACGGATATACGATCCAATTTATATTATTATTTATTGTTATATAGAAGTATATATAAGATAAGATACCAGACATATAAGAAAAGACATCGATAGCAAAACTTGATTACTGTAAAAGATCGACAGATAGCTTATGTTGCAAGAACCCATTTAATTTATTACTAATTTTATTATTTTAATTTTGTGTTCAAGTACAATTATTGTTGTTATTCACGCTAACCGCAATAGCTCCTTATCTTCGAGGTTAAGTGTCTTGTGTCTCTACTTTCACTTTCAAATCTGCAAATTAGGTTTGTTTTTCGTCCTTCTCTTAGATTTCACCACTAATTAACGCCTTATTGTTGTTGCTCTTCATTCAATTATCTTTTTATTTTTTAATTTTTTAATTTTTTAATGTTTTATGGGTTTGTTTTTATTGCATGTGAATTGATGGAAGGTTGGCAAATTTGAATTTCAGATGTAGAAATTATGTTATTATTGTTGCAAATGAGCTGTTTCCCCAAACTATATGTTTTGTTGCTTTTTTGCTTCTGATGAATGAACCCTTCTTTTTGTTTTTCCTTTCTTGTTTCTTAATAAACAAAGCAATTTTCTGAAGTGATCACAAATCCAAATGTTGGGAGTTTGTATGTACCATGTTTGGAATTTATTTAATTTGCTTTGCATTTTGCATAAGTGTTTATTTCTATAACAAAAGTCAAACTATTCCCGTATAAGTTATAAGTTGTTTAGGTAAGCTATCTAGAAATGCATATGAAAATAAAAACAACTTAAGACATGTCATAAATGGTTTTTATTAGCTCTCTCAACAGTCGTAGAATTTATTATGCTAGTTGATAAATTCAAATAAGTTAATCCGAAAAGGTCAAACTTCTTAAGGCATTCTTTAGGAGTGTATGCTAGTTTGAGAATTAAACCGCATGTAATGTTTTATCAGTTTATAGTAAACAAATTTATGGCTATTCACTTATGAAAAGTTATTCTTAAAAGCTCTTGATTGTTGTAAGATTCATTTAATATTTCATTTTCCGTAATTGTTTCTTGAGAAGTTTATCCAATCCAGTTTGAAGTAATTTTCATTTGTTTCCCACTATCTTTCTCATTCTCATCTTCACTTCTATAAAGAGTTAAGACACTCCTCTTCTACGATCGAGGGGGGAGTGGAGAGTGTTGTTTTTTGAGTCTTTAACTTCACAATTGTTGAGAATGCATAAATATTATTTCTAAATATTTTCCTTCCCCTGCTTGATTTTGCATCTTCTGATTTATCAGCCATCAGGTTTCACCTTTATTAGTCTATCTGATTTTTGCTTTTCCAGTGCTTATTGGCTCATAACTCGCTAATCAAGTGTTGCCTGATATATATATATATATATATATATATATATATATATATTGATCAATCTCTGACTTCATTATTGTTTTCTATAATTTCCTTTTTTGTTCTGGTAGACTTTGGGGAACTTGTTCTGCTGGAATAGGTGCAGTCTGTTTAAGGCTACTTTCATTGAAGTTTACAAGTTAGTGGCTTTCAAACAATTATATGGGGAACTGCTTGGCTAAGGTGAGAATATTTGAAAACGTCAAACATACCATTTATTGTTATGCTCATTTAAAGTTGAACGTGTGAGGCCTATCTTCCATTTTCTTCAATATACTGTACAGATAAGTACTCTCTAAAAGCAAAGGTCATAAGTTTTACTTTAAGTGTTGCATGTTTTTTTGTTGGTAAAATTGACGCATAAGAAAGAACTGCTGTTGTAACTTTGAACTGATGGTCTTTTATTTACTATGCCTTCTTTTTTTGGCCACAAGTTACGTATTTGCAAGCCATATCCAGAGATTAACTTTCACATCTTCAACTTGCCTATGTAAACTGAGTTGTACACAATCAGTTGCAGATAAGTTAATCTGTGATAATAAAAGCAAGAACGGAAAAACAAATATAACTGGATGCAACAATTAATGAGAATTATGTAAGAATTAGATGGAAGATTATTTTAGGTCTGCCAACTGTTCTAATTCATCTAAATATTACTCAATAATTTATAGTTCAAATTACACTGCTTAGGAGACTGGCAAAAATATTTCATTGATTGTTTCCAATAAATAGCTATTTCTAAGATAAGGAAGATCATGTTAGAGAGGAAAGTGAAAAAGATAGAACTAATTTGCAGTTTTGCAACTTTCATTCTCATTTTCTTCACTTATTCCCCTCGCCTCACACCAAAACCTCCTCTTATTTATATTTTAATGGTGATAAAGGGTTATTCTTTGACTAAGGTATAGTTCTAAATACATCTCTTTTCTCCATCCATATTCCGGCTCATAACTGATATTGCTGTGATTTTGACCTATGAAAAAACTGTTTGTTATGTATGATGCACCTTTAGCTGTGACTTTTCTGTTCCTAACCACCACCGGCTACCAGAAAGGAAAAGTGAAAAAAGGGTTGTGTGGGACAAATACTTTTGATTGAAGACATTTTAGGTGTCCAACATATATAGTGTTTGACACCGACACATGTAGTTACATTCAAATTATTCCATTTTTCAAGTTATTATCAGTGTCAAACGTCGCTGTCAGTGTGGTGTATGGTGTCCGTGTATGTGTTTCATAAGTTTAGGTGTATTGTAGCTCTTAAAGTTTGTGGTACTTCAAAGCTTTTAAACTTTGTACTTCGTCAATCTTCATCATTTATTGATGAATCAATTTACAAGTTTCATGGTTTAAATGCTTGTAGCATCAGGATAAGGATAATGATTCTGATCAACATGTGGAGTTTGCTGCTGGGAATGTGGTACTTATTACCACAAAAGAATCTTGGGACCAAAAGTTGGAAGAAGCAAGGAAGGATGACAAAATTGTAAGTTTCACTTTCACCTCTTTTGTAATATATGTAGGAGTAAGAAAAACAAATCGAAGGCCTATTTCCTTCCATTTTGTTGTGTTTTTTGGCTGAATCATTAAAACTACTGGGCATTTGTATAGTTGGTATATGGTAATATCTGTATTTTCAAAACCTCCATAATCTCGTTATGAATGTTTCGGTTGTACAACCACGGAAAGAAGTCTACATGTGCGAGTCCATATTATGAGATGCAGTGCTTCTTCTACTATGCTTATGGTTTAGGGTTATTGATGAGTTAACTTTTGGATTTTGTTACAATTATATTTCAGAAGCTATCAACACGGTACTGGTTCAGAATCAGGATATCTTGTTAATTTCCTGCTACTTTATCTGACCAAATTGTGAAGAGCACAACGCTAATCTTCAGGTGTCTAGTGGTATAACCTGATTTCTCAAGATTGGTGTGGGGAGAACCTTCCATTACTCTTGAAGTACTTATGAAAAAATAAATATTACAAGAATCTTGCATTAACTATGAGTTTTTTGACCAATAGTTTTTGTATAAGTTGAGCTTAACTTTGGCATCCTAATTTTTTCAAAAGCTCTCTCATTTAATTACTCCATAAACATTTATAAATTTATAGGGATTTTTTCCGTTTAAGAGTCAATAAATTACTTTAATTGAAAAGCTCTAACAAGACAGAAGTGAATCTAAATTAGGCCTAATCTAGTGGTGGTGTAGAGTTTGTGCCAATTAAGTAAGATATATTAGTGCTGGTTGCTGATTAGTACTCTCTTTCGCTATGACCAGTGGCAGAGCTTGGTTGATTGCTTTGAGGGGGCTAAATATTGCTTTCCTAAATATATTAAGCAAAATAATTAATTGTTAATAATTTAAGTGATGGCGTATTAGTCAAGATATGTTTTTAACAGCATGAAGAACGAGGTTCGAAACCTTCAGATACCATTTTTCCATAATAAAAATGCAGAAAGAACCCACTAGGAGTCGATCTTGCATCCTCGTAGCTGCAGAATGTATAAAATGCAAAAAGAACCCACTATGAATTGCACTCTCATTTGGTTAAAATGTATAATTTATTGATTGCAGATTTTCCAGTATATTTTTCTTAACTTTATTTTACTTGTTATGCTATATAATTTATTTTATTTAGGTATAAGTACAATAACTAATACTAAACCTCCATGTTCAACAGGTGATTGCAAATTTCAGCGCAGTGTGGTGTGGTCCTTGCAAGATAATTGCGCCATATTACTGCGAGTTGTCTGAAAAATACACATCTATGATGTTCTTATTAGTTGATGTGGATGAACTAACTGTAAGTAGTGAAGCTATAGATATTACTATTTCATATAAATGTTTTGTAAACAAAGTTTCTTAAGATATATTTGTGAACTAGCACTCCCCTTAAATATGGAGACAAATATCTTCACATGCAGATAAATTATCATATACTCCTTCTGTCTCTAAATTTAATATCCTCTTGAATTTTTTCTCTATCCATTTTTATAGGACTATTTTCAAATTTTCAACTGTGTTGAATATTTCTATAGCAACATACCCTTAATTATGTTTTATCTTTTTCTGCAACTTACAAGAAATATTAACATGAAAACATAGACGAATTCTCTTTCTTGGAGGATAAACTTGTAAATTAATAGCTATTGGCAAAATTTAAAAGTATTGTCAACTTTTCTTAATTTTCGTGATTTAGGCAATAGAATCCTATATTCTGGGATGAAGAGATTATTAAATCTTGATGTGGTAACGTATTTTATTAAAATGGTTGTGTATGTTGCAGGACTTCAGCACTTCATGGGACATCAAAGCCACACCAACTTTCTTCTTTCTTAAAGATGGACAACAACTTGACAAACTTGTAGGAGCCAACAAGCCAGAGCTTGAGAAGAAGGTTGTTGCCATTGCTGATTCAGTTCCTCAGAATAATAAGCAGTGACTTGCTTTATTTCTGTCTGTAGATGCTGTGGCCTCTCTCCCGTCACAAGTCGCGAATTCATGGCCATATTGATGAGTACTTCTAAATGTTTTGCTGCGAGTGTCTTTGTATTTTTAACTTGGATGTAATGTAAATATAAATTTCAGAGTGTCTCTGATTCAAAGTAATGCTGCTGTTGTAGTGAAAAAAGCCTGTTGTGCAAATATAAAATTTGTTCTGCATTATTAAAGAGTTTGATTCTTTTAAATAAGATATGGCTTGAGTTTTTTGAATGAAGAAAAAAAGCAAAATTACTATAGAGATCCTTTAATCTAATTTAAAGTTTTAAATTTGTTTGTCATCTTTTTTTTTCTTCCTCAAGATAGTCTTTTAAGTATTAAAATGTGAACACGAGTGATTTGTTTGTTGTCGTCATTTTTCATATAGTCTTACCGTTAACTTTCAATATTTAATGGACTTGTTTGAGACAAATAGGTTCATTAGTGTTAACTTTTTAATACTTAAAATGAGCAACTAGAAAAGAAAAAGATAAATGGTTTTCTTGCTTTCCAAGGACTTCTCTGAGGTCTATTTATGTGACAGGCTATCTTGCTTTCTTTTTGGCCTTATTTTGCTTGGTCTAGTTAAACATGTGTTATCTTTTTTATAGATTCATTTTAGGACAAATTTTTCTCATCCTACATTTCTAAAATAAATCATACTTGATTTTGAAAGTGTACTTTTTGCAGATATTATGCACTATCACCGTAAATTTACATAGTAAAAAAATCATAATCAATTATATCCTTTATTAATAGTTATTGCAAAAAACAATCGTTATTAATAATTTAATGATTATAATTAATTGATTATATAAAAATTCTTTACACTAAAATTTTAGGATGCACAAATTAAATTCTTGTCATAAAGTCCATTTTTTAGACAGCATGAAATTCACGTTTTTTCTTTGTATAATCCGAAAGTTACATCATTTTCTAGTGTCTCAAACTCTATGTTTTAAGAGCTCTAATGAGTAAGAAAAAAGTGTTTTTTTAAGAAGAAGAGGATGCTCAATTGATTGGCCCAATTGCAAAGCTTTCTTATCTTAATAATAAGCTTTAGAAGCATCTCAAAGTGGAAAAACAAAGTGTGGACTTTATGAAAACTTATAAAAAAAATTATATAATATTATCTATTTAATATTTATATAAAACAATTTCATTTAGTATTTTCTTCAAAAATGTCTGATCAGAATCCATTTTCCTCTTAGAGTTAGTGCTGGACTTTATGCGATACAGCCTAGCATTGCCTGTGTATGTATGAGTTGCATTCCACTTTTTTTTGACAAAAAAAGCAAGGTTTCACATTGGTTCCAGACAGTAGTATTTTCTTGTATACTAAAAATGAATACATACAATAAAATTAATCTTGAATGAATTTGAATTATACTCAAAATTTTACATCATTTGTCAATCACAATATATACTTAAATGATTGAATCTACTAAAATATGTCGTAATTTGTGTTGAGCTAAAGTCTCAAGTATAAATTATCTAAATCATATATTACATAAATCTTCAATAAAGTTGGTAGTTATTAAATGTTATTTTTATTTTTATAATAGCACTTCATCTAATATCTAATTTTTTTTTACATTGAAAACAATAAACAATCGCATAAACCTTATTTCACGTTTTGTAATGCAACTAACTTAATTGAGACATTAACCTAAATACTCCACCTCCAGCTAATTCAAATCAAGCAATTTATACGCCAGATCACCTTCGCTATGCATTTAATTCAATTATTTTATTAACAAGTGCTACATATTTAATTTGTTAACCTTCTTTCTATAATAAAAGTTAAGATAAAGAAGACATAAGTGAATAAATGAATAAACAAATATGACGGTGAAGTTTGGTGCTAAGTGTCACATTCATGATGAATGATTCATCAATGGAAATAGGACCCTCTCTTCATTTTTATTACCTATTTATTTATTTCTTTATATGCATACAGCACAAAATGTCTACCTGTTGACAACTATATATATAAACAAAAGTTAAGCAAAACTCTCCCTTTCTAACACTTCCACACGTCCTCTTGAGTGCTTGTCCTCAATCATCATATCCTATATATTAATTATTCCACCCTTCAATATATATATATATATATATATATATATTATAAGTCTCTTCAAAATATTTATGATTCTTATGTATATTATTTTTTTAACATGAGATTCTTATATTTATATCAATAATAAAATAAATTGCTTAAGATGTACTTAAATAATTTTTTATTTCCTTAAAAAATCTTATACTTCTCCTAAAGTGTGGTTAAATGATACATATGTACCTTGTCTTCCTCTGTTCTATAAAATAAATTATTTTTTTCTATATATATATTTTTCCTACTTTGATTGGGACAACATCCTCTTCCCCTAAATTTATTTCATAAAAACAAAATTTGGGAAGTGAATTATTTGTTTAAAATTAGAAATGTGTATATGTCATTTAAAGGCATACAATTAATAGTGCTGAAGGTCAAGAATCAAGATACCCAGTTGATGAGTATGATGCATACTTTCTTTCTTAACAAAGAAATAAGAGATTAATTTTGAGCAACAGTGTAAAAGCTCGACCGTGTAAAAACTCTTTACCTTTACACTAATTGTATATATAAATTAAATCCAAGAAATAAATGGTATGATAATTTACAATATAAAAATAATGATAAATAAAAACATGTCAGTTTACTAACATAAGAAAACAGATGTTAACTTATCAACAACAAAAAAAGGGAGTGAGACACACCCTCATCAACCATTGTCTAGCAGGTCTTACCAATCATTGAGGAACCCTATGGTTTCCGAAGATTAAGATTACAACAACCTCAGTTACAATACATTTGCTCTTCAATCTTTCATGTCCACATATTACAACTTCTTAGATACTCATAATGAATCAGAAACAATAATACAAACAAAAGGAATAATAATAATAATAATACTAAGAAAATTAACAAGTAAAGTTCAGATTTGCTTTAAGCAGATTGCACTACCCAACTTGATTGAGTGTTTGAACGTGTAAGGAATTCATACCAGATGAACCTTAACGCCCTTTTGGATTCATGATCTGTGAAAAAACAGCACTAGGAGTTAACCCATCAGAATCTTCACTAGCCAAGCTTCTACCTCCAATACTCATTGACATGCCACTGCTTTTGGAATCAATTACATTACCATCGTAACCCGGCAACACATCCAACTCCTTCTTTCCTTTTAGATCTGCAAACAATGGCTCATCTTCACTGTGTATTCCACCAAAACCATTCCCGCTCTCTTCCGCGCTTTCTTGCAGCTGCAAAGCAAATTCCAGGTTCCACAAGACATCCCCCATGGATGGCCTTTCAATGCTTTGGTCAGCTACGCACTTCATTGCTGTCTCAGCGAACTTCTTAAAGCATTCGGGAGCTATCTTACCCTTCAGATAAGGATCGCTGATTTGATCAAGAATGCCTTTTTTGTAGCAATGAGCAGCCCATTCAGCTAGACTCACTTGCTCTTTAGCTAGGGTTGGGTTCAAAGCCGGACGAGCGCATAGTATCTCAAATAGAACCACACCAAATGAGTACACATCAGATTTGTCGGTCAATTGCTGCCTCCTAAAGTATTCCGGATCCAAGTACCCGAAACTACCCTTTACCACAGTACTCACATGTGTATTATCCAATGTAGGACCTGTTTTCGACAATCCAAAATCAGAAACCTTGGCCACCCACTTCTCATCAAGTAAAATGTTTGTTGTCTTCACGTCACGGTGGATGATAGTGTGTTTAGCGCCGGTGTGAAGATAGTGCAAACCCCGAGCAGCTCCAATGCATATCTCAAGCCTTTGCTTCCACGGCAGCGGAGGTTTCTGGGTCTTGTATAGATGCTCCCGAAGTGTTCCATAGGCCATATGATCATAGACAAGGATCATTTCGGTGTTCTCTTCACAATATCCAATCAGCGAAACAAGGTGGCGATGACGAAGTTTAGAGAGCATTTCAATTTCAGTTTGGAATTCATGCACACCCTGTTCAGAAAGTGGATTCCCACGTTTAATTGCGACTTTCATCGACCCACCATCAATTTCTCCTTTGTAAACCTTGCCAAATCCTCCCACACCAAGAATCAAAGCCTCGTCAAAGTTGTTTGTAGCAGCCTTGATTTCAGCAAATGAGAAATGACGACAAAGGTTTTGTGGAAGTGAGGATGTGTAACTTCCAGTTGTGTTGGTCTTGGCAGAAGCTGCAGAGTGAGAATTACCATAAAGTGAAAGTGGAAGCCAGCCAGATGGTCCTTCACTTGTACTAGAATCTTTTCTATGCCTACGGCGACGAGATGTGCTGAAAGCATATAGCCCAATCACAAGTAGTAAAACAACTCCTGCACCAACACCTCCAGCTATAAATCCTGTATGATTGTCAGATTTACCGTGACTTGATTGCCTAGTCATTGACGGGTCAATTACGTCCTGCAACGGAAGAGGAGGAGGGTTTGTCCCTGCCAGATTGCCATTATTATCACTGACTTTGAATATCTCTATTCCATTCAAGATTGCATCGTAGTACTGTGGCTTATCAGTTGTATCTGGATGCAGTGCAAGCCATAAGTCCTGCCTTGGTTGCCCATTAGGAACAAAGACAACATAATCTTTATGCACTGGAACCCCGTTTGAATGTGGAAGGTTAAAAGTATCTGCCCAGGCAATAACATCAGCCCCATCAAAAGCAGTTTGATTACCGAGGAATATATTAAATACTCTTTCATGAATCTTGGTAATCGTCGTCGTGCCCTCACAAAAATGAAGTCTCACAAGATAGGAAAATCCAGAATCAATTGAGAATATCCAAGTCAAGTTGTAATTCGAGTTGATATTGGCATCCGGACCCATTGATCTGGCCGTTAAGTAAACATCAGTCGGAGCAATATAAGACGGTGTTCCGGGAGGATACTCAATCTTCACTTGTGGATCAGCAGTCTCAGTAACTCCAAATGCGGCCCCATATATGAAAGGCACGTCATCACCCCATGACCTAAACATACCGGTATCATGAGAAGGCGAAATATCATTTCCACCCACATTTAACCTATAAACATTTTCAAGAGCAGTGCTGTTGTCAATAGTGAAGACACTATCTGTACCAACAATCATAGAATCAGTAGAAGTATAAATATCAGGCATCGAAACAATCTCAATCCCATTGACAAATGCATAGGCATTGGTTGCTTTGGTAGATGGAGTAAAAGTTACATTCAGTGTACCTCCATCAACATGAATGGAATATTCCTTCACAATATAATCATAATTCAAACCCAAACTGGTCTCAAGAACACTGAAGTTCCTAAGCACGGTGTAAGATTGCGACGACACACCAAACCGGGCATCAGATATATTAAGACCTGAATAAGAAGCCGCATAAAAGTACAATCGGAGGAACTTCCAACCCGAAGCCACCGGAAAATTGTAGGTATACGGCGATTGAAATATCCGTGCCGTCATAAAGGGAACTTGAGGGACCGCAGGGTTTTGAGTTGCAGCCGGTGATGTGGTGGATTTTCCAGTGGAAGAACCAAACTTGGAACCATTGTCAGTAGTCCATTCACGGCCATCAGGATCAGAACTAACGGCAGGACCACCACAATTTAACAAGATTTTATCGGTAGGCTTAAAATCTGCTGCTAGAACAAGTTCTATAGCTAACATCATAGACACAATCAATGGAACACAAACAAAGTATCTATTTATGTTCCTCATGATCGCACACAAGTCCAAACCCACAAAACCCTTGTTTTGCTTTGTAATTACAATGAATCTAAACACACCCAGAATTGTATAACCAACAAACAGCTTAAATTTGATTAAAAGATCTGATTTTTACAACACCAAGATCAGAAAAGTAAAGTGGGGTTATGATGAACTTGATATTTTCCTAAATAAACAAAATAAAAGGAGGGAAAATGATGAGCTAGATTTACGGTTAACATGAGATCGAAGGTGAAGGTGGCATGAATAAAGAGAAGTGAGGGGGGTTTTTACCTTATGCCATGGGAACAAGAGGAGGTGAAAGAGGAAGTAACTCGGTGAGTCAAAGCGGAACGATCCCGTGTATTTAGGATTGGATTAGAGTTGCCAGTTGGAAATACCAGAGACAGAGAGAATTTGGAAGAAGGAAATTGAGTGAGAAAATTGTATTAACCAAAAGCAATAACTTAAATGCTGCACCCAGTTGTTGTAACTCACATTTATCATTTGTTATTCTAAAGTTAGTTTTCATACAGTTAAATATTTTAAATATTAAAGGATTGTAATTCATTCTTGAAGTTAAATATAGAAAAAATATGAATATGTGATTCGTTCTTAGTATAAAAATTCTTTTGTACCGATTGTTTATATAAATTAAATTAGTTAGTTTTGGTAAATTATTTATAATTCTAAATTTTTTTATATTTAAACATAAAAACATATTGATATATTTTTCATTTTTGTTTTACACTTTGCTTAAAATATTTTATTTCTAAATTTATCATTTTTCCTGTATTATTTAAATAGTCATATAAATTTTTATAATTTTTATTTTTAGCAAAAAGTATCTTCAAGTTAGTCATAGTAATAATAACCTTAGAGTTAAAAAGCAAATAGAAATAAATACTATTCCTATGTCCCTTTTTATAAATAAATTGCATTCTTTTTTTTCTTCCACATAATAGTAAAAAAATTAGTTGACGAATATAATGTATC
>JBBPBS010001171.1:7856327-7868330 GCA_037974835.1 Cicer judaicum | reverse complement strand
CTCTAACAAACTTAAATTATTTTTTACCGATGTATTTCGCAACAAAGAATTAAAGTCATATATAACATTAACCTCTCTCTTTTACAAAATTAAGCAATGTAAGATTATTTCAACATATATAATTTCATTCAATTCTAACGATCGCTATATTGATTTATGATTATTTATCTTTAGATTTCATAGTTTAACTCTAAAGAACTATCATACTTCAGCATAACCAATATATTTCACTTAAAGTTAAACTATTTTAAGAATTTTCACTTGAATTTAAATCATTTCAAAAATTTCTACTTAAAATTAAAGCACTCCAAAAAAATTTACTTGAAACTAAACCACTCAAAGAAATCTCACTCGAAGTTAAATCACTCTAAAAAATTTCACTTGAAGCTAACTCTACAATTTTTATTCTACTTGCTGAAAACCAAACTGAAAATATGGTGCAACTACATGATGACTTTCTCAAGAAATTCTCCTAAAATTAACATAATCTCACAACACACATTGTACCATTATCAACTAATGTCCATGTACTATTCAACACATTACCAACTTAAATTTTACACAAGACAAAATTAATTTTTTTATCAAATTTCTTTATGTCAAACTTCATAATTGAACTTGACATATTGTGTAATAGGTAAGTACTCAAGAAAGAGATCTGAGTCACAAATAATTACTTAAGTACCAACTCTTTTCTAGCTAAAACCTTTCCAAATAACATTTTCCTATGACCGAATCAAAAATTTTGATATCAAATGTTGGAGAGTTTGGAGATACAAGAACAACAACATATCAAATTCTTAAATATCACAAGAGATTTTGACACCACATATCCACTCAAAACCTTAAAACAATAGATATATGTACCACCTCTTTTAACTCATTTATAATCGATGCGAGATATAGTCTTTCAGACTTGAATCCAATTAGTGTTGATACAACAAATTAATAGACAAAATAAAGACTAGTGTCTTAAACTTCAATCTCATATTCACTTATATTGCTTTAGTTAAATCAACCCCGATTAGTAAATGTCTCAATAGTAAGAAAGCCACATATTTTGAAGTTCTACTTAAAGGTAGCGACGTCAGTCAACGTTGAAGTTAAACGTGGAATATCTTGAAGTACTACTTAAAGTAATGACGTCGGTCATCGTTGAAATTTTAAACAATTTTCAAACACTGATTCACCGTAATTGTCATGTATAATATGTAAGTTGTAATGTGAACTTTCTCACAGGAATATGTAATTAAGTTCTCAACTGAAGAATGTAATTTCTAAGTTCTAATGTTGATTATAAGATAGCCAACTTCAATCAACAGAAGCATATAATAATGTTTATTATATAGTGAAGAAAGTAAAAGACAAAATACTTTCATGTTTTATTACTACAGCCCAAAGCTGTTTATATAGGAAAAGAAATAACAATAGTAATACTGAGTAATAGTGATAGGATAAAAATAAATATAATAATATAAAATAAAAGAGAATAAAATCTAATTTCTTTTTTATTCTTCAACACTCCCCCTCAAGTTGGTGCATAGATATCTGTCATGCCTAACTTGGCTATCAGTCGCTCAAAATTGGGTCTTGCCAAACTTTTTGTCAAGATATCAGCAGTTTGCTGATTGGAAGTCACAAATGGTAGGCATATAACTCCAGCATCAATTTTTTCTTTTATGAAATGGCGGTAAATCTCAATATGCTTGGTTCTATCATGTTGTACAGGGTTGTGAGCAATGCTTATTGCTGCTTTGCTATCACAGAACAATTTTAAGGGTGAGTCAACTTTCATTTTTAGTTCGCCCAAGAGTTTACGAATCCATAAAAGTTCACAAATTCCTTGAGCCATTGCTCTGAATTTAGTTTATGCACTGCTTCGAGCAACAACCCCTTGTTTCTTACTTCTCCAAGTAACTAAATTTCCCCAAACATAGGCACAATATCCGGTAGTGGATTTTCTATTAGTAATTGATCCTGCCCAATCAGCATCTGTAAATATAGAGACTTCTCTGTCATTAGTTTTCTTGAAGTACAAACCCTTTCCAGGATTGGATTTCAAGTACCTTAAGATTCGATAAACTGCCTCCAAGTGTTCTTCATAGGGAGAATGCATGAATTGACTTACAACACTCACAGAGAAAGCAATGTCAGGTCTAGTGTGGGCTAGATAAATAAGTTTGCCGACTAACCTCTGGTATCTTCCAATCTCTACAGGAACACTGCCTTTCTCCCAAAGTTTAGCATTTAAATCCATAGGAGTATATGCTGGTCTACACCCACTCATCCCAGTTTCTTCCAAGAGATCTAAGATATATTTTCTTTGAGAAACAACAATTCCCTTCTTTGAACGAGCAACTTCCATACCAAGAAAGTATTTAAGCGCACCTAAATCTTTGATCTTAAATTCTTTTTTCAAATTTTTCTTCAATCTCTCCATCTCAACAATGTCATCTCCTGTGAGAATAATATCATCTACATATATAATTAGAATTGCAATTTTGCCAACATTAGAGAACTTCATGAACAGAGTATGGTCTGATTGTCCCTGTATATATCCTTGCATTTTAACTGACTGAGTGAATTTCTCAAACCAAGCCCTTGGAGATTGCTTGAGACCATAAAGGGATTTTTGTAGTTTGCACACGTTTGAACCAAATTTATCTTCAAAGCCAGGTGGGCTATCCATGTATACTTCCTCCTCCAAATCACCATTCAAAAAAGCATTCTTTACATCAAGTTGGTTAAGAGACCAAACTAAATTCACTGCCAAGGACAAGAGAACTCTAATAGTGTTTAATTTGGCAACGGGAGCAAAAGTCTCTGAATAATCAATGCCATATGTCTGAGTAAACCCTTTAGCAACCAAGCGTGCCTTGTATCTTTCAATTGTGTTATCAGAATTATATTTCACAGTAAATACCCATTTACAGCCAACATTATTCTTTCCTGTAGGTAACGTCATGACTCTCCAAGTTTGATTCTTCTCAAGAGCTCTCATCTCCTCATGAACAGCTTCCTTCCACTTTGGAATTTTTAGAGCCTCCTGTATATTTTTTGGAATTTCTACAGTAGACAACTTAGAGGTAAATGCAGCAAATGAAGAAGACAATTTTGAGTATGACACATAATTAGACAAAGGATATTTAGTGCATGATCTAACAGGTTTTCTAATTGCAATAGGAAGGTCTATATCAGGATACTCGACATGACTCTTAAGAATAGGAGAAGACTTACCTGTATCAAAATGATGTGTTGGATTATCTATAGGTTCAGAATCTTGGAAGGGTCGGAGAATGGGTCCTTCATTTCTCTGTTTATGGTTTCTTCTTTCAAAGACATTTCCCTTCCAAGTAGGGCCAATTGTAGTACACCTGCTTTGTGTCTCTTTATTTGAATCATTATGTTGTGGCATTTCAGATGGTCCTTCATTATTATTGAGATCAAGAATTTTATCATTGTGATTTTGATTTGAAATTGTCGCCCCCGAATCTGTCGAAACCTCATTCATAAGTGGATTGAGTTCCAATATAGATTCTTGGGCATTTTCTTTTGGTGCATCAATATAAATCTCAGAATTTTGTGATAACACTATATCACTTAAAGTAATGATGTTTTCAAAAGTAAAAGATGAATCTTCCTTAAAATTTCCCCCCTGAAGATGAATGTCAGTAAAAAATGGTTGATTTTCAACAAAAGTAACATCCACGGTTACAAAAATTCTTTTTGATTTTGGTTCAAAACACCGATACCCCTTCTGAGTTGGAGAGTAACCGGTAAACACACATTTTATTGCTCGTGGATCGAGTTTGTCAAGGTGTTTATGTTCATGAACAAAAGCAGTGCAACCAAAAACTTTTAGTGGCAAATCAGCAGAGACATTAGTCAAAGGAAAATAATTTCGAAAAACATCAAGAGGTGTACGAAAATCTAAAACTTTAGATGGCATTCGATTAATTAAATATGATGCAGTTAAAACAGCTTCACCCCACAAATATTTTGGAACCTTATTTGCAAATAGTAAAGCTCTAGCAACCTCAAGAAGATGCCTATTCTTTCTCTCTGCAACTCCATTTTGTTGGGGTGTATTAACACAAGAACTTTGATGAATAACCCCATTTGCAAGAAAAAAATCTGACAAAAGTATATTAAAATATTCTTTACCATTGTCACTTCTGAAGACTTGAATATTTGTTTGGTATTGAGTGTGCACCATTTTAAAGAAATTTTTGACAACTTGTCCAACTTCTGATTTTTCTTTCAATAAATAAACCCAACAAATTCTAGTATGATCATCAATAAAAGTTATAAACCATTTTTTATTAGAAAAGGTGTTTATTCTATTAGGACCCCAAACATCACTATGAATAACTGCAAACGGTTTTGATTGTTTATATGGTTGTGTAGGAAAAGAAGAACGGTGATGCTTAGCAAATTCACAAGTTTCACAATGAAATAAAGACGGATCCTTCTTAGAAAATAATTTAGGAAATAAATGTTTCAAATACGGAAAACTAGGATGTCCTAACCGTAAATGCCATAACATAATATCATCATTATTAGAAGAAACAAAAATAGATTCAAAGCAGGTACTTGTTTTTTGTTGGTCTTTGAAATCGAGTCCATTGTCAAGATAATAGAGTCCTCCACTCTCCTTAGCATTGCCAATCATCTTCCCCGTGCTCAAATCCTTAAAGGTGCAATGAGAATGAAAGAAGTTAGCTTGACAATTTATATCCTTTGTTAATTTAGTAATGGATAACAGATTACATGATAAATTAGGAACATGTAAGACATCTTTTAAGGTTAACTTAGGTGACAAAATAATAGAACCTTTCCCTGCAATGGCTGAAAGAGAGCCATCTGCAATTTTAATTTTCTGGTTACCTGCACAAGGACTATAAGAAGAAAATAGACTCGACTCCCCAGTCATATGATCAGTAGCACCAGAATCGATAATCCAAGTATGGCTGGGAGTGACACTAAGTAGAGCAGTATTTGGAAAATTACCTCTTTGAGCTATAGAGCAAGAAGAAGTTTGAGACTCAAGAAGTTTGTACAATTGATCTAATTGTTCCTTGGTGAAAGGAGATGGGCTTGAAGGAGACTGCTTCTCTTGATCAGATGTACCAGCTTGGAGTGCATGACCTTCATTTCTTTCTTTTTTCTTCCAATTTAGAGGTTTTCCATGGAGCTTCCAACATGTATCACGTGTGTGCCCTGGACGTTTGCAATGTTCGCACCATGGTTTCTTGCCAACACTCTTACCGTCTTCATTCTTAGTGACTAGGGCAGAACTTTCAACCTCACCAACAGAAGGTAACTTACCCATCATAACACCTTGTCTCGCCTCTTCTCTTCTAACTTCTGAGAACGCTTCCCGAAGTGATGGCAATGAGATCTTTCCCAATATTCTGCCTCGGACTTCATCAAGCCGCTTATTAAGCCCAACCAAGAACATGAATACACGGTCGTTCTCCTGTCTCTTAAGAAACAAAACACTATCCTCACAGCACTTCCAATGATCATCATAGCATAGATCCAATTCTTGCCATAGTGTCATCAACTCATTATACTAGGTAGTGACATCTCTATCTCCTTGTTTGGCATGCCACAATCGTGATTTGAGATCGAAAATTTGAGAAGAATTATGAACATCAGAATATGTTTCTTTGACAGCCTCCCAAACTTCCTTCGCAGTAGGCAAAAACATAAAAGGTTTTTTGATTGTTGATTCCATATTACTAAGCAGCCAAGCAATAATAACAGAGTTTTCAGATTTCCAAAACCTGTAATTCGGATCAGTTGTGGCAGGCATTTGTACCTCTCCTGTTAGGAAGCCAAATCTGCCCTTACCATCTAAAATCAATTTTGTGGTTTGGGACCATTCAACATAATTTTTTCCGTTTAGTTGTTGGATTTCAACCTTGAGGGCATTCGAAGTTCCCTCATGGCCAAAAAAGTTGTTGGAAAAAACATTCTGGCTGCCTGGGCTGCTGCCATTGCCGACTATGCCACTGCCATTACCGACTGTACGGCTGCCATTGCCACTTGGGCCGCTGCCATCTGTGCCATTGCTTTTGCCGTTTGGGGTGTTGCCTAAATTGTCGGCGTTGTTGACTACTTCTGAGTTTTTACCCAAATCGTCGTCGCCGCTACCCATGAGGGCTACCTTCCATGGGGTACTATGTGCCATAGCTCAGTTGGTTGGAGCGCCAAACCCTGATTGTGGAATGGTTGGAGCGCCAAACCCTAATGGACTGTGGAAAGGTTTACAGAACCCTAACCAGAGCTCTTGATACCATGAAGAAAGTAAAAGACAAAATACTTTCATGTTTTATTACTACAACCCTAAGCTGTTTATATAGGAAAAGAAATAACAATAGTAATACTGAGTAATAGTGACAGGATAAAAATAAATATAATAATATAAAATAAAAGAGAATAAAATCTAATTTCTTTTTTATTCTTCCACATATAGAAATGAAGCTAATCATATACAAGTTGAGAATTTTATTTAACTCAGAAATAAACAAGCATATTTCCACTTAACAAAAGTGCCTCCAAAACCTACAATCCAACAGGGTTCTAGTCGTCTAGAACTCATCATGCTACTGGTTTTAGCACATACATTTTACAAGTATGTGAATCAACTGTTGCACTCAACTTATCCACAAAATATCTCTCCAATGTCTTGTGCTGCATGCATCATAACAATTAAAAAAAAACATCGTATTAATACTAGTATTAAAACCTCATTATCCAACAAAGTATAATGAAACATATATAAAAAGTACAAAAGCATACAACATAGCTGTGTTGAGATTGAATTATCTTGCAAAAGCCTCTCATTGTGTAAAGTAAGAGAGAGGATAAAATTATATATATATATGAATTCTAGTTCTTTATTACAAATTGCACAAGTCATAAACACTTTAAGTATATGCCTAACTCTCTTCTTTTCTCGTATATTCTTGTGTTAGAGTGTTGTGAGATATAATTCAGGTATTGCTTTGAAGAGTGTCAGTGTACTAAAAGTTTGAGAGAAGTCTATGTTTTGAAAAAAAAAATTCACGTAGTGTTATTCTCTAGTTGTCATTAGACAACAATTGTGATTTTTTCTCCAGTTTTAGAATTTCCACATTATTTTATTGTGTTTGATTATGTTCCTTTAATTTCTCTAAGTTTGTTTTCTTAATAGTATAAAAAAAAAAAACATAAATTGAATGTATACAACACTAAAATTAATTAATACAATACCTCCCAAAGGTCTCTTGCTTGAACAACACTTTTTGGAGGAATGCCAATGTCATCCCAATTGGCTGTTATAGCCATATGCTGCTGAGGGCCTCTGTTAAGCAACACAACAACTACTCTGTATCCTGACAGAGGACCTGCCCATATCTATGCACAAAAACATTCCAATAAGAACAATTACTGAATAAACTTAGTGCAAATTAATTAGGCAGAATCAATAAAAAAGCACACAATTATGCAATAAAGAGATCTTGGCTTATAAATTAAGATTGTATGTCTTATATTTTGACTTCACCGAATTGTCTTTGAAATGCAACACAAAATATAAGTAGTTCGATTAAGATTGAATGACCGAGATCCATGGTTGTGTGAATGCAGAGAATCCAATTCACTACAAGCAGTGTTCAAAACAAAATTATATGTTGTATTTGTAACGAAAATTACCTCAAGATCACCTTCCATTCTAACCTTTTTAGCTTGTACACCAAGCGAATCTATTGCGATAATAAGAGATAGAAGTTAATATGACTAGCATGTTACAATGATTAGGAACAACAAAATGACAAATTATGCATCACCTTGGTTAACTGCAATAACTTCCTTATTAGAGACTATATCCTTAGTCTCTTTAGTCACATTTCTAACATCACAGCCTAGAAGAAGAGGAGCCTGCAATAATTAAACCTTCATAAGTGAAAAAAGAAGAACAGAACAATACATGATATTTCACAAAAATCAAGATAGAACCTTTGAAATGGCCCACAAACTGAAGTGAACAATGTATTCATCTTTTGTCATTCCTCCATTTCCAACCTCAAGCATGTCAGGATCTGTTAAGTTAAAATGTTTAATGTATATCTTGACTCATAAACAACTTAAGTAAGCGCTTATTTATAAGCTATTTCTATAACAAAATTGTTTTCATTAGTTATCTTGGAGAGCTTATGGAAATAAATAAGCTGAAATTAAATAGCTTATAGACATGTATTAAGCTATTTCCATAAGCTCTTCCAAAAAGTCTTACGAGTGCTTATGCTGGTAGATAAGTTCAAATGAACCAAATTATATCATGCAATCAAAATACAAACTCAATATCTTTAACAAAATGTTACTATGCTAATAAAATACTAACCATTCCAGCCACCAGGTCTTGCAAACTCAGCATAAACTTCATTCATGTCAGCCCTTGAAATCATACTGCAAAAACCAAGTTATTTTACTAGCCAGTATGCTAAGGATGTTCAACATTGGTAAACACCATCCTTTTTCACTTTTCAAAACTACTAGTTACACAAAATTGAGTGCATGGTTTTTACCTTTCCCATGAATCATTTATGTCATTAGTAGTTCTCCAACTATTTCCAACTTTAGCACCCCACAAAGCTGGGTGCAAATCTCCCCTAACAAACAAACAATTTTTTTTCAGAAGGGAGTATTTAAAATTAGAAGAACAATAAAATGCTAAAATAGAATAATTACCATTCACATAGTGAAAAGAAGATTGGTCGACCTGCCTTCATTAAAGCCTGCGTCATTACAGGATACCTGAATACAACAAGGCCATAGTTTGAGTTAAGTGTTGAAGGAGTTAAAAGGCCGAGCTTCAAATTCTAGTGAAGGAGAAATAATTAACATAACAACTAATATAATAACATTTGTCTATAAAAAAAAAGGCGATGGTTTTCAAAACTATGTATAAAATATTATAAGATACAATTCTATCAAGGAAACTACAACACTAGTAGTGTGATATACAAAATTGCAAATATATTCTTTACTACCTTACAGTAGGCTTTGAGTCATCATTGTAACAATTATCATACTTCAAGTAATCAATGCCCTATGTTCAAGCAAAATAAAAATAATTGGTATTATAGCTATTGATAAGTATATGCTAAGAAAAATATTAACAAAAAAATAAGCACAATTTTAATTAGTACCCATGATGCAAAAGTTTTGGCATCTTGGAACTCATGACCAAGTGAACCAGGCATCTTTTTGCTACAAGTAAAATACCTATGAAAGACCAACAGAAAGATTGGTTAGAAAGTAATGAGAAAAAAAATGTATAGGAATAATGTGTTTATGTACCCTGCATCTGAATAAATTCCAAGTTTAAGACCCTTGCTGTGAACATAATCTGCTAGAGCTTTGATTCCAGAAGGAAATGTTGATTTCTTTGCCACCAGATTACCCTAAAATATAACAATGTTTGGAAGAAAAAATTTAATTTATTTGAAAACAAGCACATGCAGAAATCAAATAAGAAAGCAGAACGAATCATGCAAAAATCATATCATTTATACCTTATCGTCGCGATTAATTTCAGCCCAACAATCATCTGCAACAACCAAAAAAATTGTAGATGAAGGTTAATTGCATGTGCTTATGATATTTTGCAAAGTAAAAAATTGAAATTAAAAAAAGTTAATAATAATGATAATAAACTTTAAGATTAAGTGTTTTCATGTACCTATGTTGACATAAGTGTATCCAAGTTTAGCTAGACCAGTTGAAACAAGGGCATCAGCTATAAATTCATACAGAAAATTTACAATCAGCTTGAATTATTAATTGAGTAAACATGTATAACAAAATAAAATGCTAGCTAGTTACTCATACGTATAGATAGTTTTATATAAATTCATAAATTAATTATCATATATACATAAATCACATAAACTTTAGTAAATGACCAAATACCAGTTTCTCGGATGATTTTTTCATTAATTTGACAGTTGAAATGATTCCAACTGTTCCACCTGTATAGAAAAATAAATGTTATAAAAAACATAAACATTAGTATCATAAATCTTTAGATGCATTAGATATGAAGGTAAAAAAAATTAAAAAATTTCTCAAGATTTTCCTTGCTAAGACATTATTACTGTTAAAAAGCACTCATACCCCATAGGAGGAGTTTTGGAAAGGCCATTAGCAAGAAGGTTTCTTCTGAGATTTTCCTCATAGTTGTTGTTCTCTAATGATGATGCAGTGACACAAAGCAACCAAATATGCAAAAGGGTCACCAAAATCATCACCATCTCACATCCAATCTTTCTCTCCATTGTGTTGTTCCCTTTAACAGCCACTATTCACTTCACTTTCTCAGTTGCAGTGAGAGTGAGAGTGAGAAAGAGAGAGTATCCCTTATCTTTCTACAACCAAAAAACTAGAAAAGACTAGTATGCTACTTAAGTCCAAAAAAAAGTCACTGTTTTTTGACTGTGATGTTAATGTATGAATATCGATGGAGTTATTATTATTATTACTACTAGTTTTATAACAATTAAGTTGCATGGTTCTCCAACAAAAATCCAAATAAAAATATCAAATGGTACTATTTATTATTTGTTATTTTCCTTTTGATGCATGGCCTTAATATTAAAATTGGATAAGAACAAAATTAAAGAAGCTAGGTGTATGTTGTATAGTAGATAGTGGTGACAGGTTAGTATGTTGTTTCCTATCACGTGCAGATGAGATATTTTATTTTAAATAAATTACTCCATCCATCCCTCTCAAAATAAATGTCTTGTTTGCAACTTTTTTTTTATATAAAATTATTTGCCATTTTGCAATAGTAATACAGCATTTATTACTTTATTCTAAAAATATATCCTTATTTATCATATCTTAACTCATCTAATAATTTCACTTACTATTGTTAATAGGAGTATTTTAGTAAATATATCTTATTTTATTATAAAATTCAACACATTTAATTATTTTCTTAAAATCGTGTATAATTCAAATGAAAGATTTAAAATGAGACGAAGAGAATATAATTTTTTAAATAATTTAATTGAATTATTTCTTATTTATTTTTTATTATTTTTATGTATCAATATTTTTAATATTTAATAAATTCATAATAAAATTGAATAAAATAATGATTTAATTTAAATAAAATAATGATTTAATTTAAATAAAATAAAAAATTAAATATTCAACAGACTTGAAATTTATAACATAAATTAAAGACACATAGTTAAAATTAAAACTAGTTTTAATTTTTGAAAATTTCTTAACGTAAAACCAAAAATCTCTCCAACACTAAGTGTCCAAACTTTTGTTATGGATTAAGTTAGTGGTGTACACAACTGCACCTATTGATGAAGCAGTGGATAGAGTTTATTCAGCACCAAGGTTGTATAATATTAGAGATATATAGAAATTATAAATTATAAATTAAGTTAGTAACAAATTAGTTAATGTGTATTAATACTTAGTGTAAATCATTTCAGTTATTTTTCCTTTTATTTGTAATGTTTTATTAAGACTTAATGTCATGTTTCGTAACACACAATTGTAGTTTGATGGAAGAGGTTGAGAATATTTCATATCATCATCTATTGCCACACCTGTGCTTCAAATTCAAGCTGAAGCGGACAAAATATACTATTCTGATCAAAATACCAATTTTGGTGTCAACATATTAAAGCATATTGTTTTATTTTTATTTTTATTTCTTATATTAAAGCATATTGTTTTATTCGCATATAATTTTGATATTTTGACAGTTAGAACTAAGTTTTACGAATTATTAAAATTTATTATTATAGATTAAAATTATACAATACTTAATTTTTTAACATTTAAATCATAATTATAATAAAGAAAAATAAAAATAAAAAATAGCATTCAATTATAAATATATAATTTAATTGATAAAAATTTAGTATTAACATATTTTTTCGGAATACATATATAGTAAACTTTTGTTCATTATATTTTTTAATATAT
>JBBPBS010001171.1:7809966-7855906 GCA_037974835.1 Cicer judaicum | reverse complement strand
AATTTATAAATATATTATAAATAATTGTAAAATAATTTTATAATTTATAAATTTATTATAAAATAATATTATTAGATAAAGAGCATTTATGTCGATATTTAGGAGTCGATATTTAGGAGTGATTAGTCGGTTTTTTTTATTGAATTTAATGATTAATAATATAAATTATTACCATTTGTAAATGAATAATAATATTATAAAATAATTTATCAATTTATTATAAATTATTATCAAATTGTAAAATAATTTATAAATTATAAATAATTGTAAAATAATTTTATAATATATAAATTCATTATCAAATAGATTTTGGAGGTACGAAAGAAATTATGGAAGAAAGAGAAAAAATAGAGTAGGATTAAAGGAGATTAGGTATTGAAAGTATGATTGAGAGGGGAGAAAGGATGAGAGGTCCAAGCTTTTTGACTGATGTGGAAAATATATGTATAGGTGGCATTCGAGGGGGTGAGGTGGCATTCAGAGGTGAGATGACATTCATAATTTTATTTTAAATATATATATATATATATAATAGATATCTATTAAAGAATTACTAAATTTTTATTATGAACTCAAGAACAACACTAAATTTTGAAGTTAATTTTGTTTTTATTATCAATAATGAATGTTAAAAATTCTTTAGTGATTTTTAATTCTTCAAATAAAATTGCAACATCAAAATCACAAGGATTATCATTTTTTTAGATAAATTTTAATATGTTTGTGACACAAGTCCAAGATTTTATACAATAAACACCTAAGTTTTCAAAACTAAATGTAAAAAAACAAAAACAATAAACTAAACAAAAATTCAAAGGTATCTTTTTTTTTCTCAAATAAAAATTTAACCTTCATCATAGATTTGACTTTCATTCAAAGTTTTTGTCTTTAATCTTGGTGTTCTTGGGATTCCATTTAGTTTTAGAAATCCCTCCCACATGTTTCTTCAATTTCTCTTTTACTTTTTACTTCTCTAAAAGCAAAGACATCACACACACAAGCATGGTCTTTTTCTTTTTTCTGGGAAAATTCTTACCACTCCTTTTTCATGAATATATGTGATAGAGATATCATACCTAGAGTTGAGGGAAGATTAAGATACTCATTCGGAATTGAGTGTAATGTGCATGCACTAACCATCTAATAAAAAACTACAATTTTTTTCTATCTCATAGAGCAATTTCAAAATACAAAATATTTATTGAATATTAGTATAAAATTATTTTACATTCAAAGTACATTCTCTTGAGATTATTACATTTTATCACTAAATCATTATTTAATAATATTCACATCTATATGATTCCCATAATAGTAATAACAACAAGTTGTTTCATATAAGTTTAGATTGTGGAACCCACTTGAAAGTGCTTTAAGCATTAGTGATGAAGTTTTTCCAACTTAACTCCTATCCTTTTTACTTGTATAAACCATTTTTCAACAATGGAACATAGAACTTTCTTTACTTTAAAGTTAGATATACTATGTAATTGATACTTGCCCGTTAATCTTCTCAATTTGGTCGATTTCTAATGAAGATAACTTAAGATCTTCACATATATATAACATGGTCCAATAGAACATGGACATTGTAGCTAGGTAACAAATCTCAATGGAGAAATTTGGAATATGCATTATTTATTTATTCCTTCTTTTGGTTCTTAATAAACAACTATACTCCAATGCTTTTAGTGGCAGTATGGTGGATGAAGAGGCATTAGAGGAAGGCCAAAATGATGTAGAAAAATCTATAACAAATCATGGGTATATGATCATGCACCCTCTAGCTCTTATATTTTATATTGTACGAGGTTTCTCTAAAATTTTGTTTATTAAGTATGTAATTTTTTATTTTTTTTTAAATTGGAGTTCAATCTTATGCTATTATTATTTTTTATATAGTTAAATCTCTGCTACAAGTTTTAGATATATAATTAATTACGTTCGTTATAGGATATGATATATATCGAAACTCATTAACCATCAACTGAAAGTGATTATTTGCAAATTCAAATATGATTAACCACAATTTCAAGGTGCTGAAATCTACATATAACTGAACACTTGATAATTACAGTTAATTATGATATTTTTTGTCTCGTTTTGCGTCATAATATCATAACAATTTTTGTAAAAATATATATTAGTAAGTTAGTGGTTATGTTAATTTCTAGATTTTATACTCTTGACTTGCTACTTAAAACTCTTTCGATGTCTCTTAGCCCTGTTTGTCTCTGTGGCCAATCATACGTATGTTACTTTAACCTTGACATTTAAATATTTGGTTTTTCTAATGGTGTTAAGGAGTGACATCTGGGACTTAGAAGATGATGAATGGCAAATGGTGCAAAAGAAAGGAAACCAATTTGTGGTGAACGATCAACCTTTCTATGTAAATGGATTCAACACCTACTGGTTGATGGTGTTTGCTGCTGATGAGTCGACCAGAGGCAAAGTCACTGAGGTGTTCAAACAAGCTTCCTCAGTTGGGATGACAGTTTGTAGGACTTGGGCATTCAATGATGGCCAATGGAAGGCCCTACAGAAATCCCCTTCAGTTTATGATGAAGATGTCTTCAAGGTGCTCCTTAAATTAATTATCATTTTATCTATGCACTACTACACTAAATTAGTATAGACTATAGAGTTTACAATAGTTTGTGAAGCACCAACATGTCTGATCGAATGTGTGTTCTAGTATCCGACACATGTCAGTGTCTAATACCGATACGACACCGACATGTTGATTACATTCAATTAATTTATTTTTTCAAATTATTATCAGTGTCTGGCTGTGTAACAATAAATATAATAGATAGATTAGTTATTACTGCAGCTAATTAGCACTTGTCATGTAAATTTTACTATTTGGGTGGCAGGCCTTGGACTTTGTGGTAAGTGAAGCAAAGAAATACAAAATAAGGCTGATATTATCATTGGCTAACAATTGGGAAGCATATGGTGGCAAAGCACAATATGTGAAATGGGGCAAAGATGCTGGCCTTAACTTGACCACTGATGATGACTTCTTCTCACATCCAACCCTTAGAAGCTACTACAAGTCCCATGTTAAGGCAAGATCCTTTAAATGAAACATCTCAAAATCAACATTGCTTATTTTAAAGCTTTGTTTGGTATATGCTGCAATGACTTGACTGCTTAAAAATTGTTTCCTGCTCATGGCTGCTGTTTTTCATTAATATTACAGGCAGAAATATAAGTACTAACGTGCCCGTTTATCCGCTTTTTCTATTGTGTCTCGTCGTATATACATTTTAGTATGTTTTATTCCTCAGTACTAAGCTGAATTTCACTGTGTAGACTGTGCTTAATAGAGTTAATACATTGACAAATATCACTTACAAGGAAGATCCTACCATTTTTGCCTGGGAATTGATGAATGAGCCTAGATGCACCTCAGATTCCACAGGTGATAAGTTACAGGTTTGCCCCTTGTAAACTTCTTCTAGCAACTTGTGATATCATCTAGTTATTTCCATGCTATCATGTAACTCAACTACTTTTCACTTGAATATATATTAATTTAGGATTGGATACAAGAAATGGCATTCCATGTGAAAAAAATTGATCCAAAACACCTAGTAGAGGTTGGACTAGAAGGATTTTATGGACCCTCAACACCTCAGAGACTTCAGTTCAATCCAAATACATATGCTCAACAGGTTGGAACTGATTTTATCAGGAATCATCAGGTTCTTGGTGTGGACTTTGCTTCTGTTCACATGTATGCTGATTCTTGGTAAGTATGTCAAGTTTTTGTTAACTACTATCATAAAACTGAATCATGTTATATCTTGTGCTGGGGAATGCGACAATAAACTGAACAATAAGAAGAAGATGATGATGGTTACACAAATAATTTCAAGGCATGTTTGACCACACTAAGCTTTAGAGATAACCGCAAATCTCCTTCAAGATACTTTGGAACTCATCAAATGATCTGTACACTCCTTTCAATAATATATTATAAAATAAAATTTCTTCAATTATTCTCGTTCAATAAAGAAAATAGAAAATAATTTAGACAAAATTTTAGATAATAAAGCTAACAAACTCATATTCTTTTTCTTCTAACTGAGTATATCTATTTATAGAACCTTTTAATTGAGTATATCTATTTATTGAAAAACTCATGCTACTTTGCAGAAGAAAAAGAAAACAGAAAAAATTATTTTAGAGGTATTAAAACCAATTAAGAGGACAAAAGATTTATTTAAGCCAACACTTTTTGTCTACTTATGGTTCATCTAATTCCAAAAATGCTCACCTTTTGACATGAAGATTACAACAGTTTCTTACTCAATCAATGATCTGTTTGAAGGATTTCAACACAAATTGCTGATAATCATCTCCCATTTGTAAAATCTTGGATGGAAGCTCACATAGAGGATGCAGAAAAGTATCTTGGAATGCCAGTTATTTTTTCCGAGTTTGGTGTATCTTCAAAAGATCCTGGATACAATTCAACATATAGAGACACATTAATAAGCACTGTGTACAGTTCCATCCTAAACTCCACAAAGAAAGGAGGGAGTGGAGCTGGAAGCCTTTTGTGGCAGGTAATTCCTGAAGGAACAGATAATATGGATGATGGTTATGCAATTGTTCTCTCAAAATCACCTTCCACCTCAAGTATTGTTTCCCTTCAATCCTATAGGCTTGGTTTATTCAACTTCTTGTGTTCTTCCAAATGCCAATGGAGTTGTAAGAAGAAGAAAATGTTGGATAAGATACTCTATCATGATGAACTCTAATGCATGTAAAGTATGTGATTTACCATGATGAACTCTAATACCTGTAATTAATGTGATTTACCATATCATTATGTTTGTATTAACTAACTTCAATTATGTGTTTAGTTTGTATGAACTATCTTAATATAGAAGCGTGCTACAACATTCTTCACTGTCTACATTGAGAATATGAGAAATGATTTTTGTACAACCAAATTTAGACAATTTTTGCAGAAAAAAATCGTTAATGCAGTTCAAATAGGTGGTTCATTATGGTTAATGGATATACCATGGTGTCGAAACTCATGAATTACCAACATAACTTCATTAACCACAAATTTAAATGTGATTAACCATCATTATCAAGAGTTAAACTACGTGTAGATTTGAACAGCTGAAAAGTGTAGTTAATCACGTCCGTTGCCTTTCAAATTGGAAGTTTTTGTGTCCATATCACATGAGTCCAAAGAACATAGATGTTTTGTAATGATATTTCCACAAAGAGCTTAATTTGAAAGTGATATGGTAATTACGAATCCAAAGAGCAATAACAATGAAATATTTCACCCTGCTTGTTGCTGCGTTAAATACACACCCAAAATAAGTGCACTTTATCGCAAAAGTAGTATAAAAGATTATCGTATTCACAGAAATTATTTAACAAATATCAAACTAATTAAGATTATTTATTATTTAATTAGAATAACAATAATAGTTGAATTGTTACAATAACAAAATAATCCAATAGCAAATAATTACGAAAAATAATAAAACACAATTATAAATCAACGGAGATTACTTTCTTTTGATTCAATAATCAATCTCTTTACTAAGACTATTAACATGTTTAATCAATCGTGATTAATATTATTTTTTTTAAATTAACCATTTGTTTAATCATGCAAAAAGTTTAAATCAAAGAACAACGTAAAGTGTAAAAAAGTTGAATGACAGAAAGACTAAAACTAAATTTGGTCATGCAATAATTTATAGTCTCAATTATCCTATAAATCTACCGGTCAATTGCACTACAATCGCTAACAACTAATTGATTAAGAACATGTAAAGGTGATTAATCCTAACATGTGATGGTAGAAATAGAAAAATTTAATTCAACAATAAAAAGTAATCACAATAAAACTATGGTCTTTTGGTATATCTTGTAATAACTTCAAAATTTAAGACAATTTACACCAACCCCAAACACTCCTAAAATCTCAATTATTGTGGTGAACCTTTGACCTTCATCTCTCCCTTCCTCCCTAAAACTCCTTCCTTTTTTAATTTTTTTTTATGTTATATGCGGCTCCTTTTTCCCCTAATTGCGGTTTTTAATTTTCCTCCTTTTATCTATTGATGTGTCACCTCTATTTTCTTAACTTAGACTCAGCCAAATCTTTATAACAAAGGTTATGTATAATAAATATAATATATACATATATATATATATATATATATATATATTATAGTTCTTTTCATCTCTTCATCTTCCCTGCATAACAAAGAATAAATTAATTTAGAAATTTATATAATAGCATGTAATTTCCCTGAAAATAACCAAAAAAATATCTCTAAAAAGTACATTAAATTAAAGTTTATCATTTACTATGTGTAATCTGAAAGTCAATAGATAGCTGTTTTCCTAGAGTTGAAGAAGCGCATCTAATAAAATGAGATAAAAATATGAAAAAAAATCATAAAATGAGATACATAAATAGACTTACATAAAATATATAAGCAGGTCACTTTGTGCTAAAGCTGAATTTTGAAAGAACTACAGCTGCCTGATCAGCACCTAGAAGAAAATAAGGATGTCTCAAAGCAGAAGCAGCAGATAAACGCTGTCTTCTTCCGGAATCTCTTTTGGAGATAAGTTTTGATGCTAAGTCCCACCCTCTACCGGAATCATTATCAAGGATTTTGGAGTTAGACTTCATGCGAGTGGAGTCCCTCCATTTGTTCAAATCATATCCATATGTCCTCATTTCCAAATTGAAATTCTTTAAAGCAGCTTGAGATCTTAATGTTGGTATTGCCATTTGAAGGAGTACAACTCCAGCAGAATACATATCAAACAGATCAGGACTGTTTACCTGCAACACAAATCACAGAGCTCCACTTTACTACTTATCAGAAATGATATTTTGGCACAAATTTGAACAAGGACTTGCATAGTTAACACAATTCAAATATGTGGTTAATTATGTTTCATGAATGATTAATGAATATAATAAGGTTTCACAACTCATTAACCATGATTTTGCACATCAATAACCACGATTTTCTAGTGGTTATTCAATAGCCATCCAAATTATGTTCAAATAATATACATGATATCCATTAACCACAATTTGAGTTCAAAAATACACCTAAAAATTGTAGTTAATGGCGTTCAAAATTGTGGTTGATTGTCTTCAGTAGATGATTAATGATTTGCAACACCTTGTTATATCTATTAACCATCCACTAAACATAATTAATCATGCATTTGAACTGTTAGCCATCCAAATTATTGTTGAAAATTGTCCCATTTTATGTCAAAATAACACCACTCTTATATATTTCAAATAGACATGGAAGAACATAAATGCATTGCATACAAAGTATGTTTGCTTGCAGGAAATGACTCCAACAGATTAAGAGTCACTTTGATAAAATTATCAAGAAGTGCTTATGAAAAAGAGAGAACAAATTAATCTTACAAAAACTGTGTTTTTTAAATAACAGCTTATCATCTAAGTCGAAATTTGCTTCTACAGTCAATTTTTCAGAACCTGTTGTATTTAATTTCTCTATAAACATCTAAATACTTATTAGCATTTTTCGGTAAGTGAAGAAACATAAACTTATTTTGGATATTGAAGTTTTCATAAGCTAGAAGCTTATTCAAACAGGACCTGATTAGTAAATGATACCACAATCTAAAAATTCTAGCTGATCCAAACACAATAGGAAAAAATAAACATAAATCCTACTGAAGAATTTCTAATTAAGGAACATTAGCCAAAATAGTATGCATGCTTGAAAATTGTGTGTGACTCTGTCAATATCTTGGCCTATAAACTTCTTTTTCTAATATTAAAAATTGTTAGAACTTTGAAGTCAATGTTATATTCTTTTACTAGAAGAACACACACAGTAGCATAACACCCCTACATAAGAACCTTAACTGCAAAAAAAGGATAGCAGAAATAAAACCTGCCACATGATTGGTGAAAGTAAAGCTGCAATTGGTTCTGGAGGAAGACTTTGTGTTTCTTGTGGTAGTACATATAGTTCAGGTGGACAGTAGTCAGGATCCAAAGGCGTATAGTTAGAAACATAATTCTTTCCAATTCTAAGATCTGTTGCTGCACCAAAATCAATGAGTTTAATCTGCCCTTGTTTTGTAACAACCAAATTGGAAGGCTTTACATCCCTATGAACAATGCCAGTGTTATGAATTTTCTTTAGAGATGTAATGATCTGGCGCATTATTTGCTTGATGATCAGTGCATTTCTTTTGGAAGAGTCTACACCTTGCAAGACACTTCCAAACATGACAGACTCTAAGTTTGAAGGGAAGTTTTTATCTGTCATGTAATAAGAAAGAGAACGGTCTCCCTGTGATATGGACAACCCTGCAAATTAGTGTATAAATAAATAGATGGTAATATATTTCCTAAAATATACATATATGTAGCATGTGTATGTGCATTAATTTATGCAATTCATTTAGATTAACAATTTAATTACAGTTCCAGAGTTCAGACTATGAAACATGGTAAATTATGATTGAACGTTCGTGTAAAGCGTTTTTATAATGTCATTGCATAGTTATTAGTTCTCGAATAAGTGAATGAGTATAGTATACTACTAGACGCGAAGAATAAAGTTACTTTGCATATATTCATAATTATTTAACACCAACACTGAAAAATAGAACTCATGAGAGTTAAGTAATGTATGCATGATGCATAGATAATTAATGGATACAGTTTTATCTAATATGAATATTAGGTAGAGCACCTCAAACTTCCAAACAAGCCATTTTCCACCTTTTATGAATTGGGAATTGCTTTTATCAGCAACAAAACTTCCAAGGAACTTAGCACATGTTTCAGGAGCTGCTCTGGAGAGTCTGTAATTGAACCACTCTTCATAATCACCAAATTCTTCAGCTCCTTCAACTCCAACCTTTACCTGCATGTTCCATCAATAAGCTACTGTTTTTGCTATCAAATTAAAACTATAAAAAAAGAATAAAATACATACATCTTATGTAACTAAGTTGAAAAATGGCATGCTATATGTCACCACATAAGTTTGTAAATTACCAAGAAAAAAATAAACAAGATTGGAAGTTTAATTTAAAATAGATTAAATATGTTTGCATTCCAAGTAAAAACAATTGCATCAGATTCAAGTAGAGAAACAAGCTCAGAAAATAGTACCAGTTTAGTTCAAATAAAGTGAAAGTCATGACTATATCAACAATGAAACAATTGGGTTAGGAAGCAATTATAGAATAAATGAACATCTCATCTCAAAAATACCTTTTTAAGAATGACTTTATCCTTAGAATTAGCATCCAAATTGCCTCTTCCACTCTTCTGCATCATCATGTCTTTTACATCCACATTCTTTGGAACCAAAACACCAGAATAAACAACACCAAATGACCCTTCTCCTATCTTATTACCAATCAAGAAATCACTTCTCTTCATGTTTCTCCTTCCAGATAAACTATCCAAAACAAGTTGCATTGGAGCCAAAAGGAATGCATCAATGGCACCAAAAAGAACACCTGGTCTTGCAGTTAAGTAAAACCATGTCAACCCAACAAATACCAAAATCCCAAACCTTTGCATGTCTGTTAAGTCTTCACTCACACTCTGAAACTGATCCAAATAATAAGTGTTCTTAAATAAGTCTTTGGGGATGATATCAGAAAGTGCATTGCACCTTATAATAGAATGAGTGTTGAAATGGTTTGTTGAGAAAGAACTGTTAAATGAGGTGGTGAGTTTTAGAGGAGAGAAGAAGATTTTATTATGAGTATGTTGAAGTGTAGTTGTAGCTGTAGAGAGTAGAGAAGACATGGTTGTTATTTGAAGACAAAAAAGACTGTTGTGTTGTGTCTCTCAGCTAGTTTTTCGTGTACTTAAAACTTGAAATAAATAAATAAAATAATGTCAGCATAGGTTGCTCTCATTACTTTATCCACCCTGTTTTTCTATATATTTTATTGGTTCAAAATCACTTGAAACCTCATCCAAAAACTTGAAACAATCAATGACAAAAATAAAAAACAAGTATTTAGGACACTCCTTAAAACCTAAAATAAAAATATTTATTAAAAAATGCAGCATATTTATGTTGCATAAATTTTCAGATTATATAGTAAAAGTAATTTCCGGTAAACCAACACATAAAAATTACTCGAATTTTAAGCTTTTCTTCTATTCGTTTGCCAATTAGGTCAATGTCTCATCCCTCGTTGGGTCAATGTCTTTAGATTTTCTGAACAAATAGCTAACCGTGTGTTTCTAGTGAATAGTCTTTGCTCTTATTGTTGTTAAATATAAATAAATAAATAAATAAATAAACCTTGGAGTAAACGGATTTGTTTGGCATGTGGGTGTTGATTTAAGATTTTCAAAAGTAATCACAATCATCCTTTGAGCCTTCATTACCAGATTATAAAGCAAGTTATGTGCAAAAATTACTTCAAGCACACTTAATCCTTATGAATATAGCAAATTAAAGAAAATAAGTTCAACATTTTGTCCCTAATAGAGATACTTTTTAATTTTTTAAAAGTGTATAGAATAATGCAATTTATTTTCTTCAAATAACAAGTTCTAGCAAAGTCAGCTCAACAATTGTAGAGCTGCAAGGAGCATATTGCAAAGTTCACAAATGTTTTTTTATGGCACTTCATGTGACAGTGTATCACTGTTCACTCAACCAAATACAACTAATACAATTACTACCTAATCATCATAAGAAAAGGAGTGTTGTCTTAAGTCAATGCAAGCCATGAAGTTAGCAAGCAGGGCTATTCATTTGAAGAAAAGAGGCTGCAGGTCTCACATAAGAGAAGTCCTTGAAGGGATTTCCACCATTTGGACTGGCAGCTGGTGAATCCACAACTGGCATATCAGTCCAGCGCTTCTCAAAGTTGGCAACACAGTACTTTCCTGCTACATCTGGCCGGAAGCTTGGTTGAATTTCACGTGCATCCAACTTCTTCCAATTGATTGGTTTGAACCACTTGTGGCCTTTGATTTCATCAATCCCTTTAGCTCCACAACCTAACCGCTTTGGTGCCTCCTTCTGTAGAAGCTGTAACACAGTAACAAAGGAACCATATTATAGGAGGAAAGGTAAATATAATTTGAAACTAGAAATAGACCTATCTCGTGTAGATGAAACAAATGCTACAGCATTTCAAGAAATATTACATTAGGGGGCATTTGGAAGAGCTGATTTGAGTTTGTCTAACATAAGCATATATGCAAGTGTAAAGAGCTAATAAAAATAACTTATGATATGTCCTTTAAAGATGTTTTATAGCTTGTTTTCATAAGCTCCTTCGAATAGCTTACAGTCATAATCTGTTTTCAACTCTTTTCTATTGTAGTAGTTATACATAATCTCTCTCATGATATGCATGCGCTTAATTAAACTGTGTCCAAACATCCCATTAGTCTTTGCATGTGATAAAAACTTGAGTTGTTTGAAGTCAATGATAGAAAAGCTTCATGTCGCATACGTTAATTGTCAAACTCGAATGAAACCCTAGTTATATTGAGACTCTTCAATGTTGCAGAATTGAAACTCTTCTAGGTATGCTTAAATTAACAGTTAATATCTTAAAGACAGAAGTTATTCAAAGTTTATTATGTTGCAAATAATAAAATAAAACAATTTTCTGATGATGATGAATTTGGTCTTAGAATAATTGAAGGAAATATAATCTGTGGACTAGAGATTACCCCTTTCAACAGTGAATGTGCTTCACTTGACAAATACCCTGGCAGCTTAATCTTATCTTTCACTATCTTCTGCTGAATCTTCTCACGGTTCCCACCACAGAAGGGCGGCTGCAGAGGAGATGAAACAACAAAAACAATCATTTAGCAACTACAAAAAGACTTCGCTGTTATTCACTTACCAGGTCATTACACTTTACAAGCATATAGTATTCCTATAACTAAACAAAATGAACCAATTAACTGTAACACCCGCTGTCAAGTAGTAGAAATTTACTAAAACTGACAATGAGCCAAGAGACTAATAAGCTTCTAAGTTCTAACTTTGCCTAATTTAATTTGCATAAATGAGCTAAACAAGAGTGCATTTTAAGCTCATAACCGTATAATAAGCCATCTTCCCTGGACATCCAATACAAATTTACAAGAAACAAGATACAAACCTTCCCAGTAAGCATCTCGAACAGTAAGACACCTACACTCCACCAATCGGCAGCCTTATCATGGCCCTTGCCAATAATAATTTCAGGCGCCATGTACTCTAACGTACCACACATCGAATTAGATCGTGCACTTACTTCAAATTGTTTTGCTAGGCCAAAGTCGGTCAACATAACCTAGTAGATGAACAACAACAAAATCTCTGGTCAGTTATGACATGCACAAAGCAGGGTTAAAAGTCAGTATGAAAAATATGGGGGAGGGAGGACAGCAAAGTACATGGCCATCAGCATCCATAAGGATATTTTCAGGTTTTAGATCCCTGTGCATTATTCCATTTGAGTGGAGATGGGAAACTGCAGAAACAATCTCGGCAGCATATATGCGTGCTAGATCCTCTCTGAAAAACAGAACCAGACATTAATGCTACAAACTAAAAACTGAAACGTAAAAGACACAAAAGAACTCAAAGCTAAACTTACCTGAAAAGGCCCTGGTGATAAAGTTGAAAGAAGAGATGGCCCCCATTAACGAAATCCAGCACAAGATACAATCTGTACTTGGTCTGAAACAATATATACAGAACACGTCACTTTTAATTTCTATTTTAGAGAATGTATTCTTCTGTAAGCTGAATAACAAGAGAAAATATTTTATTTACAAAGAATGAAATTTAGGGTATTAAAAAACTTCTGTGGCTTGAATTTAAATTTTGGGCAACACATACAATCTAAGATGAACCATTAGCAAAAGATAAAAGAAGCTACAAAACCTATTTACAAATTTGAAAACAAGTACCTGAAAAGAGTATCTTAGTTGTACAACAAAGGGGTGCTCTATCTTTGTCAAAATCTCCCTCTCAGCTTTCATGTATTCAGCATGGTTCTTCTCCATAATCTTGTCCTTCCGCATAACCTTCATAGCATATATTTCTGAAGTGCCCTTTTTCCTCACCTGATATACTTTTGCAAATGCACCCTGCCCTACAACCTTCAAAATCTCAAAATCTTCAATGCTAACTCTTTGGATCTTCATGACGTTCTCGTCCACATTATTCAAAGATTCTTCAATGACAACATTGTCAAAGGAAGATTCTTTGATGTCTTCAATGGTCTCTTCAGTGAGGCGCTCTACTAGTTCCAATGAATCATCAGACTCATGTATGGTGAGCTTACTGAGTTTAAGCGATTGACTAATACAATTAGAAGGACCAACCAGAGAATGTGAGCGGGTGTAAATGACTGCTGGGTCATCATAGACCAACTCACTGGATTCTTCAATGGACTCACCAGTAGCGGAATCAATGTTATTGACTTCAACTGTAAGTGGACCAAAGACGTCAGAGAAATCTAGCTCAATGTGATCTGTGCTTGCAGTACCAGGATCGTTTACTGGAAAAAGTAACGGTTTATACATGCCAGCCATAGTCATACCAGAAAACTGAGAGGAAACCATTTTTCACCACTCAAGGAAAAAGGGATCTAAGCTCTTATGATGCCGATGACCAGACTAATAAAAAATTATACTTTAATTGGACCGAAGTTCTCCAGCACCCTCACTGCTGATGGACTCCTATCAACGGCCTGAATGAGGAGGAAGTTGATGTAGGCAAATGAGTTTCCCAAGAATTTTGGCAGCAAGCAGATCAAAATCCAGCAGACGAGTCCGTTGTTCTTGTTTCCCGAATTACAGGAAACCAAGTATGCTCCAGTGGTTGTTGAACTCATGAAGATCCAATTGACAATCTGTATTTCAACTCACCAAAAAAAAAGGAAACAAAATGAAAACAAACAAAACAAGAGAATTCAAACACAACTATTTTTGTTACCATAAGCTAATCTAATCATCATCATCATCATCATCATATATAATACCATAATAGCACTACCATAAATAAAATATCAGACAACTCAAACCCGGATAGCAAAAGGAAAAACAATCAAAGAGATTTAGCGTGGATTGTCTTATTTGAGGTATATTCACCGACATAAAAACTTGTGAAATTATTTGAAAGAGTTTATCGAAACAACTAATAGCTTAAACAAAAACAGTTTGACCATATTTTATCTTTTGCTGCAGAAATCGTTAATACATAAGCACTTACATAATTAGTTTTTATTATAAGCCCTTAATCAAGTTGTTCAATTCAACAGTTACCACCAATCACATACATAATTACCATTAAAAAAAACCACAAAAAAAAGAGGGAGGATTCCATATCTAATTCCAATTCAATTTCAAATTCTTAATAAAACAATTAAAAAAACTGGTTTTTCCAACCTCATAGTTATTTGGCAATAAAGAAGAAATCAAAATATAAAAAAGAATAATAAAACTTCAATCTATGTAACAGTACAACATATAACGAGATCGAATCTAAGCGAAAAATCCAAAAAACCGAATCACAGATCGGAAAGAACAAAAACAAAACAAGGGTTTGTAATAATGAAACAATAAATAAACGAAACAGAAATTAAAAAGCCCCATTGAAGTAAAACCAAAAAAAACAAACCTATGTGATGCGAATAAAAATCGAAAGAATAAAAATGAGGGCAATTAAAAAGAAGAGAGATGGAAATGGGGGTTACCAGGGAAGAGAACGTTTTTGAGAAATATTATTATTATTATTCGGTGGGAACGGGTTCGCGTCGAAACTTAAAACATGTTTGATGGATGGTTATCTTTTGTGTGAAACGTGGCGTGATGTGAGTGGATGAATTGGTCCCACTCAATTTCGTGGACTCTCCTTCTCTATCGTACACAATGCGAATATGCTGTTTGTGTTGTTTGTGAGTGTGTGTGTGTGGTGTCTTGTTTTTCAGTTGGACACTTTGTTTTTCTGTTTACACCTTGATGTGGCAAATCTTTTACTTTTTGACCCAGCTTATTTTGACCGAACAAAACTGGATGCCAAAATTAAATTATTTTCTATATTAATAATTAATTGTGGATTTTCACTCTTACAATCACCATGGTCTATTAAGAGATAAATTAATTATGGATTTTCACTTTTAATATCACCGTGGATTTTTAAAAAATATAGAAAACGTATTTTCAAATGTAAATTCAGCAACAATCATGTATTTTCTCAAATCACTCTATTTTTTTAATAATATTTTGAAATTAGTTGTATTACATAACAAAAAGTTGGTTTTGCATTGGCAAAAAAATTTACTACAAATTTTCATGACAAAATCACCATAAAAATAATAAATAATTGTCCCATAATTTCTCTTATATTTCTAGATTTGTCTCTATTAATGGAGATTGAATTTAAAAAAAGATTAGACTTTTACATTGTAGTAAATTCATGTTTGAATTATATAAAAAAAATATTTATATTTAATATTTGACACACTTTAAATATAATTATTTTTAATAGCACGTTAATTTTGATGGTCTTTAATGAAATATTAACTTATTCTAAATTTACTTAAAAGTTTGCAGATATTTTTTTTATAAAACTTTCAAAGATGAGACATATACCATGTGATATGCATAATATTAATAGTTAAATAAATTTTTTCGTCTCTATAAAATTTTAAATTTTTATTTTTAGTTATATAAAAAAATCATATATTTATTGTGTTAGCCGTGTCAACATGTGTTTTTAAATGATTGTTTTACCTACATGTTTATAATACTATAAAAAGTAGGGGTACAAAGGTCGAATTTAATATTTCTCTAACCCAACTTTAATATTTAATCCAATCAAATTTTAGACCATGACTCATCCCTTAATATGATGAGCTGACTCTTTTTTAAAAAAACAATTAAACATAAAAAAATTCATAATAAACAAATTCGTTCAATAATAATAATTCATAATATTGTTTTACAAATTATAAACTATTAAGTTAGGGATTCAATTGATAACTTTTTTTAAAGAGGGTGAATTAATAATATCAAAAAAATAATTATTTGTCCTTTTTCTAGTTTGTCATTGTCTTGTTCTTATTTTTTGAGACCGAGTCAAATTCATCTCATTACTTAAGGGACAAGCCAAATTTGTGTAATTGATCTGGTTTTATACATCCATAATAAAAGGTTCATCCACACAATAAACTTAAAAGATGATTTATGGGTCCATATATTTTAAGAAATTTTTTATCTTGAACATATGATATTTAAAAAATTTATATTTAATTTATCTCACGTTAAAATTTTTTATATTGATGCGGATGAACTTTTAATAATGTTCTAAATATGTTTGTAAAAAATCATTCAAAAATTTAGAAATTGAATTATATTTCTTTTCAACAATAACTAAAATAATTTTATAAAAATTAAAATATTTGATTTTTTTTATAAAAACTAAAAATAAAATTTAAAAATTTTATGGAAAAATCATATTTAACCGTAATATTAATTTTTAATTTATACAGATGAGACATATACCCTAAGATTGCAGGCGTGCTCTGCTACAGATCAACAAGTTATGCATGCGCTGCCACAGTTCCAACAACTTTCAGCAGCGAATTAAATTGGATCTCCTGTGTAGTACTGCATTTACAACGAGATTGCATGTTAGAGGAGATAGAGTGTTAAATTAAAATTAAAAATGAGGATGAAATAAACAAAATAAAAGTGAGAGATAGAAAATTGTAGAGATGCATAGAATCGAGGTTTAGGTTGAGAAAAACTAATTGATAACATCCTCTATGTCTATCTCACACAGCAAACATTGGACTGAAATATTCACTTATAACTACTAATTTTTTACCTTAAAAAAAATAAATATTATTATAAATAATTCAAACACGTGAAATTTTGGTTTGAATTTGAGACAAAATATTCAATATAATAATATTGATATTTGTAAGCTGAATTAGATAATCGTTAAATTTTTATGCTTAACTGTAATTTTGATTATTTTTACGATTAAAATAGTTATCTCATTTTATTTCTCTTTAATTTTGATCTCTCAATCGGTTCAAAGTCGATGAAATGTCATTTTTTAAATAACGTGTAAAAAAATGTCGTGAAATATTTCAGGTACATTTTTGTTATTAATCCAAATTTATAAAATACCTTTTTTATTTTTAATAAATATATTTCCTATTTTATTACATCATTTAACTGTAAAAACATAATTATAAAGAAATGTGTTTTTAAAAATAGAAAATATGTTTTACAAATTTGGAATAATAAAAAGATATAATTAGTCCACATGAAATCTTCCCCATCATCTTTTTTTTTACACATCATTAAAAAAAATGACATTTCATCAAATTTTTTACTAATATTTTAGCTGTGGATCAAAACTGAGACAAATAAATTAAAGGCTTAATTGCACTTTTGGTCCTCCTATTATAGGTGAAAATTGAAAGTAATCCCCTCATTTTGTTTGTCCACAGTTTTACACTTACGTGGAATAAACTCATTATTATATTATTTTTAATTAAAAAATATAATTTATATTTTTAAAAATCATTTTTATAATTGTAACAATATTTTTAAAAATACAATTAAATTGTTAAAATTAAATTAAAAGAAAAACACCTAAAATCATTCACTCATGAATAAATCAAAATCAAAACCCTAAAATCATTATGTGTTTGTGAAATCAAAACCTTGAAGAAACTAAACACAGACAAGGCTCATATTTACTTAAAAATCAAAACCAAAAAGAATACAAACGGGGCATCCCATCCTCCTCATCATGCAAGGCCCATATCAGCTTGACCTGACCAACATCAGCTTGAAATTTTTCACTCTCATTAACAGCAGCTGCAGTTTCAAAAGACAACTTAATCTCTTCCAATTTCTTCCTTATTACTGTCCTGGCCTTCTCCATCAATAATTTTCTTGCATCAAAAGCAGGTACCATGGAGTATTGTTTTGTTGGAACTTCACTCGTGCTAGAAAGCCTCTGTCTATGTCCAACACTTTCATTCCCATTAGCCAATGTTGATACCGAAGCACATTTTGAACCCTTTCCTTCATGGACATTTTTTAAACTGGCCCCCACAAAATCAAAATCCAAAAATCATTCTTTTCTCAAAAAAACACAAAACAAATGAAAAAGAAACAAAACACAGTACACAGAACAAACAACGATCATGAACACGAAGGCGATGAAGAAGAAGAAGACGATGAACACCAACACGGAACACAAGAACATCAACACGGAACACGAAGACAATGACAAACAATGAAGAAGAAGACGAAATCGGAATGGGATTATGATGAAGAAAAGGGAAATGGTCGATTTTGATGAAAAGGGTTCACTGTTTGGGGCTTTTGGTGAATTAGGGTTGTTTTTTGATTTAGAGTTCAAGCTAGTTCATATGATTCTGATTCTCATTTGCATATGCTGCTGGAGATGTTTTTGTTTTTGTTTTAATTTAATTTTAACAATTTAATTATATTTTTTAAAAATATTGTCACAATTATAAAAATAATTTTTAAAAATATAAATTATATTTTTTTAATCAGAAATAATTTAATAATGAGTTTATTCCAAAAATCATTTTTTTAAGCATCTGCCACGTCACCTTTTTTATTGACGCGTCATTAAAAAAATGACAAATTTGACCTCAAATTCTGTTTTGAGGACTAAAACTGGGGACAAAAAATATGGAGGACTGCTTTCAATTTTCACCTATAATAATGGGACCAAAAGTGCAATTAAGTCTAAATTAAATGAATTATTTTCATATTTATCTAAAACAGGGGATTAAAACTGCAATTAAGTCAATTTTTACTACTAGCTATTTGGATTTTTTTTAAAATGCAATACAAGTTGATAAATCCAAAACTACAATAAATATGTTTCAATTGATTTCATGTTTGTATATATTTTTGAAATTAAGAGTTATGTAAATCTTTATTTTAATTAATTAGTAAATTTAATTTATTTATTTTTAATTTCACAATTTTAATCAATTTATTTTTTACAATTGAGATATTTTGTCCCACCTTCAATTTGTGTTTCTATTTTGATGAAATGACATCATTAATATGGTTAAGAAAAAGTCATATCATATTTTATTAATTTTTAATTAAATAATATATTTTAAATAAAATATTTCATTTTTGAAACCTAATTAAAACATTTAAAATAAATTTTAAAAATTAAAATTAAATTCAATAACAATCACATTCATTATTTCTAAAAAATTAAATGTTGACATCATTTCCACTTAATTATATTATTCAAGCCACGTCATCAAAATCAATAGGGTAAGAGAAAATATCTCACTTTTTAAAAATATATAAATTAAATTTCAAAATTAAAAATAAAATAATCAAAATTATAAATAAAATTATAAAATTAAAAATAATGACTAAAATTATGTATCAATTAAAATAAAAAACTAAAAATATATTTAAATATAAATTATTTTACACTAAAAATCGATCACATACTAAAAATACAATAAATAGACTTAACTCATTTTACACTAAAAACGATCACATACAAAAAGCACAATAAATAAATAAAAATTGAAAGATGAAGTTATATATTTATTTCATGAGTTAGCAAATTGAAATTCATTGTGAATATAAAATAATTTTAAGCCGCATCACTTTAATCTCTATATTTACATCATAATTTTATTGATTTAAAAATAAATTTAATTTTGATATTGCAACTAACTATGTTGGATAAACAATTATATGAAATGTATATAACACAAACACTTATCACATTAATATTTATGTACAAACTATTTTGACATGAATAAAGAATTAAGTTAGAAATAATTTATGAATAATCCATCCAATTATTAGATTAGATAAAATAGAAAAAGTGAATAGAATACAAAGATTGAGAAACTGGTATTGATTTTATGATGATGCCGTAAAGTTTCATGCAGCAAGGTATTCTCTCCGTCTCTGCAACACTTCTTGTGTTCTTACTATGACTGACTTTCTCGCTACAAACCCACTTGCCATATCATTTCTCAATTCACTCCTAACCCCAACGAACAGAACCCAACTTAACCCCAATTCCTTTTCCCCCTTTTCTCCCAAACTATCCAAAACCACTGCTAACAACAAGTGCGTTTCCGTGCCGTTCAGCTCCAACGGAAGTCGTGGTCCAACATCAAGGGGGCAAAGATTTTACGACGAACTTGAATTCGAGGACACAAAGGACAACAATTTTGAGTTTCAGTTTGAGTTAGAGAGAAGCCCCTTCAACGAGGAGGGTTCACCCAATGAAAATGATGATGATAAGGGAAGTGCAAATGAATTGGGAGAGGATGATTTGATTCGGGTTCAAGATGATGTAGATAGAGATGATGATTTGAGAAAAGATGATAAAGTTGAGAAATTTGGTGGTAATATGAGATTAAGAAGAGGTAAACAAGTGATAAGAAGGTCAAATTTGTTGGCAAAGCAGGTGATCAGTATTCACTCTGCTCTTAGCTTGGGATTCATTTCCCAGCTTTGGGTGGACACCACCTCTGTGAGTTATAAATAAAAGATAACAGCACTTTCTTTCTTTGTTCAATGTTTTTTATTTTTTGGAATTTATTTATACTATTATATTGTTTATTTTGCTTACCGTATTTGTTTTTCTGGGCCTGAGGAGTTTATTTCTTTGCTGAATTTCATTTTCAGTGGATGGTCTTGTTTGTAGAGGTGAGGTCAAACTTGCTTTCTGGGGATTCTGAAAAATTCCTCCTTGAGGATATCAGTCAGGTATGATAAATTTGGAATCAGGAGAGACCAATTTTTTTTACTGCATTAAGATTAGATTGATATTGTCTATATGCTTGCTTCAGACATATTCTACTTGCCCTAATGTTTACTTTATAAAACTTTTTTTGGGAGCTATATTGCCTGCAATGATACCAAAGATAATCAATCACCTTGGTCAGAAACCTGTTAATATGGGTGCTGTATGTTGTTAGAAGGGGGTTGTAAATCTTTTTGCTCGAAATTTCTAATGCATTGTACGTTCTGATGGTAATTTGCTACATGGCTTGGTAGCTTTGTCTTGTGGCTGCATGGAACCCCTAGTAATAAATGTGGTTTGTCAGGAAGTGATTTCTTGAGTTTTTCACCGCATTGAGTGTTTTATCTGTTCATTTGTCAGGTTGGTGATGTTGTCCTTGTTCCAGATGAAAGTGTAATAGACAACGAATATAATATGATTGGATTGGAGACACTGGTATGTTTTATGTTAGGTTCAGACGCTGATTTGTATCTGAAACAATGTAAGATAGTCATGTTTTATGCAAGAATGAAAACATGCCTTAGAGGTAAATATAATATTGCTCAAAGCATCAGGGCTTTTACCACTGGATTTGCTTCCTGTGACTTGTAGATTATGTCAACATAATACCCAATTTGATCTGCAACTGTTCCCTTGTAACGGATCATGTCACAGGATGTGCAATATCTAAACCGCTTTCAATGATAATGTCTAAATGCTTCTTTTTCGTACCTTTCTTCCCATTTTTGCTTGAACAGAATCAGGGTTGTTTGGGTAGAGAGAACCCTAAGATATTTATGATAAGACCTTGATGGTAACCAATTATTTTCTTCTTTCCTCTCTAGGAACGTGATCCGCAATGGGTTCAACCCTTTTCTAGACCTGCCTTGATGGGAGTTTTATAGAACCTAGTTGCCCTCTCTAGGTAGGTGAGAGGAAAATTTAACCTAGTCTTTATCGATAACACTAGAAGTGAACATTGGAGTTAGAGTGCTTCTCTACACTGGGCAACTTGAATGAATTTTTCATTTGAATTTCCTGCTAGGTAGCTTGAAATTGTGATTTTTTTCCTGGCAGAGAGGGTGCAGTAAATTGTTAAAAATTTATCCAAGAAGAGGTAATTGGCTAAGTATTGAAACCAGAAGGTATGACAAACAAAAATAAATGTGGTGGAACCTTTTCCATATTTTATTAAGTTGTTATAACAAATAATCATGTTTTATATGATAGTTGATTCAATTACTTACAAGTAATAAATCGAAGTTATCATATTTCTGCTTAAGATACCTGGCTAGTTCTGACAAATTGTATTCTATCCCTATGAAACCGGAAAGTGGTCTCTTGTTGAAATTATGATTTTCCACACTTTTATCCAGAATTCCAGTACTTCATATGATTTTTCGAATCAACCATTTCATTAACTCTTTTCAGTTAACCATCATAGAAAGTAATTACATGGTGTCAATCTTGGCTTCAGTACCACTGCTCTCAAATTTATACAAATTAGGAGATGTCTTAATTCGTTTTTATTTGCTAGGTTGGGTACAAAGTTGTAACACCCTCTCGGCGATATATTGGAAAGGTGATTATATGTTTCTTGCACCATGTTATGTACAAATATTTACCGGTTTACTCATCTCTAATAATATAATTATGGAAATCTTAACTCTTAGGTGCGTGGCTACAATTTCAGCATCAACTCAGGTGCTGTCGAAGAAATTGAGATAGATTCATTTGGACTATCCATCATCCCATCAAGTTTGGTAAGTGATTGCTTCTTTGTAAGGTCATTGGAAATACAAGTTTTACCATTTTAATTGGAAACATTCATATCCATCTTATGCAATATTGGGGGAAGGGAATACATGGGAGCTCCCTCCCCCCTCCAGTTTTTTTCTTATATATACTTGTTATATTTAAGCCGGTAGTCCCTCAGAAAATAGTAAGATTCTTATATGGCACCTTAATGAAATGGAAATTCTTATCACTGCTAAATTTCACTCCACAAAAGCTAACTTATAAAAAATAGGCAAAACCCCTATTTTGGTCCCTCACTAATGGTCCCATTCTCATATAGTCTCTGATAGATCAAATTTTGCAATTTAGTCCTTTATAATCAACGTAGCCTAAATTCAGTCCATCCGTGTTATTTCAATGTTGTTTAAAAGATAAAATGCTTATCCATCACTGTTAAGATCTTTTATGGCATCACAGTCGGGCATTCTATTACCTATCTATCTCAGTGAGCATTTCAAATTAGGTGTTAAAAATATGCATACATGTTGACACGAAACTTGCAGTTGTAGTTGCAGCTGAAAGAGCTAGGGGCTGTTGTATGACTCCCAGAATAAATCCGCTTCATGGACAACAACCAAATTTGAGTTAATTCAACTTGCTTTCTTCATTCTTCAATATTTATTTTTCTATTTAATTATTTTAGGTGAGTACGTTCTCTTTGCTGGTTGAGGATGTACTGGAAGTACTATCTGATGCTGTTGTTGTACATGAAGCTGCAGCTTTGCGAATACAAAGGCTTTCAAAGGTACCTTTAGTTCAAAAATTAGAACTGCCAAGCGCCAGGTTTGCTTGTTCAGTTGCTTTCTATTTTTGTTTTTAGCTGCTGAAAATGTTTCTCTTGCGACTTACTCTCCCTCTTAGATTGGGTCTCTCCAGCAAAAAAAAAAAAAAAAAGCTGACAAGTTAGTTGAAAGTTGAATGATTAGTTTTTAGCGGAAAGCTATTAAGATAACTTACTGAATTAGAAGTGTTTGGTATGATTAACTGTTCAGTTAATTGGTGGTGATAAACAGAAAATGATATAAAATAACATGTTTATAAATTTTTGTAGATAAGTTAATTCAGGCATCCTTTTAGCGTTTTGGTAATAAGTCATTTATTTTGTCTATTTGATAATAAAACATCATATTTGCCTCCACTAGGGTTTTTTGGGCAATCAGAATGTGGGAATTTCAGCTGATGATGTTGAAGATTATGAATCTGAACAATCGGTGACATATGGTCGTGTTTCAAGGAGAAGGACAAATTTTGGAAGAAAGAAACCCAATCCAAGAGATTGGGATACTAATGAAGATAACTGGGAGCTTCCTATGGACTACCTCTAATCTCATGGTTTTTCTGCATTTACACGCCTAAAACTAGATAAGAATAGAGGGGTTCCTTGCTCATAAATTTCATATGAAGACTTATTTTATAAGAAATAATGGAGTTTAAATAAGCTTATTAGAAATGCTTAATAGCCTTTTTTCTCCTGGTGAATAGGCTATCTTTTGTATAGTTAATTTTCTTGAATTTCTCTAGATTTTTTCATTTTTTATTTTAGCAATTTCCTTTGCTTGTATTGCCTATTCGGCTATTCCACGCTGAAATGTTTAGTAAACTATTAATTATGTAATATATGAAATTTCCCATAGTTTGAGATGGATGGAATATTACTCGATATATAAACATTCTTTGAAGTTTTAACATGTATAATTTAAGGAATATTACTCGATATGAAAGTCTAGTTCATAATATTGATAGATGACAAAGTAAGCACACAAAAAATATAGTTTGTCAGTAATTTTTTATTCAAAAAAAAAAAAAGGTGATGCACTTTTACAACAACATTTCTTTGTAATAGTTTAAATAAATTTAAAAAATAATATCTAAACAAATTAAATAATGACTCTTTTTATCTGAAATTACATAGTCACTTGAACTAGGAAGTATTCTTGTTTGGTCACTTAAACATCACCGGATTTGAACAAGGAAAGTTTTAAATTTGAAATAATATTAAAAGATTATTATCTTCTCTTTATATATTTTCTTTTGTGTGTGTCTGAATAATTTGTATAGATTCAACCACACATATAAATTATTTAGACATATATAAAAGGAGAAGAAACCTAACTAAACACCTTTAAAGTTAGGTGGGAATGTATTTTATAAAAAATTGTCTAAGAATCCAATGTGTACTTTTTTAAAGCAAAAATCATTAGCCTAAGTAAAACAAAAGAAAAAGGCACTAGCCGTTAGCGCCTGACTAGTTTCAAATTCGAAACTCACATCACCATCTCCACACTCCACCTCTTTTATTCACCATTCTCCCAATCCCTTCACCTCTCAAAACAAAACCGATAACAAATGAACCAAATGCATATGCAAACACCGACTACCGTAGCACCGAAAGTCCGGCCCCGATCTGGCCGGACACCACTTCAGCCTAAAAACACTCCCGCTTCTCTCACTCTTCTCCTTCCTGCAAAGCCCAAGCCCAAGCCTGATCAATCATGCTTCGAGATCACACTGATCCAGGACACCGACAAGGAGAACCGAGATATCATCGCGACTCCTCCACTGGAAACCTCGCTCGCGGAGGAGCTAAGCGCGATCAAGAAGAAGCTTGAAAGACTTAAATCAGACAAGGAGAAGACGGAGAAAACGCTGAAAGAGAGAGAAGCAATGCTTGACGTGAAGATGAAGGAGATGGAAGAGAGAGGCCAGATTCAGAAGAATCTCGAGATCCAAGTCGATCGATTGTTTCGATTGAAGGAACTCAAGTATAGATGCATGGTGCGCACATCAAAACATTTCACAGATCAATTCGTTTCTAATTTCGATTTCGATTCTCAATGTTGATTTAAATTTTTTTATTGGAACAGAGAGTTTCTCCGATTCGAACATTACGAGAGAAGGAACATGAAAAGATTGTCAACGAAGCACCATCGCCATCGGAGGTATGTTATGTGCTAATTTTGAAATTAATTTTGCAAATTTACATTAACAGATTGATCGATTGTGATTGAAATTGAGAAATGTACCTTTGTTTTGTTGTTGAGAAGGTGAAAACAGAGGAAACGGTGGCGTCCGAATCGGAATCAGTTAGAGGAGAATGCGAAGTGGTTGAAAGTCCCGGTTCAGCTTGTTCACAAACACATACTACACAAAAAATCTGATAATTAAGCAATACTATTTTGGGGGAAGTTTTCTATACATAATTTTCTCGTTATGCCTTTCATTCCCCGTGACTTTGAATGTCATACTGCAATTTCTACTTTTTTTATTAGTTATTGAAATTTGTAACATTTTAAGAATGAAAGTGGTTCGCAGTGAGTTTTATATTCAGCTTTGATATTCTGTTGATTTTAACATTTCTCTTATAATAAGTATGAAACTTTGTATGAAAGTAAACATAAAACTCCACGTTGTTGGTTTTAATTAAAAAAATTAGTACTTAGACTAGAGATAGTTGACAATGCTGTTTAGAATACTAAGTAGATCTTTGGTAGAGTTGTCTTATTTTAAATACTTGTAAGGTATAGTTTTTACAAAATTACTGTGGTTCACCGCAATTCTGACACTCACTAAGATGAAGACAGGAAGATGAATATGTTGACGTCAATATTTATTGGACCTTGCAGAGATCTTATAGAAGATTGAAGATTGTTTCTATAAAAAATATGTGCATTATATATATCATACAGTAGAATCAAACACCGTTCAATTGAACGAGGACCTTAACATCAAGGATTAAAGTATTATGTGGGAGTTAGAAGACAACAATGATGTTGTATCTACAATTGTTTTCTCCACATTAGACTAAATTCTAATGACGAAATTTCTTTTAGGAGGGAATAACACCACCTTAACTTTTAACTCCTACTCTTATGCGATGTTGCTATTTGTTAATTTTTGAATTCTTAGATATGATATAAGATATTTAGAAATTTTAATCAATTAAGAAATTATGTTAATCGATTAAACCGTGAGTACTTAAGTATTCTTATAGTTTTTCTTCTGATAATCGGTTAAGTAGTTTAATTGTTTATTATAAATATGATATGTGTGGGAGGCATTAGGACATTCTTTGCCATTAGAGAGAAACCTTACCCTCGAGTATCCAAACACTCACAACGCTAGTTACTCATCCGTTTCAATTTTCAAATTTGGCATGCTGCGTTGGATCCAAGAGAATGTCAAAAAATTTATAGCAACATTTATTTGTTATTTCAAATTTAAAACTTTCCTTGTTCTAAAGGTCTTGGGCAGCGAGGAATGTATTTCTTTTTAGTTTTTCGATATCAATTGTGTTTTTTCTACTTAAAATGCAAAGTGAGTAAGACTCGTATTGATTATGTTAAATTGAATGTTTATTTGAATAGAAGTGTCATAATTTTTAAGTGTTATTCAATTATAATTAATTATTTAATAACATTGTAGGAATAACTAAACATATTTTGAATTGATTTGATGATAAAAGACAATATGTAACAATGAGTGGATTCAATTTTTAAACTTAAAAGCTTATAAGCAAGTAAGTTTTTTTTCCCTCCTAAATCACATATTAGTCCACCAAAAATTCACATACTCATTTTTTTTGTTACAACTCAGTACTCATTCGAAAAGATTCTGTTGAAAAGAGAACATGCTCATACTTTAATGTAATGATAATACTAAAATTATTTTTTACCAAAAACTCACGTACTCATTTTTTTTGTTACAACTCAAGTATTCATTTGAAAATATTTTCGGTTGAAAAGAGCACATGCTCATAATTAAATGTAATGATAATGCTAAAATTAATCATTGATGATATTCTTTATAGGAAAATGAATGATATTTATACTCATTAACTCTAAAAAAAGGCTTTAAAAACATGTTGCTAATTCAGCCATTACGTTTGCACTATTTGAGAAGTTTGAATGAAAAATTAAACCAAATTGCAAATGTGAGAATGCACTAATATAAACTAATTAATAATTAATAATATAATAAAGGGATTTTTATATATATTTAAAAATTATCATGTTTTAATATTATCAAATTTTAGGTTTTATCTTTTTGAATCTATTTTGAAACTATTTTGAAATGACTAAAATTAAAATTTTAATTATGAAAACAACTTATTTAATTAGTGAAGTTAAAATTAAATACATAAATATACAAAAAATCATAATTTAATTAATTTTAATAAATATTATCATATTGTCCACATTAACAAATAAAATAAAATTACTAGTCAAAATATTGATAGAACACTTTTATTTTTTATAATACCATAAAACTTTTAATTTAATAATAATAGCGAAAGAGATAGTAATGTAGTGGTAATATAATCCGTTCCCGCGCAATATACAGTAGATTATCATTATTGGAATTGAAATATATAATTGATTGTTTTTCTCTTCATATATTCTTGCCTATTTATGTGAAATAAAATAATTATTAAAAATGTTGTGTTTGGGTTGGAATAAGTGGGACCTCTTTTCAACGAGATCTATAGTTTGATGCATTAAAAGTCTAATACCCATTTTATAAAAAATAGTAGGTTCAAACTTTTAAAGAAAATATTTATTTAAATAGATTAAATAAACTCTCTAAAATAATTATTAGGCCTGGCAGTTTGTATATATATATATATATATATATATATATATAATATGATACATATTTTTAGATAATATTTTTTAAAAATTGAGATAAAATGTATTTATTTTTTCAAAATAAATAAATAAATACAATGTAAATTTTTATTTAAAAAAAGTACAACATAATTTTAAAAGTCTAATCAACTCTCCTTACATAACATCTATAAAACAAACAATTGTACTTCAAATTGGGAGAAGTATGGTGTAAATGCATGTTGTACAATAATATACAACATTAAATTGAATTTATTCTCATGCAATACTTTAATAATATGATCCAAACAACACTATCAAGAGAGAAACATTAATTCTAATAGATGTTAAGTGAATTTGTCAAAGGTGGAAAGCATAAATTTTTTTATAGTAGATCCAAATAAAAAGATAATTAAACTTAATAGTCCTAATAGTTTGTTAAGGACATTTTTGTAAGTAATATTTATCTTGATAAATTAGTATATCCGTGTCAAGCTATAAAATTGTTAGCATATGCTATCAAAAGAAAAGGAAAAGATAATAGAAAGAAATGATTACAAATGTTTTGGTTTAAAACAGTTTTTTAACCATCTAATTTCCAAAGGAATTGACTGTTACTAAATTTTTATTAATGTAAAATAAAAAATAATAACTTAAAAGTAATGTAGATAATATTAATTAAATATATAAATAGTAAAAAAAAATATATTAATATTATATTGAAAACTAAAAATGAAAATTATTTTTGAGTTTTTTTTTTCAAATATGAAAATTATCACTAGGTAGAGAGTATAATTTTACTTTTTGCTTGACTCTTAATATAAGAAAATTTTTGTTATTTAAAATACATTGATAACTTACTTACAGAAAAGTCTCTATTTAATTTTTATTGAAAAAATAATTTTTTTTTTCATTTATGATATCAATAATTATTGTTTGTGGAGATAAATATGTAAAAGTAATACACTTTTTAGATAAATTTATTATTCTAACTATTTTTATTAATACACGTAAACTTTGTTGAAAGACCTTGTAATAAGAGTAAGAGGAAGTCAATCCCTTGTGACCATGTGACTGAAAACATTAACATAAATTTTTTTGATTTTTGTGAAATTTTATTTGAATCCATAAATCTCTATTGAAAACTGCAAAAGAGAATCAATGTTAGACTGACATGTGGAAGTCGCATACTTCATTATAATCTTAGTATAGAAACAAAAAATTAAGAGAGAAAATAAAGAATATCTAATACAGAAATATATTGAAATACGAGGAATTTTTTATTTTATTATAACTATATATATATATTAATTAGATCTATAATTATTTTTAACTTAAAGATTAATAATGAATTTAATTATCATATGTTGTTAAATAAACGTTGTCAGTAAATTCTAATTATTTACGATCATAACTTTAGAGATAGTTATAGTAAAAGTGAGACAACTCTAATGATTTAACAGTTATAATTAAATAACAATGTAAATTTTTTAATTATTCTTAATATAACAATGAAAATATATATTATAATATGTAATAATTTTCTTTATAATATTGTGGTTTATATATAAAAATTTATTCAAATTATAATTATATTATTTTAGATAATTATGTCAACAACTATTTTAGAGTCAGATTCATCGATAACAATTCACAATTCAATTAAAGCAGTTAAAGAAATCTAACTTTCATGCATCAAGAAATCTTCCTATATGGAAAAAAATTGTTTTTCTACTCCCATGTAGGACACATGCTCAACTAAACTAGTTTTTACAATAAAATGACTTTATTAGAATTTTGCTCTCACTCCATATATATTATTCTCTCTTAAAATTGTTGCGCCATAAATTCAACGTTTTATATTTTATTATTTTATTTTGCTAACAATTGTTACTATTATATACATACATCAAGTTTGTTGCAAAAAGTGGAAAAAATAATGTTATAGTTGAATATGTTCAACAAAGTTCATATTTTTTATTGGTAAATAGATTGGAGTCAAGTTGTAATTTTTTTAAGTAAGCAAAACTCGGTTCAATCCGATCTATTTTCATCTCTATAATAAAATAGAATTTAAATATTATATCATATAAAATAAAATTTTAAAAAATGTCATGTTAAATATAAAAAAATGCTTAATTTTATTAATCTATTAACTTGTTAATTTATTTAAAAATACGTCTAAATACTATTTAAAATATTAATATGCATTAAATTTTTAAATAGACTAATAAGTTGATTTTCGTAAATGTCATACTCTCAAAACTAAAAAAGTTAGACACAAGACAAACTTAAATTATAATTAAAAAAAATAGTAAATTATATTAATAACATCAAATAAAATACATTCAATTGAAGAAAAAAAATATTTTTTTTAATTTGATGCATTTTTTTTTATTAGATTTAATGTATGTTGTTTTATTTTATTAATATAATTTATTTTATTATTATTATTTATTTATTTATTTATTTATTAGATCCGAAGGAAAAGTAGAAGAGAGTTGTTAATAAAATAAATTTAAGTTGCTAAGAAAGAATTGTTAACAAAATAAAATTAACCAGTTAATTTATACGTTATTTGTTTTGACACATTTATTCAACCGCATTAATTTTGATGTATTTTTTTTTAATTTAATATATTTTGTTTAATGTCATTAATATAATTTTTTTATTATTATTTTTATTTATTAGATTTGAAATAAAAAAAGAGAAAGTTGTTAACAAAATTTTAAGTAGCTATTATGCAATATAAGAAAGTTGTTAAAATAATATAAATTTATTTATAAAATAGGAGGAGTTGTCAAAATATTATTTATTTTGGAAGATCTTCTTAACTATTTTTTTTTATTTCAAACTAATATATTTTATTAACAGTATTTTATTTTTTTAGATATTTTTATTATCTTTAATCTGTTAACTTAACAGTTATTCAATTGTTAAAACGAAGAAGACTGAATACAGAACCTCTAACTGCACTAAATTTTTTTACTTGGTGACAAGTAGGAGAAAAAAAAATTTAATTTAGTGAGTTTGAGAAAAATGAGATATTTAAATAAATTATCCAAGAATATTATGTTCCTCTATTTAAAGTCTTTTTTCGACAAACATATTTATATTAATCATCTAATATAAATTTAAGCAAAAACTAATTACTGCGATGCATACAAGCTATATTTCTAGCCTTGCAAATCTATCAAATAACTTAATAATTAAATAAATAAATAATTCTAAATAACTATTGCAAAAAATGTTATCTATATATATATATATATATATATATTTATTTTAAAATGAAACCGTGCGTTTCAAAAAGCTTCTACTTATAAGGTACCGTGCGTTTCAAAAAGCTTCTACTTATAAGGTACATTGTATTTATTGTAAACCGTAAGAAATGAAAATTAAAATCAATATTACTAAAGAACATGGGACATTCATTTCTTTTAACTATATATCATTTTTTAAAATCCAAACTATTTGGACAATTTGATCTTATTTGATAGTCCACTTAAAATATATTTTACAATATATTTAAATATATTAAAAAGTTACATGGCTTGTATTCTTAAATTATTGAAAAAAATAAAATGTAGATGATTTAAAATAGTATACACAATGTAATATAATTATATTATAAATTTTGTTTAACTATTTTTATATAAATTGAATTATTAGGCCTAAAAAAACTTTTTAGGTGGTTTGAAATATAATTTTTTTTATAGTTAAGTAAGTTTCTTAAAAATTATAGATTTACTGTAGGCTACTCCATATGTTTGTATCATAGTAGTATAACCCATTTCTGTTTTCTTTGGTGACTTCCAACTATTTTTAACGAATTTCATATGAATTTTTAATTTAGTCTTATTACTCTAAAAGTCTTTAAGATATTTGAGAAATTTTATGCAGTTAAATTGAAAAAGCTTGTAATTGAGTTGATAATTTATAATTGCATTGACTAAAAAAATATTTGATCAAGTCTATGAATTTATTATTTGATTCCTCGTAAACTTAAAAATATTTATTTCTAATGGGATCCTTAAATTTTTAATTAGTTTTCTTAATATAGGACAAACTATGTTAAGAATTCAACGTCAAATTACTTTAAAATATTTTTGTACCAATTACTTCAAATTTAACCATCAAACTTTCGGTTCGGATTTGGTTTATTTTTGTTAAAATGGGTCCAATAGTATAACGCGGTAATGAGCCAAAATAACTAAGCCCAACATGATAGGCTTTATAAACAACACACATACTCTTCTTTCTATTACGCGTTTCACACAAGTTACGTTTTTAATTCGCGATGCTATGTGGGTTATTTCAATTTCAATGGCAGTTTCTTTTTCTTCAAGAAAATATTGAAACAAGCAACATTATTTTTCTGATCGAACTTGTGTGAAACGTACTTGTCCCTCACTGTTGCAAGACTCTGTTTGCATTCGTTCATTTTGCGAAACCATTTTCCCATTCTTGATTTCAATCTTCTGCTTTAATTGATGAAATATGTTCTGTCTCTGAAAACCCTATTTGGTACCAAGGTTTTGAAATACACTTTTTACATTTGTTACACGATTTTGGAATTTCATTTCAACAAATTTTGTCCCGTCTGGTTTATAATTGGGATACCTATTTTCTCATTCTTGATTCTTCAAGAATATTCAATCTTCTGCATAAGAAAAAGAAACAGGGATGAAATATTTTTCAAAAAGGCTGTGGGATACACGACCCATAACCCTAGCCTTCTTGAACGTTTTTGTCCCGCAATGTTCGAACTCTGTTTTGATCAATTTTTGAAAGACTTATTTTTTGTTGGTTATGGTAAATTTGGAATTTTCGTTGCAAAGTATTTGAAATCACTTCTGTTGGGATACATATTTTCTCATTCTTGATTAGTCAAGAATATTCAATCATCTGTTTGAGAAAAAGACCCTTAATTGAGCAAAATATGTTATGTGCCAAGACCCAAATTGGTACCCAATATTTTGAAAAGATTTTTATCTCATTCTTGAGTTATTCAAGAACATATTCAATCTTCTGCAAAAGAACATTAATTGAGCAAATATGATCTCTCCCAAGGCCCTATTTGTTTTCAAGATTTTGAAATAAAACAAATTTATTCCAAGATTTTGAAAAAAGAACATTTTACATTGTTATGATGATGGAGTTTTGTACAATTTTAGAATTCTAATTTCAAAAAATTTATCCCGCCTAGTTTAAAATTGATTCTCATACTTGGTTAAATAAAAAAGAATCTTCATTTGCTTGAGAATATTTTCTCATTCTTGATTAGTCAAAAATATTCAATCATGTGCATGAGAAAAAGACCCTTAATTGAGCAAAATATATGAGCCAAGAGCCAATTTGGTAATATTTTCAAAGAGATTTTTATCTCATTTTGAAAGACCCTTAATTGAGCAAAACATGTTATCTCATTCAATCTACTGCTTGAGAAATAAAAAAATTAATTGAGCAAATATGCTTTGTTTGTTTTTAAGATTTGAAAGAAAAAAACTTTTTACATTGTTATCATGATGGAGTTTTGCACAGTTTTGGAATTTTAATTCCAAATTTTTTTTCCCGCCTAGTTTAAATTGGGATATCTATTTTTTTCTCATACTTGATTATTTGAGAACCTTGAATCTTGGCTAAATAAAAAAGAATCTTCAATCTTCTGCTTCAAAAAAAGATGACACCTAATCGGTGGATAAAATTTGTTGCATAAATTTTGAAAGGGATGGATGTATTATGAACTCTTTATTCATAAATAATGAATGTAAGTTTGGTTGGTGAATTGATAAGTGAAATGAAATATCTTTTTTTCTTTCATTATCTAAAAATGGGGTGGTATACATGAGCTTAATTACCCTAAATTCGATCACAAGTTGGAGATACTTTGTTCCATGATTTTAGTAAGGGATTGAATGTCTTGATACCTCAAAAATGATAGATGGCACCTTAATGTGAAAGCTAGTTGTTGCTGCCTCAAAAATGATAATTTGATATCTTGAGCTTTGATGACTCTAGTCGCTTTGCAACTGTAACTGAAGTAATTTTGCAGATGAATACTGTATGAGTTGTGACTACTGTTTGGGGATTCAACAATTAATTTTTTTCTTATTGTGCATTTTGATTGGTTGTAGGCTAGATCTTACCTCTTATGACAGTTATATTTCTTGTGTTATCTAGCTAGTTGGTTTTGAAGGAGTAGTAGAGTTTGCTGTTTGGATTTTGCATTGTGCTGCTGTTCGTTTGTTGCTGTGGCCCAAAGGGAATGTTTTGTTTAATGAAATGGCATGCCTCTAATCTGAATTGCCAAAATGATTAATTTGCATTCATGTTTAATAGGTTATAATTAACTTTGATAGTTAGTAATTGCCATGAAAGTTGATTGAGGATCAGATATTTTCTCTGTTTTTTATTTGAAGTGGATGTCAAATCCTGGATTTTGGAAAGGGTTTTCATCATTATGAATTTTTGTCTTGTGAAGCACAAAACAAAAATGGCAGTATTTGTGAAATGGGCCTATGCTTTGAGCAATTCTCATTTGATTATGTGAGTATATACGCAGTGTTTAAAGATACATACAACTAATTATGTTAGACTTATGAATGTGGAATTACAATTACCTTTGTGGTTGTGGGGGTAATGTTAAGTAGTAATTGGCTACATATTCTGAACCCAATTTCTGAATTTGATAATTTCTAGCTGTTAAGGGTTTAAATGTATTATTAGCATGAATATCGCATACCAGCATCCTTAGCAGCAGCCAAACACCTTAATAACACCCCTCCAACCACAAACAAAAACACCCCATAACGATTCCCTACAAATTACAATCACATTATTAACTTCCAGTTGCTTAAGACATCACAATGCAGCAAAATTTTCCAGGCCATACCGTCTGACTCAGAACCAAAATCAGCAGCTAGCCTTATACACCCTCTGAATCGAAAGCTGGCACCACTGCTGCAGTCATGACCTGTGACACTGACCCATTAACCTTTTATATTAATTACAACATCAGCTCCACATAGCTGCATAGTCTCACGTAGCTGTCTCTTCTGCATGTTAGCCTTAGCCGTTGTTAAAATTGATCAAGTGTTCGATAAGAAAGCACTGTTGTGTGGGAAACAAGGAGAATATAGCATTGCTATATACATTACCAAATGCTATCTAAAACAGAAGATATAGCATTGCTATTATGCTATATACCCTGTGAAAAACTGTTTTGTTCCGGATGTGATTGATCAGGTACCAGCAGGTGGCGAGCTCATTTTTTTTCTGGTTTGGTCAGTCTATTATCATGACAGTTATAACAAAATTTTGATCTATGTTGGTGGGGTTATTAAGAATTGGTGGATGGAGGTGTCTTTAGTCTACTTGTTATGTTTTTGAATATATAGCCACTACTAGAAAACACAACATTGGATGTTTTTGAATATATAGTTTCTATTTTTAAAGTCTTGATCATGAAGAGGACATATTATATTATTAACACCTTTTTATGATTCTTTTGCATGAAATTAATCAACTGTTAAGAATTGGTATTTGGCTATTTGCAGAAGATGCTGTAAGGTATTGTTAGCAATATTATAGAAATAGAATTAGATGAGACCAGGTGAAGAAAGAGAAGGATAACTCTAGCCTTCTATCTTCTAACAACTCAGCTCATTAGATGCAAGTCTTGAATTTAGTGACTGAATACAAGTGAGCTCTTATAAGTTATAAGTGGGTACATACAACAATTGCAATTGGAGAATTGATCATGTAAGTGTTACAGCCTCTCGATTATGCAATATATTAACTTGTTGTGATGACAATTATTCCTATGTAGCATATATGTTTCTTGCATATGTACATTCTTATATCCATTTTGCAATTTCATATGATAGCTTGTTGTGATGACAGTTCTTTTTAGATACTTTTTATAAATATCATATGATAATTATGGATAGTTTGCTCAAAATACCAAATAAGCTTCAATTTTTACACCCACTTCATGGTTATTCAGAAAAATGGAGCTATTATTCACCCTCCTATAAGTTGCAAAACCATGAACTTAGATTTGGTTCCAAGAAACCATTTTTGAAGTGGGGTAAATGTGTTTTAGCAGTACCCTGTTGGAGCTTGTTCCTGAATTTAAGAAGATAGTTTGGATTTTGAACTTCCTAGTAGCAGTATTAGATTTACATATAAGTTTTATGTAACTTTATTTCTGGATAGTGAAATTTCCCGAACATTCCCCCCTTCATCTATTTGATTCATCATCTATAATTGATTCTATTTTAAATGCAAATTAATTCTATTTGATTCAGCTCCTCCTGCATATGAAGCTGAATTTTTATTATATTTTGCTATTTCATGCTTTTAAAGATTCATTTCAACTTATGCTTGTGTATTGTGTGTGGTTAAGTTTGAAGGATCTGTGTCAAAATCCCATTGCAGTGATATATATAATATTAAGAGTCCTTTTCAGCTTGCTTGAATTAAAAGTTCTGAGCAATTTCTTGATCAAGAAAGAACACATATGTTTAATTGCAAGTAATTGTTTTAGAGACAATAAAGAGATTGATGTTATCTATTTAAGCTGACTTTAAAATGAGATAGGATCATTCTTCAGCCTCACAAAAACTTCTTACTTTAATTGCTATTGTACGATTGTGCATCCCATTTGAATTCATCATATCCATAGGTTCATTCTTCACTAAGCGTTTAAGACATGAAAGTGTCCTCTTATGCTTGATCTCTTATCAAAAGACATAATTTTGTCAATTATGTAAAATTGGTAATTGTCTAAGAATATTGAGTCCAAAGTCAGATTTTAAGCCTTAAATTGAATAAAAAATAATAATATGAATTCGGTTTAAGACCAGTTTTAAAAATATAAATGTTTTTGAAAACTAATTTTTGTCAAAATCCAGTTTTTAATGCTTAAAACTGGTTATGGACATAATTGATTTATAGCTAGTTTTGCAAAATATATCCGGTTATATGAATTGGTTGTAAAAATCGGGTATGGTAAATGGTTTTTATATAAATTTGGATTGAATATGTGGATATGGCGACTATGAGTAATCCTATATATATTGTGACTTCTGTGGTCGACCTTACTTAGTTTTAAAAGGCTTGATTGTTGTTGTTTAGTTTCATTTGTTGTTCTAAATGGAGGAAAAGAAAGCAATTGAATCATTTTATATTTTTCTTTTTGGTCTGATATTGCTAATTTAGTGTGTAAAATATTGCTATATTATCTTATTTCCAAGACTCAATTATGAGAAAATACAAGATTTGTGAAGAACTCTTTGAAAACAATAGTTAGTTTTTTACTTACAAATTAAGGTAAACTTTCAATGGTACTCTCTTATATGGACTCATGCAACTATTGTATGTACGAATTTTGTAATCATCATATCATATGTGAAATCTTCACAATGTTGCAGCCTGCAGCAATTCCAATGACACCTAACCAGCTTCAGCTTTGTTTCTCCACTGATTTTTTCCTTATGCCAAGGTATAACCAATTTAAACCTCTCATTAAATTGATTGTAAGTTATTTGCGGTTAGAGTAAAAATTAGACAACAAGTTGTCTAAGTTAATAATGATTGTAAATATTTTCATCCTATAAGTGTTAAAAGTAGATTATAAATAATTGTAATTGTTGTACAATCATTTGTGACTCAACAAAGAGAAATCTTACTATGGTAAAAAGAAAATATTTTGAACTTAATTTGTTTAAGTTTTTAACGGCATAACATTATGAAGTCAAAATTTCAACTTGAGAATAATTTATCTCAAGTGCAGAATAAATTTTAAAAAAGTTATAATTCAAACCTTTCTTTTCTAGTGTGACTTTTATTTCCACTTCAATTGGCATAAGAATTTGAGCACCTAACAAGTGTAGAGGAAAAGATTAAGGAAAAAGTGATGTCTAATGCAAAACTCATACCTGAAGGAGGCTCTGGAAATAGATCATCATACTTTTAAAATGGAAAGATGAAATTGTTCTTAAAATCTTAAGACAATTACATGTGACCGGTGGTTGAAAAAGGTAATTTTGTTCCAAGAGCATATCAGAATGATGTTACCTCAGAAATACAGGCAAAAAATTGTGTGGACAAATGATGAAAAAGTGAAAAAGTTAAGGTATTTCTAAACTTCAAAGTTCAATTATAGATAAAATAGAAATAATGTTATGTGCTTTAAGTAGGTAAGAATGTGATAGAATAGAAGAATGTTAGATTGCCAATTTATCAAATGGAACAAATATCAATCAAAGAAGCCATAATTGATAACTCATGGATTGAAGTTATGCAAGAAGAACTTCTCCAATTTAAAAATAATCAAGTTTGAACTCTTATCCCAAATCCACAAAATCAACCATATATAGGTACAAGATGGGTATTTAGAAACAAATTAGATGAAGAATGAAGAGTAATAAGAAATAAAGCAAGATTGACGGATTTATGATATAACCAACAAGAAGATATTGATTATGATAAAATTTTGCTCCAGTTGCAAGGAACTCATTTTGATCTTGTAGCCTATTGTGATGCTGATTATGTTGGGGATAAAATTGAAATAAATAACACAAGGGGTACATGTCAATTTCTTAGAGAAGCTCTAATAAGTTGATCATGTAGAAAGTAAAACATAATTGTGTTATCAACAACTAAAACTGAACATGTCTCACCAATTGTTGCTTTCAAGTCTTGTGGATCAAAAACCAACTTGAAGATTTCTCTGTAAGTTATACAATTATTCTAATCTATTGTTGTAATACAAGTGTTATAAATCTATCCAAAAACTCCATTCAACATTCAAGATCAAAAAACACATTGAAATAAAATATCATTTTATTAGGAATCATGTTAACAAAAAAGGAAGTTGATTTAACCTTTGTTGACACTAAAAATCAACTTGCTAACATCTTTACTAGACCTCTTGTTGAAGATAATTTTAATTTTATTAAAAAAAAATAAAAAATAATCAAAAATCCAAACTATCTCCTTTGGAAAGCATGACCAAAGCGTTCTGGCCCTAACGAAGAATGTTCTCCATTCTCTATTCCTCATATCACTCTCTGTGTCATATAAGTGTAGTTTAAAAGTTTCGAAAAGGAAAAGTAACGACTTTCTTTTTTCCTTCATTCAAAAAACACCCGAGCCTCATCATATAACCTATGTTCCTCCTTCCAAATACCTCTTGTCATTTCTCAACCATCCACTAATTTATACCCACTGGTGTCACTTTCACCTTCATATCTTTCAAAAATCTACTTCTTTTTCATTCCATCTCAACGCTTGTACCTTCATCTTCTGCAATCCTAGTTTTAGTTTTTATTATCTCTCTAAAAACATGGCTCACACCAAAGCTTTAACTTGAAAAAATTTGACTCCAAGATCCCCTTCTCCTTCACCATATCCTTCTCGATCACCATCTCTACCACCACATCCTGCTCCTACAGAAGTTTTTTCATCATAAAATTTTTTTATGACTATCTCTCTCCATCCCCTAAAACTAGTTCACCTACTATTTCACCCACCCCTCTCTCCAATGCATTTTTCCAAACACCAGTCAAGCTCCACCACATCTCAAGAAAAAACCTCAAAAACTCCAATATGATAATCCTCCATCAAAATGGAGATAAATGAGAATAACAGCTGGAGTTGGTAGCTCCAAGCAATCCAAAAGTGTGGACACCACCATTTATACTATTTTTATCACAATTCTGGTTCAAAAACACGACAAAAAATCACTACAAAAAATACCATCAAAATAGTTAGAACCTTATGCTCCAACACTAAAACCCTCGAAACCAACTACTTCACCATCAAAATTTATAAAATATCTCTTCCTACCTTCAAAAACATCACCTAAAAAAAGAAAAATCCAAATCCGTTCCTCAAATACCTACGAAGTCACTCTTAAAATCAACATAATCCACTTGATCTCATTTTTTATCTTAACAAAAACTGAAAAACCTAAAAAGCATGCACCGGAAACCAAAAACATAGAACCTCTCCATAAAAAACTATTTCACAAGAATGTTCTCCATCTTTTTCAACTCCACAAGCAAGCACAATCTTCCCACAAAACTCAAACTAAACAACCTCAAGAGATAACAATTTCAAAAATTCTTATCCCAACTCTACTATCAACCAAATACCATCAAATCTTTCAAGACAAGTGAGATAAAAAGACCTATTGAATTGGCAGAGTTTGTGTTTCATAACCTTCACTATGAAGGAAAATCAATCAAACAACATACTAATGCTTTGGGCTGGTCAAAATTTCTAAAAATTTTAGACTCTTTCTATCCATAACTTATTCAAACATTTTACTGCAAAGCTAAAGCCTTTTTCCTGACAAAACTCTGCTTAGCTATAAAGGGTAGAAATTTGACTCACTCCTGCAATCTTAGCTGAAATTCTGCAATTACCCACCCATTGAAGGGCTTACAATCTTTAGCAAATATTTGTACTACACCCTAAATGTCAACAAGGATAAGGTTTTCAATAAGCTTTTCATTCGTGGCTCAACCAACTATATGTCTCTAGATTTGAAACCTCTTCCAATATTTTTTTAATAGTATTAGTCAACATTCAATTGTTGAGACAAAATCTCTCTCAAATAATTTTAATGATCACAAATTAATTGAGAGATTATGATTGTGGTTAATTACTAATATGTGCTTTTAAGTGAATTCTTATAAGAAAATAGGTTAATCATGAATAAGATCAAAAAGAGAAAAATTTGACTAAATCCATCAAGTTTTCAAAATTGGAGAATATGATGAACCGTTGAGAGGATGACCTTCAAAGATGCATGATATTCATCATCATTGTAACCATAATTTTTAGTCATGATGAGAAGTTAAAATGGTATCCAAAGATGAACAAATAAAACATTTTAATCAAAAAGGTTAGATGCCAGATTTAATTGATACGAGGATGACTAGTACGAGGATGACTAGTACGAGGATGGCCAATACGATGTAAGAAGATGGATCTATAGTTAACATCATTCTCAAAAGTTGAAAACGACATAGCACTTCAACTTACAAAAGACTGTAGCACACAAAGTCAATAATATAGCCTTACATGTCTTGAAGAATGAAAAGAGAAAAGGACAACTCATGACCAAGTACCTAGGAGGTTTGAATTTCCTGCACGAGGATGGACTGCATCTGTCCAAAGACAGTTGAATGGCAACTCTATAATTAGGATCAAATGCGTTGGACTTTTTGATTAAGTCTGCAATGGTCATAAGATGTTTGTCACATGGAGAGCACCACAAGATCTTTATAAAAGGCACATAGCTCTCCATTGTCAAATACACAACAACATCGCATCAAAAAATCAAGTATCTCAAAGCTATCAAGAGCAATATCTATCATCTCTTTATACTTTCTATAATCCTATACTAGATTTTTGAAATATCTTTTTAGAAAGTGTTTAAGTAAAGAGAAACAATCATACACATATCATTTTGTAATTTCCACGTGAGTTTCACTTGGAAATAGTTAGAACTTGTAAGAAACAAGATTGTAAGTTTGGTGAGGCTAAATCTAAGAGATATGCCTCCTTGACATTGATTTTGATATAACTTCCAAACATACAATGTATATGCATTATCTGATTAATCTAATAGTTTGAGTTGAGATACATTTCAGTAAAGATTAATCACTTTTGTGAGGCTTGAAGATTATGCAAAAGAATCAAACAGCACACTTGGACAAATCTTGGATCTAAAGCAATCAAGTAAAGATGGATCATATCATACAAGGCTTGAAGATTATGAGCAAATTCGTCTATTGGTCATAATGTTTATTAGGTAGATTCATCATTATGATTTCACACATCTAATATTTGCCAATAAAAACTGAAACCATAAAGTAAGTGCATTAATCAATCAATTAGTAAATCAATTGATAAATTAATTGGTCAATCGATTTTTTGAGTTACAGAACAAAGGTCTCAATGAGTAAATCGATTAGCAAATCGATTGCCTAAATGTTTTTAATCAGACCTGTGTTCTGTGATTTTCTAATTCATAGAACAAAGCTTTCAATGAGTTACTCGATTGGAAAATCAATTACTAAAATGATTTTCATAAGACTTGGGTTCTGTGATTAAAGAAATCGATTGAAAAATTGATTGCTATAATTTTCTTAAGTAACAAACTTTTTACTAATCGATTAGGTAATCGATTGCATGAATGACTTAGTTCATCATTTATCAGAAACATATTGCATAATCGATTGACACATCGATTGTAATTAAAAACCTTAGTTACTGAGACAAGTAAATCGATTGGCAAATCGATTGTGGTAAATGTCTGAGTTACAGGGAGAATTTAGCCCATTGCCAAATCGATTATGAAAATGAAATGATTCGACTGAGTAATCGATTGTTTGATCTAACATTTTGAACAAAACAATGATAATCGATTAGTCAATCGACTCTATATAAACTGAGTATCAGCTTCTGATATATGCATTAAAAGAATCGATTAGCAAATCGATTAATTTATCTATTTCAAGATTCAAGAAAAATAAGAAACGCGATAATCGATTGGGCAATCGATTAAGCTGGTAGTATTCATTAATAAAATCGATTGAGAAATCGATTTGTTTAAAGTTTTTCTAAAACTATATAAGCTGAATCAATCACAATTTTCAGTATAAAAAAAAATAACAATTCATAATAAGATAGAACAATACACATAAAACTGAAAGTTTTTCATTGGTAATATACTTTGAGAAAAATTGTTCTAACTCACATATATCATTGGCAAATACTTAGTGTGAGAAATCAATTGTGATTGAATTCAGTGTTCTTAGTTCTTTGTGAAAGAACAAATCTTTGTAAAAGAAAGTGTTGTTGAAATCCAATATTGTGAAACTGGTGGTCATCTTTTAGGGTGTGTGGAATCATCTAAAAGAGATCACAATCTGATCTTGCTAGAGCTTGGCGAGTAGTTCTTAAGGATAGATTGGTTGTAGTTTGATGTTGAGTTAGATGTATAGTGCTGGAAAGTCTGTAAACATACTCAAGTATATTGTAGTGAAGGCTGAAATCATTAAGTGATTTCAGGACGGGATGTAGACTATCAAATCGATAGTCGAACCAGTATAAAAATCCCTGGTGCATGCTATCTTGATATTACATGTGTTTTTGAATCTTTGTTTTGAATAATCTTTTGAATCTTTCACTGTTAAATTGAAATTAATATTAAACAAATTGGTTTTAATATTAAGTTCATCACTTAGGAACAAATTGAATAATTTGGTTGATAATCTTGTTTATAACTTCCTAAGAATAGAGGCCATTTAGCCAACAATTGGCATCAAGAGTCTAATCTTTTAGACTATTCAAAAAGAAAATGACCTCTATTGAATTCCTGGGCGAAAGTGCCTCTCTAGCTAGACCCATGCCTTTAATGGGTCTGCTTATATGTACTGGAAAGAAAGAATGCTTATCTTTCTAGAGGCAAGTGGTCTTGACATATTAGATGCAGTAGAAAATGGTCCTTATGTGCCTAAAATTGCTGGTAATCATTAATCTTGAAACTCAGATCTAATTGGTCTGATGATGATAAGAAAAAAGTTGGCTATAATGCAAAAGCCAAAAATATAATAACTTTTGCTTTTGAGTGCTGATGAGTTTTTCAGGGTATCAAATTGCAAAACTGGCAAAGAAATGTGAGATACACTCCAAGAAACTCATGAAGGCACAACTGATGTCAAGAGGGCCAGAACCAACACTATGATGCATGAATATGAGCTCTTCAATATGAAGAAAGATGAGTCAATCAATGACTTGCAGGCAAGGTTCACACATGTCATTAACAATCTAAATGCTCTAGGTAAAGTAATTGACAATGAGTAACAAATAAACAAAGTGATGAGATGCTTGACAAGAGAATGACAACCTAAGGTAACTGCAATAGCTGAATCAAAGGATCTTGGAAGCATGAGCATTGCCACTCTTTTTGGCAAACTCAGAGAACATGAAATGGAGCTGCACATGTTGAATGAGGCTAAGCAAATTGATCGGAAAAGAAAAGGACTTTCTCTGAAAGCTCAAGCTCACAAAGTAAAATCTGAACCAGAAACATGTATTGATGATTCCGAGAGTGAAACTGATGAAGAACCTGAAATTAGAATGCTGGTCAGAAAGTTCAAGAAATTTCTGAAAAAGAAAGGAAACCAATCAACAAAACCATCAAATTCAAGGACAAAAAGCTTCAGCAAGAATGAGACAAATGATAGCAAAGTGATAACCTGCTATGAATGTGGAAAAATAGGCCACATTAAATCTGAATGTTTGCAACTACAAAATAGAAACAAGTTTGTGAAATCTAAAGGCAAGGATAAACCATCTTCAAGAACTAAAAGAGCCTACATAGCTTGGAATGAAAATGATGAAGAATCTTCTACATCTTCAAAAGAAGAAGAAGCAAACTTGTGTCTAATGGCCAACACTGACTCAGATTCAGATAGTGAGGTAAGTACTACTTCTAATCCCTCTTATGAAGAGTTGCATGATGCTTTCAATGAATTGCATGATGAACATATTAAGGTAGTCAAACAATTAATTTGCACTAAGAAAATGTTAGAAAAACAGTGCATGATGTATGAAGAAATCAAGAAAGATCATAAGTTGCTTGAATACACGAATGCATGTTTGAAAAAGGAAGCACATGATAAACACACTAATTTTAATGAACTTGAAAAAAATGGATCCTTTTTGCCTTAACTGCATCAACTTGGCCATATGATCACTGCACACTTCTCCAAATCTATCTAATACGATTTAGACATACTCTCCCCAGTTAGGTATAATGTTAGCTCGTAATGTCTTTGTAAAGGCATGATGCCATTTCAACGCTTTCCCCTCAAGATGCATAATTGCTAACCTGACCTTAACCTCTTCAGGAGATTGTCGATTAAGAAGAAAGTCTTACACTGATAAATCCATTCATTAACATAATCACCATTAAATCTTGGAAATTCTATTCTTGATAGCCTAGTTTGCCCTGTATAAGAAGCAGAAAAAGAACGATCACCTGTAAACTGCTGAGGTTACTGATTTCTACCTTGCTGAAAATTCCTGTTATTCGAAAATGGAGTTTCTTCACCAATATTCTTCTGTAGTAGCTCCTCCATTGTTAGCTTCATCGAATCACCCAAGGTTTTCTGCAAAGATCCAGCTAACTTCGCCAATCGTGCCTCAAGTTTTTCTGAAATTCTATTCTCCAATCTTTCCTCTAAATCACTACAATTTGATTTAGCAAAATTTACTAGTGGTAGAAACAACCTGAATGTTCTTCTTGGCAATCAAAAGAATCATAATGAAAAATCTGGAATTGGTTATAGATCAAATGGGAATGCTCAAAATAATCATAATGAAAAATCTGGAATTGGTTATAGATGAAATGAGAATGCTCAAAAGAATCATAATAAAAAATTTGGAATTGGTTATAGACCAAATAGGAATGAGTATCATAAATTTGTTAGATCAAAGCAAATGCATGATGGTTTCATTAAACCAACTCAAAGTACATACTCTGCTTTTTCATGCCATTTTTGTTGCAAAAAGGGACATATTTCTTTTAATTGTAAACTGAAAAAGCTTGCTAACAAGGGATGGAAACAAGTTTGGAGAATAAAGAAACCTATGATTGAAACTAACCCCCAA
>JBBPBS010001171.1:7788867-7809694 GCA_037974835.1 Cicer judaicum | reverse complement strand
CTCTGCTTTTTCATGCCATTTTTGTTGCAAAAAGGGACATATTTCTTTTAATTGTAAACTGAAAAAGCTTGCTAACAAGGGATGGAAACAAGTTTGGAGAATAAAGAAACCTATGATTGAAACTAACCCCCAATGACCCAATCTAAATTGGGTACCTAAAACCAAAGTCTGAATTCTATTTTGCAGATATGCTTGACATCCAAAACACACTCATGGTACCTAGACAGTGGATGTTCCAAGCATATGACTGGAGACAAATCAAAATTCTTGTCTCTGAATTTAAAAGATGAAGGATATGTAAAATATTTGGTGCTGGAGACATAGGGAGTGAATCAACAACGGTAATCTAAGATGTTCTCTATGTAAAAGGTTTGGAACACAACTTGCTTAGCATTAGTCAGCTTTGCGATAAAGGATACCAGGTATATTTTACATCACATACTTGTACACTTAAGCACAAGGAAGATGATAGCATGAAATTGGTAAGTGAAAGGATAAATAATATATCTTGACTCTTTGCCTGCAAATAATGTTTGATGTTTATTATCTAAATTTGATGAAGATTGGTTGTGACATAAGAGAATAGCTCATATACATATAAATCATCTTAACAAACTTATTAGCAAACAACTAGTGCTAGGTCTTCCAAACAGAAAATTTACTAAGGATAAATTATGTGACTCTTGTGAGAAAAGTAAATTAGTCAAGTCTTTTTTCCCATCAATAGACTTAGTACAAACTAATAGGGTTCTACAATTAATTCACATGGATCTATTTGGTCCCTCACAAGTAAAAAGTTTTGGAGGAAATTTTTATGGCTATGTTTTAGTTGATGATTACTCTAGGATTATGGTATCCTAAGGGATCAACTTGCACTTGTTGGCTATTATGATTCTGATTTTGCTGGTTGCAAATTAGACAAAAAAAGTACATCTGGTACTTGCCATCTATTAGGGAATTCACTTGAATCTTGGCATAACAAGAAACAAAATAGTGTTGCGCTTTCAAAAGCTGAGGCTGAATATGTCGCTGTTGGAAGTTGGTGTGCACAAATATTATGGATGAAACAACACCTGACTTTGGTGTTAATCTTGGAACTGTGCCAATAATGTGTGACAACACTAGTGCTATAAACATCTCAAAAAATGCACTCAAGAACAAAACATATAGAGATTAGACATCATTTCATTAGGGATCAATATCAAAATGGTAATATCATGCTTGATTATATTAATACTACTGATCAATTAGCTGATATCTTTACCAAAGCTCTACCCAAAGAAAGGTTCTTCCATATTAGAATGAAACTTGGTATAATAGATCAAAATGAAATATGATCTCTGTGAAAAATCGATGTTTCCTCTAAACTAACTAGCTTGCAATAGATAAAATCGATGTATACATCGATTATCCTGTGTCAAAATCTCAAATCAGCATTACAAATTTGACTCAATCCATCAAATTTTCAAAATTGGAGGATAGGATGAACCGTTGAGAGGATGACCTTCAAAGATGCATGATATTCATCATCATTGTAACCATAATTTTTAGTCATGATGAGAAGTTAAAATGGTATCCAAAGATGAACAAATAAAACATTTTAATCAAAAAGGTTAGATGCCAGATTTAATCGATACGAGGATGACTAGTACGAGGATGGCCAATACGATGTAAGAAGATGGATCTATAGTTAACATCATTCTCAAAAGTTGAAAACGACATAGCACTTCAACTTACAAAAGACTGTAGCACACAAAGTCAATAATATAGCCTTACATGTCTTGAAGAATGAAAAGAGAAAAGGACAACTCATGACCAAGTACCTAGGAGGTTTGAATTTCCTGCACGAGGATGGACTGCATCTGTCCAAAGACAGTTGAATGGCAGCTCTATAATTAGGATCAAATGCATTGGACTTTTTGATCAAGTCTGCAACGGTCATAAGATGTTTGTCACATGGAGAGCACCACAAGATCTCTATAAAAGGCAAAGAGCCTCCATTTTCAAATACACAACAACATCACATCAAAAAATCAAGTATCTCAAAGCTATCAAGAGCAATATCTATCATCTCAAGCAATCAAGCAATCAAGCAAAGATGAATCATATCATACAAGGCTTGAAGATTATGTGCAAATTTGTCGATTGGTCATAATGTTTATTAGGTAGATTCATCATTATGATTTCACACATCTAATATTTGCCAATAAAAACTGAAATCATAAAATAAGTGCATTAATCAATCAATTAGTAAATCAATTGGTCAATCGATTTTTTGAGTTACAGAACAAATGTGTCACCGAGTAAATCGATTGCCTAAATGTTTTTAATCCGACCCGTGTTCTGTGATTAAAGAAATCTATTGAACAATCGATTGGTTAATCAATTGGTAAATCGATTTTCTAATTCACAGAACAAAGGTTTCAATGAGTTAATCGATTGGAAAATCAATTACTAAAATGATTTTCATAAGACTTGGGTTCTGTGATTAAAGAAATCGATTGAACAATTGATTGTTATAATTTTCTTAAGTAACAAATTTTTTACTAATCGATTAGGTAATCGATTGCATGAATGACTTAGTTCATCATTTATCAGAAACATATTGCATAATCAATTGACACATCGATTGTAATTAAAAACCTGAGTTACTGAGACAAGTAAATCGATTGTGGTAAATGTCCGAGTTACAGGGAGAATTTAGCCCATTGCCAAATCGATTATGAAAATGAAATGAATCGACTGAGTAATCGATTGTTTGATCTAACATTTTGAACAAAACAATAATAATTGATTAGTCAATCGACTCTATATAAACTGAGTATTAACTTCTGATATATGCATTAAAAGAATCAATTAATTTATCTATTTCAAGATTCAAGAAAAATAAGAAACGCGATAATCGATTGGGCAATCGATTAAGCTGGTAGTATTCATTAATAAAATCGATTTGTTTAAAGTTTTTCTAAAACTATATAAGCTGAATCAATCACAATTTTCAGTATAAAAAAATAACAATTCATAATAAGACAGAACAATACACTGAAAACTGAAAGCTTTTCATTGGCAATATACTTTGAGAAAAATTGTTCTAACTCACATATATCATTGGCAAATACTTAGTGTGAGAAATCAATTGTGATTGAATCAAGTGTTCTTAGTTCTTTGTGAAAGAACAAATCTTTGTAAAAGAGAGTGTTGTTGAAATCCAGTATCGTGAAACTGGTGGTCATCTTTTAGGGTGTGTGGAATCATCTAAAAGAGATCACAATCTGATCTTGCAAGAGCTTGGCGAGTAGTTCTTAAGGATAGATTGGTTGTAGTTTGATGTTGAGTTAGATGTATATGCATTGAGGTGCTGGAAAGTCTGTAAACATACTCAAGTCAATTGTAGTGAAGGCTGAAATCATTAAGTGATTTCAGGACTGGAGGTAGACTATCGAATTGATAGTCGAACCAGTATAAAAATCCCTGGTGCATGCTTCTCTATCTCTATACTCTCTATCTTGATATTACATGTGTTTTTGAATCTTTGTTTTGAATAATCTATTGAATCTTTCACTGTTAAATTGGAATTAATATTAAACAAGTTGGTTTTAATATTAAGTTCATCACTTAGGAACAAATTGAATAATTTGGTTAATAATCTTGTATATAATTTCCTAAGAATAGAGGTCATTTAACCAACACTAAAGAATATACAAAGTGTAATCAACCTCTATAAGAGGTTAATTGGTTTGATCATTAGTAAAAACTCACAAGTGTGTGAGGACTGGACGTAGCCTTCGTTGGGTGAACCAATATAAATGTTGTGTGTCACTGTCTATTCCCTCCCTTTCCAGCTTCTCATCATGTGGATGAAGATCCTCGTCCTCCAAAATGCTCCAAATTAGGGAAAGACACTTCAAAAACTCGCAATGATATTCTTAGGATTTCTACACCCCTTCAAATTATCATTGATAGGCAAGTCCATCAAGATAAGGAGAATGCAATTCTAAGGGATTAGATGATTGCTCAGCTAGCTCCCAAATTGGGACTAGAACCACCGCTTCCTTGTTCTACCCATGACCTCCATCTATTCATCCTTTGGTGGATCTTCTCCATCATTATGTTTTTAAAGTTGCCTTCTCTTTGGATTTCTACCAACATATTTTGCTATGACAAAAGGGAAGAAATAGTCATTAGATTTAAAAAGTATTTTTGATCTCATTATGTACTTCTTTGCTTAAAATTATTTTTGAACCATATGTATGAACACTCTTTTGATTCAAAGTTATTTATTATTAGATGCAAAAATTGAAGGGGGAGCTTCTTAATAAATGCACTTTGTATAATATCATTAGAATCAAAATTAAAATCTTACTAACATTTTTGTCATCATAAAAAATACGGAGAATGTTGAAGCAAAATCCACAAATCTATATGTTGAAGAATTACAAACAAGAAGTTCTAATCGTGATTCTAATTGTGTTGCTATTTAACTTGTGCTTTTGGGTGTATTATACGAAGATAGATATTCAAGATCATTATAATGTGTAAAAGAACATTATGGATCGTAATAATATCAGTGTGGGCAAACCAAAATCATTTTGGTTCATAAGAGCATTCTTATGGGCAAACCAAGATCATTCTGGTTTTTGATAGTATCATTCTAATCAATCAAGATCATTCTGGATAATTTATTTTAAAGATAAAAATGAAATGAATCATTTTCCAAAATTCATATTTTAAGTAAAACGAATATCAGAGAAACTTATAACAATGATCAAGCCCAGAATGTTAAAATAAGCAAAACAACATCAAGAACAATAACCAGATCAATTTGTGCTTAGAGAGATTTGTGAAGGACGTGAACGAGATGTTTGGAGTTGAATACCTGAGAAGACCCAACAACAATGATATTCATCGTTATTACAAATGGAGGAGGCACATGGCTTTCCAGGTATGTTAGGTTCTATTGATTGTATGCACTAGGAATGAAAAAATTGTCCCATTGCTTGGAAATGCCAATTCTGTCGACGTGATCTTGGTAAACCCACGACCATGCTTGAAGTAGTGGCATCACAAGACTTGTTGATTTGGTATGCATTTTTTGGCATTGTAGGTTCAAACAATGACATTAATGTGTTAAACCAGTCCAATGTGTTTACCGATGTTTTTGAAGGACACACTCCCATAGTGCAATATACAGTTTAACAAAACTCCACATAATATGTGATACTATCTAACATATGGCATCTATCTCGAGTGGGCTACATTTGTCAAGACAATCCTAATACCACAAGGAGAGAAGAGCAAACTATTTCTCCAACAACAAGAATCAACTAGAAAGGATGTGTAGCGAACATTTGGAGTGCTCCAATCTAGATTTGCAATTATTCGTGGTCCAGCTCGTGGTTGGCATATGGAAATCCTCAAACTTACAATATGTACATACATCTTGTAATATAATATGATTGTTGAAGACGAACGACACACATATGGTGGTGATTTTGATTATTCTTATGATAATATGGATAATAACGTCTCAACAAGTGAACACACGTAATGATCATCATCCTAATCTTGTAACAAGATTACAAAGGAGAGCAAGGATCCGTGAAAAACAAGGTCATCAATAACTTCAAACAAATTTAGTAGGGCATATTTGAGAACGCTTTGGACATGAGAATACATAAATTTAAATTTATTATTTACTTTTATCATTTTTAATTATTTACATCACGCATTCAACATTTAATTTTTATTATTGTTTTAGAAATTTAAGTTTAATTTTATTTTAAATTAAAATAATATATAATAGTATTAATTAAAATAATAAAATTAATATTTTAAGTTGTAATAAAATTAGATATAGATAAAATATTAATATATGAATTAAAGTTGTGAGACCTAATATGATGTTAAGAGTTAAATCATTGAAGTAAAAAATGAGCGAGTTGCTTCAAGATGAATTAACAAGTTTTGGTTTCTTTTAACTTTATCATTCATTTAATCTTTCTATATTTAATCAAGTAATTGAATTTTGAAAATATTATGTTTGTATATAAAACTATGAGAACAATATTGGTTTCAAGTACAAAATATCCTATTTGTTTTGATGATAACAAAATAAGTTTGTGGAATAATTTTAGGCACTAATATTTTATTTATGTGTGCAATTCTAAGACCACAAACAATATTGTAGGATATTAGGATATATCCTCCAATGGATTGGTAAAAAAAAAATCATGAAAATTCTGCATACAAAATTGATGAAAAAACGTCTTCAAAACACTACCTCTGATGACACAAAGCATTGTATTTCTTTTACCTCTGATGGTACAAGAAGGTTTGTTAAAACTGCATCTGATTCATATTCAGTTTTGTTCTCAGTTCATCTATTGAAGTCTGCCTCTAATGAAGCAAAATATACTTTGGAAAAGTCTGTCTCTGATGAAGCAAAATAAACTTTGGGAAAGTCTTATTTTGGTAAAGCAATTAAGCTTCTTGTCAAAATTGTCTCCAACAAGTTGCTTCTGATAATTTACCTCTAGAGATGAAGCAAGCATTTGAATTTCTTGCCTCTAATAAGATGCCACTGGTGTAAGTCAACATTATATCAAAAGTCACCAATATGGCAAAAGTCAATGCAAAGGAAAAAGTTAGTGTTTATTAAAAGCCAACGTCTCTAGTAAAAATCAATGTTGGAAAAAATCAATGTTTTTGATTGTCTGCCTCTTGTCATTTACTACTGCTTCTGGTGGTCGCTTTTGGTTAAGTAAACTTGCCTCCGAGTATTGCTTATGGTCTAATAATTTTGCCTTTGGTTACTCCATGCCTCTGATCAATTAATATTGCTTCTGGTCATTATTGCCTTTGGTCAAGAAACCATACCTCTGATATTCCTGCCTCGAGTCAAGAAATCATGCATCTGGTCCAGTAATCATGCCTTTGGCATTCCTACCTCTGGTCTAGTATCGTGTCTTTGATTGTTCTTACCTTTGTTGTTCATACTTCTGGGTCTAGTGCATTCTATTTCATCTAAAACTTAATTCTAAAAACACTTAGAAAAATTCTAAGCTTTAGTTTTATGCTCAATGGCTAGAATTGATTAAGACAAATATGAGAGTTTATTCTATAAACATCCTCTAGTTAGAGAGAAAATTCTGAAACCTAAAAACACTCCTTTTTGTAACCAAGTTCAATAGTGGCTGATTATGTTCCTCAACGGCTTGACGACACTAAATTGAAAGTTGAGAAGACTTGTTAGGACTTGTAAACTCAGTCCAATAGTGATTTCCCTTCAACAATTTGACGTTAGGAACTTGGAAGCGAGACGATTGAACACAGTCATTGTGACTAACCAAATGTTCAAGTGTAAGTTCTAAATATAGTGGATTAAATCATTCAAAGGAAGAGACTCAATGTAGCTACTAAGTTAGTAGTGAATCATGATAAAATTGTTGAGTAATTTATTTTATCATTTCAATTTTATCACTTCAGTTGTTTTTAAGTCATTCGAAATATTTTCAAAAATCGTAAACACAATTCTACAATTGAATACTTCTAACAAAAAGCATATCAATTTTTTTTTATAATAACTTTTCCATCCAATTTTATATACCTTTCATTTACATTTTTTTACTTAAAAATTCTATCTTTTTGTAAGGAATATTTTTTAATATTCTAAATATGTTTGCAAAAAATCATCAAAAAATTTAAAAGTTGACGAATGATTTAATATGTAACAAATGATCTCATGATCAATTTCCATATTCATATTTTTGTTATTTTTCTCTTGTATTTGTGGCGCTTAAAAAAATTCATTTTTAATTAATCTCATATTAAAATTTTATCTTTTTGTGCGAAATATTTTTTAATATTCTAAGTATGTTTGCAAAAAAAAATCCTTAAAAAATTTAAAAGTTGACGGATGATTTAATATGTAATGTTTCAATAAATACTTAAACTATTTGCAATATAATTTTGAATAGACTAAAAAGTGTAATTTTTGTACGGGGACTAAAACCGAATTTTTAAAATTTCATACATGAGTAAGTTGTCACTTATAAAATTGAAGTATTATACACGAGACAAGTTCGCAATGATAAAAGTTCGAAATAACTATAATACACGAGACAAATTATGACTTATGAGATTGAACTTTCATATATGGAACAAGTTCATCAAAATTCTTGATAATACATGAGAAAAATTCTTAATAATAAAATTTTAATAATACATGAGACTAATAAAAATATAAAATAACTATCATACATAAGACAAATTCTTAATAATAAAACTTTAAAATAACTAACATACATGATACAATTATCATACACGAGACTAGGTAAAACACTGATGTTATTGACATTGATATACTCATAATGATTTGTTGATGTTGATATACATGAGACAAATTAAGTTTTATCTACTTCATTTTTTTGTGACTGAAAATTGTTTATGCTTATGTATTGTTTTAACATATTGAAACTATTTGCAAGATAATTTTAAAGGGACAAAGGAACCAATTTTCTTTATTGAGCCTAAAACCAAATTTTTGAAATGTCATACATGGACAAGTTGTTATTTATAAAATTGACTTGTTGTACATGAGATAAGTTTTCACCGATAAAAATTCAAAATAATTATCATACACGAAAGAAATTATCACTGATGAGATTGAATTATCATACATGAGACATTTGTTGAGGCAAAAACATTTTTTTATGTATATTTTAAAGACAACAAACCTTATGAAAGAAAAGATTAAGTTTTATGAATGGTGGTCTACTAATGACTGCACTTAAGTTTTGTTTAAAGAACATGGCTTGCATAAGTGAACAAACAAGAAGTCATTCACTTTATCAAAATGTATAAGTATCCACTCAATAATGAAATAATCTCAAAATAAATTTATCATACATCAATCATTCAATAAAATGATTATTACATCTTCAAGATAGCATCTTCATGAAGAAGATGATCAAATATAACAATCAATGATCTCAATATGCTATAAATTAGAAGCAATATCATTTGAAAAGGAAGCAAAAATACAAAGACATAATGGAAAACGTTCTTGATAGAAGTCTAGATAATGGAGAACGTTCTCCACAATTATGAGATTTCAAGAACAAATGATCTTCTCTATTGAAGAAGAAGTTTCCATTGGATTTCGCAATCATTGTTTCTGTATTTCACAATCATGTGATATGTACTATTCAAGGAATTTAAAAGATTAATCTCAACAAAAAATCAATTCAAAATACAGAGTAGAAAAGCTACAAATTATGATGAATCAAGCCAGTTCAAGCAAGACTGACCATTCTCCAACTTGACTGTCAAGAACGAAAAATATTATTGAAACATATGCTTCAACTGCATATCTTAGATACATGCACAAGTAATGAAAGGCTCATAGAATACTATCAATAACAAATAAATTAAAAGCAACATATCAATATTCTAGTAAAACGAAAAACGTTCAGTCAAGAACATTCTTGATTCAAGAATGATCATTCTCCAGCATATTAACTTCAATCTCCAAAATGTTAACATCAATGTCCAGAGTGTTAACATCATTCTCCAGAATATTAACATCAATCTCCAAGAATGTTAACATCGTCTCCAAAATGCTAACATCATTTTCTAGAGTGTTAACATCATTCTCTAGAATATTAACATCAATCTCCACAATGTTAACACCAGTCTCCAAAATGTGGACATCATTCTCTAGTCTGTTAGCACGAACCAAATACAATCTTGATCTGAATACATTAAACACATATATGAGATGTCTTGGAACATAAACAAAGGATCATAAATCACAATCAAGAATGAAAAGCTATAGATCAACCATAATTAACACATAGGTAAAACGCAAAATGTTCAAGTCAAGAACATTCATGGTTCAAAAAAGTTTGGTCTTTAGTCAAATCTGACACATGAGAGCTGAACACTTTTCAAAGGTCAAATTAGTTGTCATCAACCTTCTTGAAGCCTATAAAAGGAACCTCAAGCTCAAGGAAAAATCAGAACTTCAAGTGCTAAGAAAATCTATCACTTACTTACATTCATACACTTGAAAGTCTCTCATTCATCAAAAGAATAAGTGTTATTTATATTCAAATCTCTTGTTATTATTTCTGAATCTTTTGTAAAGAATCTAACCTCAAACAAGTGCTGAGATTACTCAAATTTTGCCTAACACTCTAAATCATTACTGTGTAAACTCAAAACTATAAGTGTTGAGTATAATTTTGAATAGTTTGTAGAAAATCTTTTTATGGTTAAAAGGTGAAGTGTAAAATCCTCTCTAAAGATTGATAGGTGACCTGATTTGAACTCATTTTTGGGTGGAAAAGACTTGTTTTGTAACAGATCAATGTTGATTTGAACTGGTGGTATAAAACTGAGATTGTTCTCCATTTGAACACTTAGTAGAAAATCTCACAGTTGTGAGGACTTGACGTAACTCGAGTTGAATGAACCAATATATATCGATGTGTGGTATCTCTTCCCTTACATATTTATTTTTAGCCGGTTTGATTATCAAGTTAAATAGATAATTTAAGTTGTTAATTTTAACTAACTAAGAACGTTCTTTGTTTTCTGGTCAAGAACTAAGAACATTATCCGTTTTTTGATAAAAAACTAAGAATGTTATTCATTTTCTGACCAATCTTGAGTTATTCTCTTAAGTTTTTAACAAAAAAATTTAAATAAGTAAATTTATAATTCAAACCTCAATTACTTGTAAATTGATATAACTACTTCAAGAATTTCTCGTTAATAAAAATTCAAATTAACTATCATACTCAAAATAAATTATCAAAATAAAATTTTCAAAATAATAAATATATGTGAGACAATTATCATACATGGTGCATGTTATACACAGAACAATTAAACCACTCATCATAATAATATTATTGACATTGCTATATTAATCATAATTATTTGATGCTTAGACAAATTAATCTTCATCCACTTTACCTTTTTTAATATACTTCACAAATTAAATATATATTTTTTGACATGCAGTTATATTTAAGCATTTTTATCTACCATTTTTATAATTTTTCAACTATATTCATAATTTTATAAGTTGATACACTATATTTTTTTAGATCACGTAGAAGAATAACAATAATTTTATATAAATTAGTCATAACTGCAAACCTTTGTGTTTCAATTTTTGCTAGTTGATTTTATAAGACTAGAGTATACCAATATAAAAAAATGTAACATATAAATCCTCGATAATTTAAAATAATAATAATAATAATAAAGAAGGTGTGTAGAAAAATAACAAATAAATTAGTAAAAGAAAAAAACAATAAAAAGGTGAAAAGAAAAAAGGAAGAGTAATGGCATTTAGTTGGTTTGGTGGTGGCCCGTAGAAAGTAAGAAGCGAGACAGAAAGAAAGAAGAGAGAAGGAAAAATTAAACCAAAAGCAACGCAAAGGATTGAATTGGTGGTTCACCGTTCCTCTCTCTCTCTCAACTCCATTGCAAACAATGCATCACCTGATTCCTTCTCTTTCCCCATTTCAATTCCTCAGGTTCTCCTTTTTCTCCTTCTTTCATTCACCGCCATATCTTTTGTTTTTTTCTCATTAATCCTTACATTTTTTGTCTGCACATGTTTTTACATTTTTACAACCGTACATTAGGGTTAAAAATCAAACATATCTCAAATGGAAATCAAATTCATCCATCATTCCTTATGCATCCACGTTATTTTCAATTTTGTTTCATTTCAACTCAAATTTCTTTCGATTTTATCAAATTATTATTATTATCATATACCGACAATAACATTTCACTGTATTTCAGGGCTGAAACCGATGCGTTGTAATTAATTTATCATTTATCGATTTTATTATTTCGCCGTGAATTTGTACGGAAACGCGATTCTCCAATGTGGTTGGAGAATTATATATGAGTTCTGATCAACCATTGCTTTCGGAACCAGATCTCGTTCCTCCTGTGATTCATCACCGCCATCGGAAATCAGGATCCCGCACTTCCTTCTTCGACGAAGCTGTTGAATCTCCTCCAACCTCCGATTCCGGCCACCACCACCACCACCGGGAAGTTGTTTTGGCGAGAGATTGCAGCTTCCATTCAGCATTCTGCAACAACAACAGCAGCAGCAGCAGTAACAGCATTTCCACTTTAACAGAGCTTCAATCCCCTGATTCGCAGTTTCCTTTGGAATGCCCCGCGCGGGAAAGGGGACGCCTGCGATCTCGGGGTGCAATGGAACTGCATGATTCCAATACTACTGTGCCCTTTGAAATTTCAACAACATCATCATCAGCAGCAGTATCTGCAGCAGTCACAACAGCTCCGTCCCGCAGGATTCGCCATAAGAGTGTGCAGTTTGATGAACAAATCTTACATGATGATAGGGCTAGGTTGATTTATATAAATGATCCTAAGAAAACCAATGATAAGTATGAGTTTACCGGGAATGAGATTCGAACTAGTAGATACACTTTTATTACGTTTTTGCCTAAGAATCTATTTATTCAGTTCCATAGGGTTGCTTATTTGTATTTCCTTGCTATTGCTGCACTCAATCAGCTTCCACCCTTAGCTGTGTTTGGGAGGACAGTGTCCCTTTTTCCGCTTTTGTTTGTCCTTTGTGTTACTGCTATTAAGGATGGGTATGAGGATTGGAGGAGACATAGGTCAGATAACAATGAGAATAATCGCGAGTCTTTGGTTCTTCAGTCCGGTGATTTCCGGTCCAAGATATGGAAAAAGATTCAGGCTGGTGAGGTTGTTAAGATCTTTGCTGATGAGACCATTCCTGCTGATATGGTCTTATTGGGGACAAGCGATCCAAGTGGGCTTGCCTATATTCAGACAATGAATTTGGATGGAGAATCGAATTTGAAGACGAGGTACGCCAAGCAGGAAACGGCTTCTGCAGTATCGTCAGAGGTTTGTGATGTTTCTGGTATTATTAGATGCGAGCAGCCAAACCGGAATATTTATGAGTTCACAGCTAATATAGAGTTCAATGGAATTAAGTTTTCCCTTAGCCAGTCAAACATTGTCCTGCGAGGTTGCCAACTGAAGAACACGGATTGGATAATTGGTGTTGTGGTTTATGCAGGACAGGAAACAAAAGCCATGCTGAACAGTGCGGCTTCTCCTTCAAAGAGAAGCAGACTGGAATGTTATATGAATAGAGAAACCCTTTGGTTGTCAATTTTTCTGTTTATCATGTGTTTGGTTGTGGCCCTTGGGATGTGTCTTTGGCTGGTACGCCACAAAAACCAGCTTGATACCTTGCCTTACTACAGAAAAAGATACCTCAACAATGGCCTGGATAATGGAAAGAAATATAAGTATTATGGGATACCAATGGAAGCGTTTTTCTCCTTTTTGAGTTCTGTTATAGTGTTTCAGATAATGATACCCATATCTCTTTACATCACAATGGAGTTAGTTAGATTGGGTCAGTCATACTTCATGATTGAAGACTTGGATATGTATGACGCTAGCTCTGGTTCAAGGTTTCAGTGTAGATCATTAAATATAAATGAAGATTTGGGTCAAATACGCTATGTATTTTCAGACAAAACAGGAACACTAACTGAAAACAAGATGGAATTCCGGAGGGCTAGTGTAAATGGGAAGAATTATGGGAGCTCCTTGCTTACTGCTGATAATAATTCAGGTATTTGATCTCCCCTTGAGATAATTATGTAACTTTAGACAGCTTAATGTTGCTGCACAGTGCCATTGTCTCTTATCTTGCTGTTGCAGTTTGAAATCCTTGTCACTGAAATTCTTAATATTTGTGGGTTTGAGATAATTAGTTGATTTCTCATATAAAACTGTGAAATGCATATGTTACGCTTTTTGACTGCTTTGGTTTATGGTAAGGGTTAGTTTGCTGGACAGGTTGATGAGAATTGGTGCCAATATAAAATGTGCTCTTTAATTGTCATTTTCAAGTTAACAACTTCTAATTGATTCTAGGATGGACCTAGTGATAATGCTGTCACTGTGTGAATATATAAAGCCCGACCTATAATTACTGTATGAGGGAAAAAAGCTTCCTATGAATTAGCTGATGGTTTTCTTTCCCTTATACAATTTCATTTTGCTTGCATACTATTTCATGAAATTGCAATGCTCTTCAGTAATTTGTTTACATCTTAATTCGAGTCAGAATGTGTCAGTTCTTAACAGAAACCATCTCTAATAATGAGTTGCAGTTCTTATCGCTAGATTTTTTGTGATGTTTTGCAGCAGTGGATATTGCTAAACAGAGATGGAAGCTCAAATCTGAAATTGCAGTTGATCCCAAACTAATGATTATGTTGCATAAAAACTCAAATAGAGATGAAAGGATAACTGCCCATGAGTTTTTTCTTACATTGGCTGCTTGTAACACTGTGATTCCTATACTTAGTGATGGTGTATTTTCTGGTTGTGGAACAAGTAAATCAGACGAATTTGTCAAATGCATTGATTACCAGGGAGAATCCCCGGATGAACAAGCTCTAGTTTCTGCAGCCTCTGCATATGGATATACTCTTTTTGAACGGACATCTGGACATATTGTTATTGACATCAACGGTGAGAAACTCAGGTAGACCGTGACTTCCTTTGGGATGTGTTACTACGTTTTATACTTTGTTTAAACAATAGTAGAATGCATGATTGATGAAACTGTATTATGTACATTGGACTTTCTAGTTCAGTTTTGTACTTTGTATGTAACCTACATTTAGATTATTCAGTAACTTTACTATGTCTGTGTATATAGATTGGACGTATTGGGCCTGCATGAGTTTGATAGTGTTCGAAAGCGGATGTCCGTTGTTATTAGGTTTCCTGACAATGTTGTAAAGGTGCTAGTCAAAGGCGCCGATACTTCAATGTTTAGCATTTTAGCAAATGGTAGTGAGAGCAGCAATAGCTTATTGCAAGCAACTCAGAGCCATTTGAGTGAATATTCTTCACAAGGTTTGCGCACCCTTGTAGTTGCCTCTAGAAGTCTTTCTGATGCTGAACTTAGGGAGTGGCAAAGCAGGTACGAAGAAGCAAGCACCGCGTTAACCGACAGAGCTACTAAACTACGTCACACGGCAGGTCTTATAGAATGCAATTTAAATCTACTTGGAGCAACTGGAATTGAGGACAAGCTGCAAGAAGGTGTACCAGAAGCCATTGAGTCCCTGCGGCAAGCTGGAATCAAGGTCTGGGTTCTTACAGGTGATAAACAAGAGACAGCAATTTCAATTGGCCTTTCCTGCAAACTTCTGAGTGCAGATATGCAGCAAATTATTATAAATGGCACCTCAGAGGAGGAATGCAGAAATCTTTTGGGCGATGCAATAGCCAAATATGGTGTGAGATCTTCAAGTAGAGAGTATCAGAATCTGAAGCATAAAACCAGTGCTGAAGATGGTGATCTTGATCTTCCCAATGGTTCAAAGTCAATGAGTTTGCCCAAGTGGAATCTGGGAAAGGAAGAAGGAACTAATACTTCATTGGCACTCATAATTGATGGGAACAGTTTGGTTTATATTTTAGAGAAGGATCTAGAGTCAGAGGTAAAACTATCCTTCACCATTAGACATTTTTTTTGGAATAGATATCTTTATTGGACATCTAAAACATGCCTTTTCCGTTTGAGTTGTTGTAGGTGCATATACTACTGCTTCAGTTTTGAGCTGTTAAATAAAACTTAGGGGTAAACATATACTGACTTGCTTTTTCTTTCAACAGCTTTTTGACCTTGCAACTTCCTGTAAGGTTGTACTGTGTTGTCGTGTTGCACCCTTGCAGAAGGCTGGAATTGTTGATCTGATAAAGAGCCGCACAGATGATATGACCCTGGCCATAGGCGACGGTAAGTTCCTTATACTACTATAAAATTGCCCTCAATTTGCATTTGAATTCGGGGGTCTGGTTGATGGTTGATGATAATGTTCCTGTAAGCTCAAGCCATCATGTTTAAGTTAGTATTTGTTGATGCACTTTAAAATAAGATTTGACTTGATATAAGCTTAATAATCTTTTTTGGGAATACCTGACAGGGGCCAACGATGTGTCAATGATCCAAATGGCAGATGTCGGTGTTGGAATCTGTGGGCAAGAAGGACGCCAAGCAGTGATGGCATCAGATTTTGCTATGGGACAATTTCAGTTTTTGAAAAGATTACTTCTTGTTCATGGCCACTGGAATTATCAGCGTGTTGGTTATTTAGTTCTGTACAACTTCTACCGCAATGCTGTCTTTGTGTTGATGTTGTTCTGGTATGTATGGATTTATATTTTGGATACTATGGTTGATTTCCCCGTGTTTATATGAATTTCTCTTTCATTGTTTTTATTATTTCTGCTTATGACTAGTTGCGGGCAGGTAATTAACAGCTTTATTCAATATTTTAACTGATATTACCATCTTGTGGGAAAAAACCTGGTTTAAGTTGTACACTTGTTATATTCTAGTGCCAGCATGTCTGAAACTGATAAATTTCTTCCCTCTCGATGTTCTGGCTATCCGTGTTGAAATGTATAATATATAGGGTGCTATGTTGTCAATACTCAATAGCATTGCGATAGCATGCTATAGTGGAATCGCGTCGCAGTGCAGTGGTCTGGCACCACGCTTTGGGCCAGTGAACCGTCTTCAATGGAAGCAGCGATGGCGGCCGCAAATAGCAGCCCGAACTTGCTATCTTACCCACTATTACGGTTCCCAAGGGAAACTCCAGAAATGTCCCTTTTTTAAAATCTTGCTTTTTAAGGGTCTAATTGTCATTTCATGCTCTTTAAGTGACCTAATTTTTTATTGTTTAAAATACCACGTGGTTTTCAGTCTCCTTCACGATGCCGCTACTGTGCTTCTCTGCGTAAAACAAACCGTCATGTGTATGTGTTGCTTCTCTGTGTTCTGTCTCTGCGTTCGCGTTCTCGTCCTCTCTGTTCTGCTTGTAAACATCAACTTTCACCTCTACCTCTGTTTTCAGTTTCACCTCTGCTTGCACTCAACAATGGCCTCTTCATTAAAATACCAACCTCAGTTTTGATTAATTTTAGAATTATAATAATTAAGATTTTTAACGTTAGTGATAAATGAACAAAATTAATTATAGTTATTATGTATGATTATCCCCTTTAATTTGTGTATTTTACTATTTTTTAAGTATATATGTATCTGATTGGGATTGATTTTTATTTTGTAAGCTGATTTTTAGCCTTTGCGATAGCGGCTATCCCACCATCCACAATACTGCTGTAGCGGTTTGGGGGTCTGGCGCTATGTGCTGCTATCTGAGATTAAAAAGATAGATAGGTTGTATCATAAATTTTGGGTCTAAAGAAGTTATTGGATTTTAATATTAGTTGCAGGTTTTATGAAATTTTAATCATTTTAATATATTGTCTTCCTTGTCTATAGGTATATATTATGCACGGCTTTTTCTACAACTTCTGCATTAACAGATTGGAGTAGTGTATTCTATTCTGTGATATACACATCTGTACCCACAATTTTTGTTGGCATTTTGGACAAAGACTTGAGTCATAAGACACTTTTGCAGTATCCGAAACTGTATGGTACTGGTTACAGGCAAGAAGCTTATAATATGCAATTATTTTGGATCACAATGATTGACACAGTATGGCAGAGCCTTGTTCTCTTTTACACGCCGTTGTTCACCTATAAGGATAGTTCGATTGATATATGGAGCATGGGAAGCTTGTGGACAATTGCAGTTGTTATCCTTGTAAATGCACACCTGGCTATGGACATCAACCGTTGGCTCTTAGTTACTCATCTTGCTGTCTGGGGATCCATAATCATAACATATGGTTGCATGGTGATATTGGATTCCATACCTGCCTTTCCTAATTACTGGTTAGTTACATGTGTCCTACAATAGGTATTCTGTATTATTAATATAGAAGTACCTTGGGTTATAGTATAATGTGTCTCAAAATATTTGCAGGACTATTTATCATCTGGCAAGGTCCCCTACATACTGGATAACAATTTTGCTTATAATAATCGTGGCATTGCTACCTCGCTTTACTTGCAAAGTTGTTTACCAAATCTTCTGGCCTTCAGATATCCAGATAGCAAGAGAAGCTGAGTTATTGAGAAAACGACATAATCGCTTGCAGTCAAGGCAACAAGATTCCAGTTAACTTGTGTTACTCTCATGCCACTTACAGAAACTAAAGAAATCTCGAAATGGCTTCCCTTGTATTTGTCCATCACAATGCATTCTTGTGGCAGTTGGTTTTACAAATTACCAGGTAAGGGAACGGTTTCTCTCTTGTTACTTTTATTATGGGTTTTCCCTCTGTTTTGTGACACTATATTCTTTGCATCGGTTTCTTTGGGTTTAGTGGTCACTTCGACACTGTTGAAATTAAGTCTGGAGGGAGTATTTCTTAAACTAAAATTAAACAGTGCTTCGTTTATTTTTTGATCCAGCATTGAGTTTTATTTCTGCCATAAGCACAAGCACTCAGTTATACGAGTGATGTGATTATTTTATAGGTAAAATTGTATATTATGTATATATGCAAATGTGTGTGTCTGAAAGTTAAGTTTGGATTGGATTTGTTTGGTTTTCAAGATTGGATTTGAAAGCCAATCTAATTAAAAAATTGGTTTTGCTCTGTTTTTGGGTTTTTTGGTGTGATTATTATTGTTTGAATTGAATTGGATTTGCTTTCAATATTTATGGAAGTTTATGTTTATTTGAAATTTTGATACCATTAGTGCTTGTTATGATTATACAAGTGTATGTATCATTGTGTGTCATAGTGTTATCAAATAGCCGCTATAGCATAGCGAAATTTGAACAAATCGTTAGTGCTTCGCGACAAGCTATTTAGTACAAAGTATTTTCTAATAGCTGCTATTGCAGAACTAATACACTTTAACATAGCGGAATTTCAACAATCGCTATTTTTGGTGATATGCAATTGACAACACTTGTGTGTCTATATATAGATGCCTAGTGAAGAATGTTTTGCACACACTTCTACATGACGACAGTCTTAAATTGTTGAAATCTGTGCTTGATCCTGATCTTTTGTGGTCTGAATTTTCCAGATGAGTTGCAGAAGCAGATTGCATTGATATAAGACAAATGCTTGATATTCTACATAGTAGCCTGACCTCTTGGAGAAATCATATGATAAATCAAGATGCCATAGCTAATAATTAGCTTGCTGGCTTTTCAAATGCCTCCAGCCAGAAAAGTAAATATGAGTTGAAGGTTGGAATAGGCTCACGCTAAGGCATCTCCAGCTATGGGGGGAATTTTTTCAGTGGGATAATGCAGAGACGATTATGATTATGATCCATGGGGTCCATAGAGAGGTGTGTGAGAGCGTAGAACGCAACTAAGTGTACAATAGTTCTGTAAAAATCAGGTTTAAAAAGGTATTTTAAGAAGAGAATGTCTCAAGAAAGCATAAAATTTAAGGAAAGATAAAAGGTAATTTTCATAAACCTTGCAATCCCTTTTTGCATTGTCAATTTTTTTTCTGGTCTAACTTCCAGTCAACCCTCCAAATGCAAGTCTCATTAAAGATGCATTATTATTATTATTATTATTATTATTATTATTATTATTATTATTTATTTTTTTTTTTTTTTTAATTTGAAGGCCTTTGAGGTAGTGTGAATGTAATCTGGGAAAAAGGGTATGTTAGTTTCTCCGTTATCAGTGGAAAAATAGTATTATAAGGAAGGACACTAAACCAGAAAGAATGTGTTTAGTTCCTCCGAAAGTACTTTTCATTTGGCAACTTAGAAACGAACAAGAATTCATGGATCACGAAACGCTCTTTCATTCTTTGAAAGACTTTTCAAAAGAATATTTGACTGCAGATTAGTCTGTGTCCTGATTTGTCAATTGATGCATGGTAGATTTTATTTGGACTATGCTAAAAAAGAAATACTAATATTTTTTTGTTGACTAAGTGATGGGGATACATAAAAAAAAGAGTAATGGGAACTGGGAAAACAGCGCAGAATGAATTGTGACGTGATTTAAGAACTTTTTAATTGTTTAAAGGAAATAGACGAGTAAGGACAAAGGAGAGTGTTTTGGGTAGGAAACTACCCCTCTGCACTGTAGTGGCTCAAAAAGTCTCTCCATAAGCTTTGGTTCTTTGAATACGAGATTTAGGTCACAGGTTAAAAACGCCACCTTTTCTAAGTGCGTGTTCTATGCTTTGCATAACAAAAATTCCCATGTTCTACGGGGATTGAACAGCAATCCTCACATTGTGTCGAGTAAGGAGCAATTAATTATTTAAAAAATCATTTTTTACAATTAATTATTTAAAAAATTATACTTCACTATTATAAATAAATACAAAACAACTTTTTTAAAATATTTAAAAGATAATCTCTAAATTATAAAATACGAAAATCATTTTTTTAAAATATATATCAAATGGATCCTTTTATTTCCCATCATGACCCCTAAATTTCATTCCATAAGTTATTATGATAAGTTTATATCCAGATAAGTATTACGACCTTTCAAAAAACAAAATATGAATTTTTTTATAAGAATTTTAGAAGTTCTAATTTCTTAGTTTTTATTTTATTTTATTTTAATCAATAGTTTCTTTTATAAGATGTAAGTTTAGCACATATAACCTTTGAAAGTCATGATACCATTTTGATTATTATACCTACTAAGTGGTAGATAAATTTGATATTATAAGGCATGTAAGTTTATAATTTTTAGTTACAAAAAAGAAAATTATACCGGAAAAAATTATATTTTAAAATAAAAAATATTTTAATGAAGTTTTAATTTATTTTTTTTGA
>JBBPBS010001171.1:7733943-7788615 GCA_037974835.1 Cicer judaicum | reverse complement strand
AAAAGAGTCAAATCCATAGATATATGTTTAGTAACTGATTTGCACTCTTGTTTGAAAATATTACATATTCTTAGATATATGTTTTATAAAACCCTGTTTATTACATATTACTTTTTTACTCACAAAAATGTTATATTTTATCATTAAATATTAAACAAGAAATTAATTATATATTTTAATATTTAGATTTCATAAGATACTTATAAAGAACTAAAGAACAAAATATGTTACTTATACTAGTCAATGTGTACTATACAATCTAGTTGAGTTACAGTATTTGATCCTAAGTTTTCGTTTTCTCGAATGCTTGACTTTTGACTTTAGAGTGGTATCATTGTAGACATGTGAGCTTTTCTAAAAATAATATTGTAATCAGATTGAGTGTATATAGATGGCTTGACCGGAATGAAACGACAAAAATTGAATCTTAAATATAGAATTTCTTATTAGTTCACACTTACTTTTTGTTGGATTCATACTCACAATTACCAACCTTTGATTTGTTTTTTTAGAATTTAAAATCGGTTAAAGAAAAACTCAAGATTCATTTTTATACACTTTTAATTCCTTGTTTCCAAACTTTCATAAATTGAAGGTTGGTTGTGTGATTTTGAAATTGTTTAATTATTAATATTTTGCTCTACTAAACACTAGTATTTCATATTTTTCACTAAAAAAAAGTATTGTAGAATATATTAATTGAGAAACATAATTTTAAAGTAGTTAAAACAAAAGTTGAATTTAGAATTAGCTGTTGGAAGGATTCACTGTATAAGTTAAAATTTATCTATCTAATATATATTTATCACATTTTGAAATGATATTCATGCTCTTATATATATATATATATATATATATATAGAATGTCTCTCTTGCATGTCATCAAAATCGTATAAAATTAAATCTTAAATTTTGGTGTTTAAGAAATGTATAATTCAATAAAAATACCATGAAATTACGATGTTGTGTTACTTTTCTAAGTTGGTGTTACAAATCCTTACAATGAAATCAAAACTTGTTAGAGTTTTCTTTATTCAATTTTTTATACAAAAAATACAACCAGAACTATCTTTAATACACCATCTATAATAAACAAAACTAATACACATTGATTTAAATTTAAAATATTTAAATATTAGGATTAGTAAAGAAACTAATACACATTAATTTAAAATTTTAATTTATATACACTGTCAGTGTAAAAATTTGTTACACTTTCAATCAATCACAATCGTTAATATCATTTGATTTTTTTTTCATAACTACTTATAAAGTTACTCATATGATTGATCATGATTAACTGACCATATGCTTTCTTTTTACACTGCCAATGTATGAACATTAAACTCTTAATTTAAATTTAAAATATTAAGACGAAAATAATAAAATTTGAAAATAATTTTATAAATATCCAAAGCATATTTACTTGAAATAAGTCATCAATATTAATTATTATACATCTTTTAGAAAAAAAAAACTGATATGGGTACATCTTAGGTGTAATCAATATTTAGAAAAAAAAAAGCTGATATGGGTATAAAATGGACAAGCCTACATCTGCTCACGACTAAAACAAAAAAAATGCAAGTTCGAACAAATATAAATTATTTAAATTAATAGTATAAAACAGAAAATATTAACAAAAGTGATTAAATTAAAGTGTTTACATGTCTCTTTTGAATCTGTAACATTGAAGACACCATAACTATTGATTAGTGGATTGAAGCAAATCTATCAATCTGATCCAAATAAACGCTGCAACAAGATAAAAAATAAACAGCGTCACATCAAGATGACAAACAAAATAAAGTTGCATTTAGGAGATGAAATCACAGACAAAACATGAAAGAAAAAATAAATATACGTAAAAATCACTCAGTTATATAAAAAGAAAGAGCAAAGTTTTATTTATAGGGTGTGATTTCATGGCAAGAAATGACACAACCAACCTAAATTGTGTGATAAAGTTGGGAGTTTGTTAAAATTTGTAGTGGACGAAAACATTTCGGTAGTGAAGATGTATAATCGTGGGTGTAAGGTCAGTGAAGTTGCATGGAATGTAGAAATGTTTTTGTTTGTGTGAGAGGTGAATTTAGTTTTGGATTTTATTATGCTGTTAGAAATTTTTGTTATGTAGGACAATGTTGGTGACAAGTGGATTTGACGACACGTGTACGATGATCAATAATCAATAAAAGAAGTGTATCATCTTATGTCACAAGACTCAAGAGCTGATAATTCACCATCTAGCATCTTTATTTGGAACAAATTGGTTTCTTTTTAAGTGTTATGTTTTACTTGGCGTCTCTTTGACAATCAGATTCCAACTAAAAACAATTTTACAAAGCATGGAGTTTTGAATGATCAGTGTACCATATGTGTTGAAGGACGTGAGAAGAATAAATCATACAATATTTATTTTTTCTATGTCAAATTTTTGGTTGCATCTGGTCACATATGTTGGCTTGGTTGGGAGTTCAAGATGCTTTACATAACCATACTTTTGTCCATGCTCAATAATTTGAGGGTCTAGTTGTTAGTAATAACCCATCAAGGCAAAAACTACATGTGATTTGGTTGTCATGTATTTGAACCATGTGGAAGGAACATAATCGACATAGCTTTAATCAATACGACAATAATGTTGTTCAAATTGTAGAGCGCATTAAATTTCAATCTTGGTCATGGATCAAAGCAAAGTTAAAGGGATTTTTTTTCTTTCCAATTTTAGTCTTTGGCGAAACAATTCACTTGCTTGTTTTGGCATTGATGTTCATGGTCTTTATATTTGAGTTTGATTGTTGGTTGAGTGAATTCTTGAACTTCCTTTCAATTAGATATTGATGTAACTTTTATATTATTTTTTTGCATGGTTTGTGCTTTAAATAATCATCTATTAATATATTTTGGCTTATTATTCGTCTTAATGAATATTGAAATATCCGTTTATTCTCTAAAATATTCATTAAACTACTATTCTCGTAACTATTGCTGATTTTGGATGTTGATACTAATTTTTTTACCATCTCTAATAAAACCTAATCAATGATTATTCCAACTAGAATTAGAAGTCGTATTCTCCAAAAGAGTACGACTTTAACTAAAGTTCATTAACTGCATAATATTTAATTAGTAAATTCATATTTTAAAAGATACTACAAGAAATATTCTTAAAAAATAAGTATACCATAAACAAAGAGTGTTAATACAAACTCTCAAATTAAAGTTTTAATGAAAATAAACAAAAGTTAATTAAGAATATAAATTATGATTCTTAAATGTTATGTTAATTTAACTTATGCTTTTGAGTGAATTAATTTAAAGATAGGAATCAAGCAAATCAAATAAATCAGATAAAAACTTAACAGATAAAGAAACAAGAAAATTCTAGATAAAACAGAGAATGTTCTCCAAAATCAAGACTGATCAGTACAACCTAAAGATAAATCAATTTCCACTGGTTCAATAAAGATTTGGCCTCTGAATTTCATGCTAATATTATCAGTACTTGACAAAGAACAAGTAGGATCCATTATAGTCAAAGAAGGCATTTAAATCACAAAGATAAAAGATCATGAATCAAACAAGTTAAAACAAGTATGAACATTCTTCAGCTTAACTGTTAAGAAAGTTAATCAATCTTGGTCCATATAAATTCATCCAGATTGATCAAGAAGTCATCCAGAATGACTAAACATTGAACCTCAAGATTGATCATTAATCTCCAGAAAATTCAATAACTGACAGTCTAGATTGATTATCAATCTCCGTTTCTGCAGAAGTTCAATATCAATCTCTATACATCTGCAAAAGTTCATCATCATTCTTAAAACTATTTTCAACAAAATCGAATCTCCATATCAAAGATATGACATTAACAAATTTTACGAGAAGCATGAAGGATCATTAAACTAATCAAGAACGAATAAACCAGTCCAGTCAAACAGATTTCAAAAATATATTCAAAGGCTGAATATTTTTATTCACATATATTAGTTTTGGTCAAAAACACATAACACTACTAATAGCTCTTTTGATCATGATTAAATGCTCCAAAACTCCTATAAATGAAAGGCTAATGCTCAGGAACAAAAGCAGAAGTTTAAGTGCTATCAAGTCTTAGAAATCATTCACATTCATATACTTGAAGTTCTCATTTTTCCAAAGAAATATTCAGTTCTGATTATACATATTACTTTGTTATTATTGTACTGAATCCTTTGTAAAGAATTGACTCTCAAACAAGAGTTGAGACATCTCAGATTCTTTCAAAATAATCTCATTATTATTATAAAACTCAAACTATAAGAGTTTAGTATAGTTTAAAATGATTGTTAGAAATCCTATCAAGGCTAATAGGTAAATTGATTAATTCTCTTTCTGGGTAGAAGGAAATAAAGCTTGTAACAAATCAAAGTTGATTTGAATTAGGTGTTGTAAAATCGAGAAGGTTCTTTGTTTTAAATATTTAGTGAAAAAAATAACATCTGTGAGAGTTGGACGTAACCCAAGTTGGGTGAATCAAGATACATCTTTGTGTGGTATTATTTTTCTCCATTTTCTGAAGAAAAAAAAAACCAAGAACGTTCTTCGTTTTGTATTTTCTTAACCAAGACCATTCTTAAGTTAAATTCTTAAGTTTTTTAGAAATTTTTAAACAGAAACATTTACAATTCAAACCTCTTTTTTTATAAATCACGTTACTACTTCAAAGAGAATTTTGAAAGTAACTATCAATTTAGCTATATTATTTTATGTATAAAATTACCGTTATAAACATTAAAAAAATTTAAGTTTAAATAATCCAACATGAATATTTAACTTGAAATTAAAATGCGTTCAAATAACATAATATTATTGCTGATATTGAAATTTAAAATCTCAATAAATGAATTGTGATCATCAATTAAGACTCAAATTAGATCCTTACAAATTTTAAGTTGATAGATTTATGGAATCTACTCCCTAGTTGTTAAAAACCAAAGTGAGAATTATAAAATAATAAACAAAAAAAAGTAAAGTTATAAGAAAAAAAATTGAATTAACTAAAAATATAAACACACATTAACATTCGAAAAATCAAGAAGATTAAGAATATGAACAAGGTGGATGTGTACATTTTTTAAACAATTTTTTGAATGAGTTGTCCGCCTGATCCTTCTTGAGCATGCCGGGATATGTTTTTCTTTCTACTTCCTTAACTGCTTTAGCTTATTTATCAAGTTTCTAATACATAAAATTTTATAAGTTTCAACATTTGAAAACCCATGTTTCCATTTGTCTATGAAGTCTTGGTACCTCATATTTTGCTTGAACTTTTGTTATTTTGATCTTCAAGTTGCTTGTTTGAATTTGATTCTTTGATCTTTGCACTTTTTATTAACGGTTTTCATGCTAATTTTTTGTCCTAACTCTTTTAAGATTCTTCATTTAAGTTGTTAATAAGAGATAAATAGAGAAAAGTAAATTGAATGATATTGATAATTGAAAGAATTTACATCAAGAGTTACAAACACTTATATAGCAAATTAGATAAATAATTAACCTGTAAAATAATTAATTAGCTAGTATAGCTAACTACTAACCAACTTAACTAATTTACCTACTAAGATATCTAACATCTGTCTCGAACTAGAATGTGTTTATTACATTTCAATCTAAGAAAATGTCAAGAAAAAAATGTCAAAAAAGACATCGATTACAAAGAATATGGAATCGTCGAAATATGTCGATTAAAAGATTTTGAATTTAGAAAATACATCGACAAAGATTTTTTTTATTCTTCTCTTGAAATAAGAATAATAAAGATTTTAATGTAATGTTGCTTCTTTCCTTTTTTTATAATAGGTGTTGAATCAAATCTACACCTTCATACAAGATCTTCTCTTTCTTTATTTTTCTTTCTTTTGAACAGAATATGATGCATAATTTCTTGATAAAAATTAGCTTGAAATTCTAATTGAGAAACCAATTATGGATTTTTTATTTCTTGAAACAAGAATAATCTTTTTTTTTTTGGTTGATAAGTGCTGAATCTAGAGTCTACTCTTTCATGTAAGATCTTTCCTTGCATTTTTTTAATGGTGATTTGGCTGAAAAGATATAATTTTGTCACCAAATTTTGTTGGTGTTCTTGAAAAATCTTCAACAAATGTACTTGACTCTATTTTTTTCCTTATTTGATGAGAGTTGTTGATGTTGATGCAAAGTAACTATCAAAATATTGAAGAAGTCTTGGGTTTTAGTAAAGTTTTGTTGAAAAATAAGTTGCTTTAATGACCATTATTTGATGGTTTTTTATTTTATTTTGTTATCATCATCATAATGATAATGATCGTCTTAATATTTTTGGAGGCTCTGGTCGAATTTAAAAATTGGGTCTCTACAATCACAAAACTCTAATGTCAAGACTTTTAAGATTATAACATTTGACGGTTGATGGTGGCAACTGGTAGACTGTAACTACTATCACAGACTTAGTGGTGGAAAACTGACTATTTATTATAAGCATAATGTGTAAATATAAAATTTTAAAGTGTTCAATGTACAAATTTAAAGATACCAATATAAATGTTAAGGTATATTATAATAAAAAATTGAGGTCCTCCTTAATTGAGGGTAATGTACCAATGTTCTGATTGTACGCCTCAATTGACGAACCTAATGGTGATTGAGATAATTCTAACTTGAAATTTGATAGAAAAAAAGAACTAGCATTGAATGGAGAAAAGAGATAAAAAAAAATGAATAAATTATCCAATAATCAAATGAGAAAAAAAAGATAATAGTATAATAAACTCTTTTATATCATATTATAATTATTGATTTAAATAATTGATAAGAGATAAATAAAAAAATTTAAATAACATTGATAATTAAAATAATTAATTACATTAATAGTTACAAACACATATATATAATAACTAACTAATTAGCAAACATAATTAACTAATTTGATTAATTAATGAATTTAAATATGTAACAACTGTGAAATTCAACTATTGAATTTTATATATAACAATTATGAATCTGAAGTTAGTGAACTAAATTAAAACAAATATTATACATAATATTATACATAGTGGACACATTGTACCATAAAAAAAGAGCACGTGTTTATATATTTATGTGTGTGTCTGTACTAGTTGACACAAAAACATCTAATGTTCATGTGCACGGCCATGAATGGCGGATCAAACATAATAATAAATGATTCTGAGAGGCTTGTTATAGTTTCATTTATGGGATTTTGTTATGTTAAATAAACTGAGCATGCGAAACTAGATAAGTTATTAAACTCGTGAAACTAAATATGTTATTAAACTCTAATAGTTAATAACCTATAAACTATAGTTAAAAGAAATTATTAGAGAGAATTTAAGTTTGAAATCTTATTAAAATAATTTTTAATTAATAATTATTTTTCTTTCGTTCAAACTCCATATTATTAAATTTCATTCCCTTAAAAACCACAATTTTAATAAAAAATATTACCTATGGTAAAAAATAAGGTAAAATCAATTATGGTTGAGTTGACTTATATTCAACAAGGGAGTGAGTTCATTGCCACCTTAAGAAACTTGTTAGGAGTAATTTATTATATCTCTATTAGCATTATATGAGTTTTCAGTCATAACAAGGAATGGACATAAGTTTTTTTTAGTAGTGGACATTATATATCTCAAATGTCAAAATGTGTGATATGTTGTCACTAACATGATATGTAAATTTATCAAATCTCAAATATCTTTTTTATTAATTTTAATTCTTTAAACTAAATTTAATTAACAAAAAATACATTGAAGGACTATATTAATCATTTAAAGATTAAAAAGATTATAATTAAATACATTTTTGTAATTTTAATATATTTAAAGACTATATTCTATTATTACCACATTCAATTGAGAAAAAAATGTAAAAAGACACTTGCTTACACAAGACCTAACATAAGTGTTGGAACAAGTAGTATAATTGAGAGGAATTGAAATTGAGAAGAAAAGAGAAAGTTCAAAAACGGAGATTGATTATCAATCTGGAGAATAATCTGGTTAAACATTTTATATTGTTCTTAGTTTTAAAGACTTTTATAGAAACAGGTTTCTACTGAATCAATTACAACAAACTTAACAAACTTCTAACTATATTCTAACTAACTTTAAACTATATTCTAACTAACTAATTACAAATCAATTTGAATTACATTTAACATGCTCCATAATATAAAATGATTCAATTTGTTGTTAATCTAAGTTTGTTCCTTATCTCTTGGAATTTCACTATCTTCAAGCTTTTGGTTAAGATGTCAGCCTTTTAATTATTTGTATTGCAGTGTTCCAGCTTTATCTTGCCCTTCCTTACTTGATCCCTTAGGAAATGGAATCTCATTTCTATGTGTTTGCTTCTTCTATGAACATTAGGATGTCTTGTTACGTCTATAGCTGATTTATTATCTATCTTCATCTTCACTGCATCATTGCTTCTCAGTCCCAGTTTTGCCATTAACTCTACCAGCCACATAGCTTGACATGCTCCCATAGATGTAGCCACATATTCATCTTTATATGTGGACAATGCTACTATGTTTGGCTTCTTTGAGCACCATGAGATTGGTGAGTTATTGATTGTAAATACATAGCCCGTGGTACTTTTTCTGTCATCTCCACACCAATTAGCATCGGTGAAGCCAATAAGTTCAGCTTCATCTTCATTCAATTTTGTGGTATATAACAGACCAAGCTCAATGGTCTCCTTTATGTATCTCAAGATCCTTTTTGATGCCATGTAGTATGATATCCTAGGCTTCTCCATGTACCTACTAATCAACCCAACACTATATGAGATATATATATATGGCCTAGTGTTGCACAAATATCTCAGGGATCGTACAATTTTCTTGAAGGTTGTAGGATCAATCAACTCATCATTGCCCTCTTTGGACAGCACCAACCCTATTTCTGACGGGGTGTTGCTTCCATTGCGTTCTTGCATTTTAAACTTTTTTAATACATCACTTGCATACTTTTTTTTATGCATAAAAATTCCATTTTTTCTGGTTTCAAACTCAATAGTAAGGAAATATGCCAGCATGCCTAAATCAGTCATCTCAAATTCTTTTTCCATTTTGATTTTGAACTCTTTGATTTTCACTTCATCACTGTTAGTCAGCAGTAAATCATCAACATAAAGGCATATCAGCAGTGTAGGTGCTGCTGCTCCCTTCTTGACATAAACTCCATGCTCATTCACACACTTTTCAAATTACTGCTCAATGAGGAATCTGTCAATCCTCTTATTCCAAGCCCTAGGAGCTTGCTTCAGGCCATATAAGGCTTTCTTCAATTTGTACACATGATCTTCTTTTCCTGTTTTCACAGATCTAGATGGTTGCTTCACATACACCTTCTCCTCTAGTGATCCATTGAGGAAGGCTAATTTAACATCCAGTTGATGCATAGACCAACCTTTATAGCTAGCCATTGAGACTATCAACCTTATTGTTTCAATTTTAGCTACTGGGGCAAATACCTCATCATAGTCCAACCCATGTTTTTGCATAAATCCCTTTGTTATAAGTCTAGCCTTGTACCTGGCAACCTATCTATCAGGTTTCAATTTCAGTTTATAGATACCATAATCCTGGACAGTCATCCTCTATGCTTGTAGAAGCCATCTATAACATTTCATCTAAGTCAAAACTATCTGTCTGGGCCAGTTGAGTTTCACCATAATCTCTTTGTACTTTCTTGGATATGCAAAATGCTCATATTTTTTACAATTATAACATTAGACCCTCTTTTTGTCAAACTTCTTCTTGCCAAATGGTTTCTTGCTTTTATTATCACTGTTTTGCTGACTTCCTTCAGCCTCCTCGTCTTGATCCTATTTTTGGTGCCATTTTGACTTGCTCTTCCACTTCTTGTTTTTTATTCCATCTTGATTGGACTTCTTGCTGATATGAGCTTGCAGTGCTTGTGTTTGTGTGTGTGCTATACTCTTTCTTTTACCCTTAATTTATGAGCTTCTAGGGAGCTTTTCAAATCTTTCAACTTCATTATATCAAGATTCTTTAATTCTTCAATTGTGAAGACTATGTGATCATATCTTTATGCTAGTGTCCTCATAATCTTTTCAATGATCACCACCTCATTCATCACTTCTCCATTGGCTTTCATCTGATTAGTGATTGTCTGCACTCGATTGAAATAGTCAATCACATTCTCATTATTCTCCATTTATAGTAACTCATACTTTCTTCTTAGCATTTGAAGTTTAATCTTTTTGGTTTTTTCACCACCCGTGTAATACTTCACCAAGATATCATATGCCTCTTTTGATGTAGATATCTTTGAGATCCTTTCAAAATTGTTTGAATCCACACTTTGTTGGATGTAAAACAATGTCTTGCAATCTATTTTCTTGCAATCTTTGAAAGTTGTTTGTTGTCTTTATGTTGGATTCTCATCAAGTTGTTCATAGCCTTCTTGAACAATCTCAAACATTTCTTGAGCTCCCAACAACAATCTCATTGATGTAGACCACCTTTCTCAGTTCTTCTCATCTAGAATTGGTAGATTCAATGGAAACCCTCATACATTCATGTCTTCTTTTTCTTTCACTCACACTTGTGTTTCCCAATTTTTTTTATTCCCCCTCACACTTGCACTCGTATTTCCCAAGGTTTAGAACCCAAACTCTTGATGTCAATTGTTGGAACATGTTATATAATTGAGAGGAATTGAAATTGAGAAGAAAACAGAAAGTTCAGAAAACGAAGATCGATTATCAATATAGACTATCTGGAGAATAATCTAGTTAAGCATTTTATATTGTTCTTGGTTTTGAAGACTTTTATAGAAACAGTTTTCTACTAAATCAATTACAACAAACTTAACAAACTCCTAACTACATTTTAATTAACTTCTAATCATATTCTAACTAACTAATTACAAATTCATTTGAATTACATTTACCAATAAATTTGTCCTTAGAATAAGCTTAATGTAAAGAAAAACAAATAGACTTAAATAAATTTATTCAATTTTCCTTCTTATTTTTTATTTATTTTATAATCCAAAAATATATGTTACAGTTGATTGTTAACTACCAGGACACAACAATCATAATAAAGTTATTCAAAACATTTTATGTATTTTTTATAATGAATATTGTCATAATCTCTATATGAAATTGAATCAAATAACAAGGTTAATGTGTAAATGAATTGATTTATAGAAAGAAACATAAATATTTATAAAAGTATATATTTGAATTAAAAAATTATAGATTCGAACTCCCTCATTAATATACCACATTCACACTTTCTCATTCGATCATCCATCGAATTTTATTTTCTTTCCTGTACTTGTTTTTGATTATTTTTTATAACAAAAATAGAAATAGATGCCCCCAAATTTGATCCTTATCCAAGCCGACACTGTGCATCCAAACTATTTTAAACTAAACTTTTCTTGTCTGTACCTCAATGTTTTTTGTATTACAAAAAAAAATTCCAAGTTTGGGGGCAAAATAGACCTTTTATCTCCAAACCAGCTAAGCCATTGGTGACTATTAAAACTCTCAAACACCAACCAGAGAACGCCACCTGTCTCATGACGTCTCCGACTATGTAATTTGATGACGTCATCACTCCTCCGTAAGATTCATTACCCACGCGCTATTCTCCCTCCACGCTCCACAGGAGCATCCCAAGCCAGATTCGTTACACGTTGCGTATCCTTCATCACTGTGTACGACACGCTTTACACTAGCGCTTGTAACTTTATTTGGCATATTTAATGGGTTGGAATTTTCATAGCAAGGTTCCTTTAAACTTCGAAGCATGTGCAAAATATAACAACAACTTGATTTATCCTTTGTTTCTTTCTTATAAAAATAAACACGTAAATGCCTACACTCCCCTTAGTTTAGTCCCCTATATATATATTTTATATATATACAAATAGCTCAGTGTATGTGTGTGTGTTTTGAGAGAGAAAAAAGAGTGTAATAAAATCATCATAAAATTTCAATTTCAAACATGGAAAATGAAAATCTAGGTCATGGTCGTGGAAAGATAATTGAGGAGCTATTAAGAGGGCGTGATCTTGCAAATCAACTTAGACAAGTCATGAATGAAGCTGGTGATATTGATAATAATAATAATAATAATAGTAATAATAATAATGGATCAACAACAACTTCAACAACACCATGTGCTGAACATCTTTTGAAGGAAGTGCTTATGACCTTTACCAATTCTCTATTGTTCTTGAAGAATCCTTCCACTTCAGAATCCTTTGATGTCTCTGATTTGCAACTCACCAAATCTGAGGACTCTCTAGAGAGTAATTGCAAAAGTTCCATTGTTAAGGAAAGAAGAGGCTGTTACAAAAGAAGGTAATTCATTTTTTTTAGGATAAATGATTCCGATAATCTTTATTTATTATTTATTACTAATTACTAATTTTTCTTCAACATCTATGTTTCTAAATTAATGTACAGTTTATACAATTTTATTTTAAAATATAATGACATTTTTATTATTTTTTCTTCCAGAAAAAAGTTTAATTTGGTTAATTTTTATTTATTTTAATTATTTATTTTTCCACTTTTATTTCTTGACTTAATTTCACTTCCTCATGATTGCTTGATATTTGAACTTTTAGATGATGTAAAGTATACTTTGTTATTTTATGTGATTATTGATTTTAAACTAATTAATATTTTTATTAATATTGGACCCCATCAATTATTGTTCATCATCATTATCGTCATAATTCATATGCACATGTGATGAATTGAAAGGACTATATGTTGTATAATTAGGACTGTCCTTTACTTAGATATTATTGCATATCCTCCATTGATTAGAATATCTATCTGATTATGTAATAAATTTTTTCAGAAAAATTTTACAAACATGGGAGAAGGAGTCTGAATTTCCTGTGGAAGATGGTCATCAATGGAGAAAGTATGGCCAAAAAAAGATTCTACACAACGATTTTCCAAGGTATATATATCTATTTAATAGACACATTAATTTTGTTTTGTTTTAAACAAGAGTTGTTATTGTTGTAACAATATGAATGTGTTGTGCAGAAACTATTTCAGGTGCACTCACAAACATGACCAAGGTTGCAAAGCAACAAAACACGTGCAAAAAATTAAAGAGGAACCACCACTTCACAAAACAACCTACTATGGTCACCACACATGTAAAATCATGCTAAACCCTGAAATCATAGTGGATTCACTTTCACCTTCTGATCACTCTTCCATGTTTCTTAGCTTTGACAATTCCTTCCCAACACCAACCAAACAAGATTGTCCTTTTCTCTCTTCATCTTTGAAAAGGGAGTGCAAAAAGGAAGATAATGTTTTAGTTAATCTTCCTCCTCCTCCTCCTTCATCTTCCAACAATGATTACCTCTCTGAACTCACTTTTGATGAATCATCAACACTTGATTCAGATCATTTAGTTGTTGATATTCCTGATATCTTGTATGGTTCTTCTGATTTTGATGAGGTCCTTAATTGGAATCTTTCTTGAAATTCCATTTTAACTAGGTTTTGGCAAGTGAGTTATCTTTTCATTCATGCTCTTCTATCTACAAGACTCAAATTCGAGACATTGTTTAAGGAATTCAAGTTGATTTTCACTCGGTTAAATGGAATGTCGATGGTGAATTTTTCTTTTGTTTTTTTGTGTGTATTTTTAATATGAATTTTAGTCTAGAAGTAGTGAAAATTGTGCAACATAGAGGTTAGATAAAAATGGTAGCTAGTTTTGGCTACATTTTGTGTAAAACATGTGACTTGTTACTTTATCAATGAATGAGAAATGAAAACGTGACTTGTTACTTTATCAACAACAACAACAAAAATGTGTCATTGTGATTTGTGAATTGCTTGTATGATGAAGAAATGTGTCTTGTTTGAAATAAAAGCAACGTGCAGTTATGAATAATGAAAGCAACGTGCATTAGTGTCTGTATAGTACTACTATAGTACCTTCACTGAGTAGACGAATCACTAGGTGATGAGGATAAGGGTAGGTTCATTGCATTAAATAACAGGGGGTCTAGTTAGTAAAAGTGTGAAATATTTGGTAATAATTTACTAAAAGTGTAACCCTACTCATATCAAATTAGTGGTCGAAACCAAATACAATGTGTAATTAACCTTGAGATTTTTTTACAACCAAGGATCCTAATCCTATTTAGTTTGATTGCATCTTTTACAATATGTCTAATAGTTAAGTTTTAGAGGGATTTAGAGAGGAAAAGGTTGAATAACTAAATTTATATTTTAATATATGTATTATATGTTTTTAAGATTTTAAAAAAAAATTGAAAAAATAATATTGGATCATGTAAAATCAATTACACATTTTTTTAATTTGAAAAGAGAAATAAGTCACTTTTCTTCCTCTCCAAAATTTAAGTCCCATGGAAATTCTATTTAAAAAGGATAAAATAGAAGAAAAAAAATGGATAATTGTATGAAATATCTTTTATTATTTATTTCTTTTAAATTATTCTAAATCACTTTATAATGTCCTTTTCTATTTGCAGAGTTATTCAATATTTTCCTTTTGAAAAATGGTAGTGTTTTGTTGTTTCGGGGTGAGTGGCTATAGTACAAATTACTAAGAAAAGGTGATGGAGATAGTTTGTTTGTGAAGGGGTGCAAGATACAATGGCCACACACATCTAATCCTCCAAGAATTATGATTATTTACCTTTAGATAGCAAACAAGTATTTTTTTCTGGGATCTTCTACATGTTTCTAATAAAAGAAAATATGGAATCATGTTTTATTTTTTTATGGAAATCTTTTAACTTTGTTTAGAAAGAGAAAGACCCACAAAGGGATATGATGTTATATCAATTTTTTTTTTTTTGTTATTTATTTAAAATTTTTAAAAAACTGTGTCTTTCTTTCTTTCTCTATCTAAATAGAGAAGATTTCATTGACTAATTTTCTTTAAGTAAATATTAAATTGTGAATAATTTATAAAAAATAAAATCATAAGTTTAATAATAATGAATTATTTGATCATTCACACAAATTAAAAAATATATAAATTAAAGAAAAAATATTACATTTATTAAATTATTTTTATTACATATTATTATATTATTAATGTCATAAATATATAGTAAATAATATTGTATTAAAAATGATGTATTTAACATTAATTAATTGATATAATTAAAAAATAATACGTTAAAATTTTAAATATTTAATTTATTTTAAAATGATTCTTTTACAAATAAATTAATTATTGTAGAAGAAAGGTAGTAAACCATATTAATTGTTTTAATTGATTAATTAAATGTCTAAAATTACTTAAAAGAAAATAATCTTAAAACTTAAAAGGTTTTCGAATTTTGAAATCTCATAATTCATAGTATTAAGTTTGCAATCATTTAGTTTTTGGAGAAAGAGATAGTGATTTTATTGGCATTTAATGACTCATAATGTAAGGGTACGTACAAGCACAAGGAAATGGATTCCCTCAAAAAGATTTTTCTCATGTGTTGGACTTGGATCTTATCTTTAAAATTTACTTTTTCTTGTATTTTCTTGCCCTTTGTCTTTCTCATCGAGTAGAGTATGGAGATTTCAATAGATCCTCGTGTGTATGAGAGGATTAATTCCCACCACAAATTAGGATTCATACCATTTCTCCAACTATGCAACCTCAATACATCTGTTGGCTCAAGTACAATATTTTTATTGTTTATATATATATAAACAATAACTCATTTGTTTTATAAGTCAAAATTGTTTAAGAATATATATATTTTTTATGAAGATTAGTAATGTTTTTAAAATTTCAAACTCCACATTTATAGTAAAATAAATTTTAAAAATACCTTTCATCTTTGTAATTATATTTTTATTTATTTTGATTCTCGTCAATTTTTTTATTTGGTTAAGATTTTTACAAATACAAATTCATTTTTAAATGATATCTATGTTCAACTAGTATTTAAAAACAATAACAATATTGCATTAAGGCAAATTTAAAAAAAATGGTGTGACTTAAAAAATTTCAGGTTATACATGTACTTATTTCATATGGCATTTCTGCATGTTGTTATATTAGTGAAAAATATTTAGTGCATTTGTGTGACGTGTATAAGATTATTAATGTATTCACCATCTACAAAGAAGAGTTTTCGTCCGTATCTAATGAATGAATTCACCTCATATAAAGGTGAAATAGTGTATCACAATTCTGCAATACAGAAGATTAAAAAATATCATCCAAATAGTACCCGTATTAGAACTGAAAAGAATGTTAAAAAAATTGTGTCAAGAAAAGACGTACTTGTACTATGTCGGTTAATTGGTGATATTCAAAAACATTGTTCACATATTACATATAATTCAAGTCATCTACGTATTTTTTGTAAAATTTGTATTGATTTTTATGAATGAGTTTTAATAAATTATATTAATTATATTTTTTGTCGGTTAAGTTTTTTTTTCTTAAAACTAAATGTAAGAAGTCTATTTTTCAAAAGGCGACTTGTCTATCTAAAAAAAAAAAAAAGTCAAATAATTTCTTACTTAACACCAAATTGTCATTGTAAATTGAATTTTCTTAAAATATGATAAATTAATATATAATTTTCAAAAATATATTGATAATTTAAAAAAAAAATGGATTTTTGAACAAAAAACCTAAGAAATAGATTCCCTCAATTTTTTTTACTCCTACGTTGAATCTCAACCTTTAAAATTTACTTTTGTTTATTATGTTTCCTTTCTAATTGATGTGGAGGATTTTAATGAACCCTCATACCCTGTTGGAAATGATGATAGGAGATTGTTGGAAATAATGAGGTATTTGGCCCTCACAAATACCTTCTTTTCTTGTAGTGTTAGTTGGTAAGAATTGAAAAAAAGAATGGCTCACATAATAGACATGACACAAACTAGTAATGTTTATAATTTGGAGATATGACAATTGGGATGTGCCTCAAGGGGTACTCTAATTTTGTGAGGGAGAAGAACGCATGCATATAGACCACCACTCATGCGTGCGCGTCGCTGCCATCGTCCGGCCAGCTCGGGCCTAGGCCTAGGTCCAGTCAAGTGGTGTATTATTTTATTGTATCTGAAATAATTAAAAAATCATTTTTCATAAATGTGTGCATTTTTCTCTCATTGATACAGTGTATATGTGTCTGCCCTCCACCGAGTAAACATTCCTTTCTCTAATTTGTGCATTAGTTTGCCTGGTCAAACCCTAGCTATTTTCGCTATGTTGTGGACTCACGAATCAGTTCATTGTCCGGTCAAAAACCTAGGCAAATTCGAAGAGCCCATTTATGTGGATCTGGTCTAATGGATCGCACATTTTTCTCTCATCCAGTTGCAGATTTTCTCTAAAAACAGAGAGAGTTCTATTTAGTTGAAAAACCACATAAAAAATTCTCTGAAATATGAGACTTTTTTCTCTATTTATCTCATTCTCTTTCTTTCGAGTAGTCATAATGTCATATTACGAGTGACAATCATTATTGAATGTTATATTAGGTGTAATTATAGAACGGTTTTCTACAATACAGTGGAACTCTGATACATGAATCTGAGTTGTTTTGTCATGGAGAAATCGTGGTTGATAGTTTGTATTGCACAATTTAGATAGTGTTATGAAACGTCTTAAATAGAATGACCTAATCCGCGACTCAATCTAATAATATCTTTAGTGACATAAATTGATTTTTTAAAACAGATTTTAAAACTAAAAAATAATAATTTTGAGACAGTTCCTTTTGTCATGTCTACCGATAAAATTAGTGGGACAAGTTCTTCTACTTTTAATTTCAACAAATTATTTTGATTTGAGTGATATCACTTCAAACGATGACAATAAAATATATTATTTTCAAAGAGAAGAATCTATGAAAGATTTTCAAATTTTGAAATAGATAATTCAAAGTATTAAATTGTTTACAATTTATTTAGTTTTTAGAATAAGAGAAAGTGATTTTATTGGCATTTAATTATTCATGATGAAAGCTACGTACAAGTACAAGGAATGGATTCTCTAAAAAAAAATCTCATGTGTTGAATCTTAACCTTTAATTTTTATTTTTATTTTTTATTCTATTTCTCTTCGAGTAGAGAATGGAGATTTCAATAAATCCTCATGTCACATGAGAGGATTAATTCCCAGCACAAAGACTCATACCACTTCTCCAACTATGCAACCACAATACATCTGTTGGCAAGTATGTTGAGATGTAAAGCAAAATAATTAATAATTTTACTGTTTATATATATATATATATATATATATATATATATATATATATATATATATATATTATTTTGTAGGTAAAAACTGTTTAATACTATATCTTTTTACGAAGATTAGTATTGTATTTAAAAAATCAAATCCCACGTATATAATAAAATAAATTTTAAATATATATTTTATTTTTGCAATTATAAATGTTTTTTTTAACCTTGTAATTTTATTTATTTACATATCTACAAATACAGATTTATCTTAAAATGTTATCTCTGTTCAACTTGTGTTAAACACATAAATTGAATTAAATTCTCTTTCCATTAATCTACACATAAATTTTTTTTCAAAAATTCATAATATTAATTATAAACACATCAATTTTACAAAACATGAGTCACTATAATTTTCAAACATTAATCACTCATATTCAAAATTCCACATCTTCAAACATTAATCATCAAATTCAATCTTCAAAATTTTCAACCATAAATCACCACAACAACATTAATATATCAGAGTTCTCCCCACCGCTAACTCGATGCCAACGGTCTCAATTCATTTTCGAGACTCAAGGAGCTAACTACATAAACATGAATATTTATAATAATTTGTTCACAATAAAACTAATCCAAACACAACAAAATTTCCAAAATTAAATCTTTCTCACACATCAAACTTTTAAAACCAAATAATCTATATTATTTATTTAAAACTAAATAAAATAAATATTGTCCAAATTTAACATACACATACTCGACTATTAAAGCACCAAATTTTTTGAGTTAATAAAATACTCTAAATTTTTTTTTCTTTTTAAACTCAATACAAGAGTAATTAAAAGAATAACATTTTAAACTCTAACCATTGTTAATTTCAATCTATCTTGTTTTGCTCAAACTCTTTAATTTAGTTAAAATTTGAACTCTTTCACAACTTTAACAACTCTAAATTTTCGTAAAATTTCAACTTCAGTTCAAACTCATTTATTTGAAAATAACTCATTACGTAACTCAAACTCATCAAATTTAATTACTGTCAATTCACACCAACAACAATCAATTCAATTCCACAACACACATATAACACCTCAAATAAATTTCAACAATTCAAACATAACATAACTCACATATTTTCAAAACTCCTCAAATTTAAATTCCATTAAATCACACATAATCACATTAAATTCATTTTCTACAAATTCACACATCAAATACATCAAGTTTCTTTTCCACAAAATCACAAATAATGTCCTAAATGCAAACTAAAAGTTTGAAAGGAGCCGTTACCTCCGTTGTAGCTCTAACAAACGATTACGACACTGCGATTAATTCTGGTAAAAACTTCTCTTGCATCATCACTTCAAAAGTTAACTCACTAGCACCGTAGAGTACACTACAAGAAAAACACTATTTTGTGACCAACTTTATAAATATTTTGTGGCCAAATAAAACCGTCACAAATTAGTGACCGAAAAAGCCCTCACAAATGCCAAAATTGAAATTGGTCTTTATTTGTGGCTGAAAAAGCCCTCACAAATTTTTAAACATTTAACTGAATTTTGTGGCTGCCTAAGCCCTCACAAAATCACAACGTTGTGATTTTGTGATGGCTTAGGCAGCCACAAAATCCAGTTAAATTTTTAAGGATTTTGTGAGGGCTTTTACAGCCACAAAAAATCAATTTTGTGAGGGCCAAATCCGTCACAAAGGACTGACATGACCAGTGCATTTGTGGCTGCATAGGCCGCCACAAAAGAAAGCGTACGTGGCATTTGTGGCTGCAAAGGCCGCCACAAAGGAACTTGAGTTTTCTGGCCGTTCAGGCCGCCACAAATTCCTTGTATCCATTGGCCATTGTGGCTGCTTTGGCCGCCACAAAGGGTCAAACATACCCTATATATATTTCTCCACTCCTCCTTCATTTTTTCACATCCAACTTCTCTCTAAAACCTCCTTCTAACTATTTTCTCCACCTTCTTTCTACACAACATATTTCATCAAGTTAGATTTAATTTTGGTAAGTATAAATTATATTATATATGTAGTTTTATAATTTTATTTTTTAATTTGATATAAGTAATTAATATTGTTGAAATTTTTTTTACAGTGGTTGCTAATTATTTTGAAGACTTGCAAGCATTGTACGTGAGTGAAAGCTTCAAGTCAGACGCTACTCGGCATCAAGTTAGTATTTTATATATTTTAAATTTAGATTAGTAAATATATATATTATTTTTAAAATATAGATTAGTAATATATATATTTAGATTAGTTTTATAAATTTATTTTTAAAAAAATAGGAATGATGTTGTTTACATAATATATGATAAATAAAAGTTTCAACACGGTTAAAATTAAATATATTGATTTTAATATAATTATTATTTAAAAAAACATTATTAAAATTGATGATATTATTATTTTTTGTTATAAACAAGTCTTGATTATTAGTCTTAGATTATTAAAAAAACATCATTTAAAATTTTATATAGGTTTGTATAATGATATAGTCTTGATTAATAATTTATTATATTGTTTGCAAATTAATTAATATATAATCCCCTAATTGACATATATGCCAAAGTTATTGATTTTAAAAAAACATTATTAAAATTGATGATATTAATTATTATTTTTTGTTATAAGTATATATTGATACATATATATATATAATGTTTATTTTTTTTGTTAGTCTTGATTATTAAAAAAATATAATTTAAAATTTTATTTCGGTTTATATATAATTATTATATTGATAATAATTTATTATATTGTGTACAAATGCATGCTCCCCTAATTGACATATAAATATGTCAAAATTTATATATAATGTTTTTAAAAAATAAAGCAATTAATATATAAAACATCTATATATATATATATATATATATATATACACACACATATATATATATATGGATTTAGACCGTAGTTGGATGTACGATAGGAATTTTCCTGGAAGAAAGAGTCTTAAACAACGTTTTGCTAACAAAGTTGAAGACTTTCTCAATTTTGCGATAGTGCAAAAAATTGTCGAAGATGAAGGGGGAATGAGATGTTCATGTTGTTTATGTCGATGTAGACGGTTTAAAAGTGAAGATGAAATAAGAGTGCATTTGTATGCAGAAGAATTTATGTCTAACTACTGAATTTATGTCGATGTTGATTTGAAGAATTCATAATTTATTTTTGGGTCGTAAGACATTATATATTAATTTTGGAATGCATGTTTTATTTGATTTTGTCGTAATTGCTAGCTTTAATTATTATTAATATTATATTTTTATATATAATATTTATTTTTATTTTAATATTTAATTGTTATTTTATTAAATTTAATTTAATTTTAATTTATTTATAATTTAAATTAATCTTTAATTATAATTATAATTATAATTATTAATTTAAATATTTACATATTTTATTATTAATAATTTAAATATTTTAATATTTTAATTAATCTTTAATTTAATTTTTAATCTTTATTTTTAATTTAAATATTTTATTTTAAATTTTTAATTATATTAAGATTAGTTTATTATATATTAAATTTAATTTATAATTATATTATATTTTAAATTTAATTTTAATTTTAATTTAATTATAATTTAAATTTTAAAATTATATTTATATTAATTTATTATATATAATATTATAATAAACTATTAAGCCCTCACAAAATATATTTTTTTTAATCACCATGGTGTTTGTGGCGGCCTAAGCCCTCACAAAAGAGGGAGTTTGTGACGGCTTGGGCCCTCACAAAGTTTCAATATGAAAAAGTCAGCTTGTCCTTTGTGGCGGCCTATGCCCTCACAAAGACAACTTTTTGTGGCTGCAAAGGCCTCACAAATGCAGCATTTTATGGCTGCAAAAGTCCTCACAAATGCTAACATGTTTCACACACTTTGTGGCTGCAAAAGCCCTCACAAAATTTTGTGACCAGCTTATTTGTGGCTGCCAAACACCCTCACAAAATCCCACTTTGTGGCTGCTTCTTCCCCTTTGTGAGGGCTTTTAGCCCTCACAAAAACCTTGTTTTCTTGTTGTGGTGGCAAGGAGCAACTTTCCCTTCTGTTACTTCGCGAAATAAAGCTTAAAAATCGAAGAAAAATGAGAGTTTGTGTTTTATAACTTTAAAACCGCTAACAATGGTTTTTAGCAAACCAGGAAGAAAGAAAGGAGGAAAAGGCTTGGCTGATCTGAATTTTCTCTTTCCTATCCTTATCCTTGCATATATATATATATATATATATATATATATATATATATATATATATATATATATATATATATATATATATATATATATATTATAGTTAAATCAATTCTACAAATATCTAAATACTCTTACACATCATTTCACTCCTATTTCAATCTAATTTAATAAAAATATCTACTCTCATCGCAACTCAATTGACAGGTAAAATTTTCAGCAATAACATATATTTTTAACAAAATTGTTCGGTATTAAATTCTTCATAACATAAATAAGTTATTCTTCGACAAATAATTTTAATCGGGTCTTAAAATATATATTAAAATATTTATAAATATCAAACATATTATTAACTCTAATAAAATTTATTTTTGATATTTAATTCCCAAAATAAAATTCACTTGGGCTAAACGCCTAAGCAATTTAAGGCAAAAATTTCTAAAATCGCATAAATTAGAATTTAGAAAACTTAGGGTCTTACAGATGACAATTGAAGAATTAAATGATCTTGATAAGATGAAGGTGAAGGATTTGCAAGGCTCTCTTGATTTATTTATTTATTTATGTATATTTCATTATCGTTTACATATAATTAATCTTATGTTAATTGTACATATACACATATATTATATTATATATATATATATATATATATATATATATATACATGGCTTCAGTGGGAGTAGGAGGATCAGGAGGTTCAGATGGATCAGGAGGACCAGGAACGGTGGCAATACAAGGAATATCCAAAACATCATGTGGTAAGAAAAAGTTGCTAGACCACGTGTTGTTAATGACCCATCTCTCATGCCGATGCCGACCATTGGTACTAGTGGTGGAGCTATTCCTCTATATCCAGAGGTCCCAGTAGAGCCTTATACGTTAGACGAAATAATGGAACCCGGATGTGTTGATTGCTACAACCGCATTGTCATAATTCCAGAAGGAGATAGGTATGTAAACTATGATTGTTAAATATTTTATTATTGCATATCATGTTACATTATTTTATTAATTAATTTTTATATTTAATTTGCATGTAAATTTTGAAGATATCTTCCTTTTAAACCATCTGCAAAGGCAATTGCTGAAGTCATACAAGAGAAATACAAAAAACCATGGTTGTCTTGGAGTGAGATAAAAGAGGATAAGACACCGCAATTTAGGGAAGTTGATCAGTTTCTACATTGTTTCAAAGTAAGTGATTACATTAATTTATTTAAGTACTAATTAATTATATATACATTTGATTGCTTAATTGAATTATATTTTTAATATTTTTTAAATTTAAACAAACAACAGACTAAATATACTTGGAAAAGAGAGCATGATGTCGCAGTTTTGGCTTCATTTGACCATCGCTTTTCGAAGCGTCTCTCATCTATGTTGTCTTACGCACGTAATAAGGGCGAGGATAAACGGCCTAATTGGATTGGTGAAAATGTTTGGACTGCTTTATGGAGGAAGTGGAACACAGATGCTTACAAACAGAAGAGAGAAAAAGTAAAGATTAATAGAGCATCTGAGAGAGGTACCAATACACATAAGGGAGGTTCCATGTCTGCTGGAGAAATTAAATATTATATGATAATTAATTATTATTTATAATATATATCTATTAATTTTTATTCAATTAATCATCACATTTCACCAACTTATAAAACTTGACATTAATTAAATATATATTTTAGGAAAAGCAACTTGGAAGGGAGGTCACTCGGGCTGAGATACATCGCTATCTTCATGTTAATCCTCAAACAAATGAGTATACTGATTCGTTATCAAAAACGATTCAGGTAATTATTATATATTGATTATTATATATTTACACCTTTAAATTATTATATATTAATTATTAACTATTTTAATTTTTTGATTTCTAATATAGGAACAACTTGAACAAGTCATGAAAGAATGGGATGATTATCAAGCTACTCTTCCTCCTGCTATGAGAGCTACTCCAGAGCAGCGGAAACAATATGAGACTGCAAATTTTATGAACATCATTGGTGGCAAGTACAAAGGGCGTGTGCTGGGAGTCGGTACTTTATCATCAACCTTTGTGAAAGGTCCAACCGGCTATATTCAGACTGAGACGTCTTCTTCTTATGCTAGTAAGGATCGATCTCATCGTCCGGCACCGATAGATAATCTTGACCAGTTAAAGGAGCAATGGGCAAGTGAGCAAGAAGAAAGGACACAGCAGCTAATACAAGCCGCAATTGATAAATTGAATGAGGAATGGAAACAAAGGTTTCAAGAGCAGCAGCAGTAGTTTCAGCAGCAACAGCAATTTCAACAACAACAATTTTCATTTCCTCCTGTGTTTCATCAGCAGTTCCTGCATCGGCCTCAATACTTGCATCAACAACCACTTTTCCAGCAGCAACAAAATTACTCTCAATACTCCCAGCAGCAACAACTACCTCCAAATTTCCAACAACACCAGGATCCTTCGAACTCTGCCTTCCAGCAACAGCAGCAACCAATGTTTCAGCAACAACAATATTTTCATAATTATCAGTATGCTCCATCATCTTCACATCAACTTCCTCAACCTGTCCCAGATCATCAAACTGCATACCGACCAACTATGCCAACAGTTGGGTTGATCAAACCAGATTTAAATCAACCTCAGCCAGCTAGGGCTCCTCCTTCGACTACTGGTGGTGCCATTGAAGATGAAATTCAATTTCAAAGCATGATGTTTCCTCCAACACAAATGCATAATACTTTTGAGGGACTTCTTTCGTCGGGTATGAATGCAGGAAATAATGATGGTGGGAGTGGAGCTGATCAACCGAATTATTATGAGAATTGATGTGTTTTGAAGAATTTAAAAAAATTATTTTTGGGTTGTATGACATTATTGTGTGCTTAATTAATTTCCACTTTGTAAGACATTATTTGTTAATTTTGGCTTTGTAAGACATTAATTGTTAATTTTGGAATGCATGTTTTATTTGATTTTGTCATAATTGCTATAGCTAGCTTTAATTATTATTAATATTATGTTTTTAAATATAATATTTATTTTAATTTTAATATTTAATTTTAATTTTATTTCAATTTTAATTTAATTTTAATTTAAATCATAATTTATTTATAATTTACATTAATTTAAATTAATGTTTAATTATAATTATAATTATTAATTTTAATTTTAATATTTAATTTTATTTTTATTTAAATTTTAATTTAATTTTAATTTAATTTATAATTTATTTATAATTTACATTAATTTAAATTAATGTTTAATTATAATTATAATTATTAATTTTAATATTTAATATTTAATATTTAATTTAATTATAATTTTAATTTTAATATTATAATTATATTAATTTATTATATATAATAACGTAATAAACTATTAATTTAGAATTAAAAATTAATTTATTAATTACGTTGGCATTTGTGGCGGCCAAAAGCCCTCACAAATGCTCAGTCAGCAATCCTTTGTGGCGGCCAAAAGCCCTCACAAATTCAGCTTGGATTTTTTGGCGGCCAAAAGCCCTCACAAATGCCCAGTCAGCATTCCTTTGTGGCGGTCAAAAGCCCTCACAAACGCTCCATCAAACAAATTCAGCTTTCCTTTGTGGCAGCCTATGCCCTCACAAAGGTAGACTTTTGTGGCTGCAAAAGCCCTCACAAATGCCAACGTGTTTCAGCTCCTTTTGTGGCTGCAAAAGCCCTCACAAAATTTTGTGACCAGCTTCTTTGTGGCTGCCAAAAGCCCTCACAAAAGCCACCTTTGTGGCTGTTTTTTTCCCTTTGTGAGAGCTTTTGGCCCTCACAAAAATGATGTTTTCTTGTTGTGGTAAGAGAAAGGTGTGCAGCAACCTCAGCATCTCAAGTGCAAGCCCAAGTTAGCAAGAAGACTTGCCAAGGTGATGTGAAGCACAAGAAAGGCAAGGGTAAATTCAAGTGGTACCAAAAGTATGATTTTGATGAAGGGGCTGAAAATTCAAGAAACCAAAACAGAGGTGATAACATCAACAATAATTCGAATGGCAAGAAGAAATTCAACAAGAAATGGATCCAATGTTACAATTGTAAAAAATGAGAGATTTTGCAAATGAATAGAGATCCAATAAGGTACAAAGAGAGGATGATGAAGCTCAAATGGCAGCTGATGATTCAGATTCAGATGATGTGTTATTAATCACTATCACATACGAAGAATGTTCCTCGCTAAACTTTGAAACAGTCTTGTTAATCGCTACCACAAACGAAAAACATTCTTCGTCCCAGTTTTGGTTTCTCGATATCGGTTGTTCTAATCATATGATTGTACATAATGAGTGGTTTGTGAGTCTTGATGAAAGAATAAAAAGGGAAACCAGATTTGCAGATAATAGCAAAATAATTGCGGAAGGAGTAGGAAAGGTGTTGATTCGAGTGAGAGATGGAAAGCAATCATTCATATATGATGTGTTGTATGTGCCAAAAATGAAGAACGATCTGCTAAGTCTAGGGCAACGCTTGAAAAGGGGTATTCAATGACAATGGAGCATGGACAAATAAAGATGTTTGATAGTGCAAAGAGGCTTGTATTGAAGGCACCACTGTCCAAAAACAGAACATTCAAAACAACACTGTCAACCTTCAAAACCCTAAACCCTTTGCCCAAGAATGTGCAAGACATTCAAGTGCTTAGGAAGGAGAAAGTACATAAAAACAATGTTTCATTTTCTCACAAAACAAGTGATGAAAGGTAAAATAAGGCATTGCAGTACCAATGATCAAAAGGCTGACATCCTAACTAAAAGCTTGAAGAGGGTGAAATTCAAAGATATGACGAAAATCTTGGATTAACATCAAATTGAATCACTTTGAATTAGATGACATGTTAAATATAATTAAAAGTGATTTGTAGTTAGTTAGGAATTTTAGAATACAGTTAAAAGTAGTTAAAAATGTTAGAATTCTATTTTGATAGTTAGTGCTCAAAACTGTTATAAAATTTATAATAAAAAGAATATTTTCCAAATGCAATTTATCGATCTTCGTTTTCAAAACATTTATTTTCTTCTCTTTTCTTTTCAATTTCAATTCCTATCGATTATACAACATATTCTCCCAATGTTTGCATTGCCTCTGCCAGTCATATTACAACATATTCTCCCAATGTTTGCATTGCCTATGCTAGTCATTTATGTAATTGAGTTACGTTTGTAATCTTGTATCAAATATCATGTAGATATATTATTATTTTATTTTCTTCTCTTTTTACTCACATTTGGCTATGATTTTGTCACGTGAAAGTCCTGCATGCTTAAAACTAGGCTCCGTATATTTTGTAGCTTCTATTGTCGTTGTTTTTATGTATCTTTCTTTTTGAAATATTAGGCATCAATGGAAACTGCTATTTCTTGTATCCGTCGCTCATTTGAGTTTAATGGATATCTTTGTATACATTCATTGATGGCACTTGTTGTTTTAAAAATTTACTTTTAAAAATAACAATGCTACCGATAAAAATTACTGGGTTGAGTCGCGGACTAGGTCGCTCTCTTTAAGACGTTTTGAGGAACTGCCCAAATTGTGCAAGGCAGACTATCAACCACGAAGTCCCCAGGATAAAACACCCAGATACTCTGTAACGGATTTCTACTGCACTGTAGAAAACCGATCTAGAATTACACCCTCTGTATGAAAGACTCAGCTGACCACAAGAAGTGCGCTAAAAAATAGGAAACGTGATTTGACTATACCTCATAATTAGGAAACGTGATTTGACCATTACTTCTTGACCGGGCAACAAAGAAAACGTGGGAAAGACTCAGCTTTAGGGTTTTGACCGGGCAAAATAAAAGATTAGTCTGTTTAGGGCTTTGACTAGATCAGATTATTGATGTTTGACTCGGTGTAGGGCAATCTCGTAATTAATGCACTATCTTGTGAAGGAAGCAAGCATTTAATTAATTTTCATATGTTTAAAAATAATTAATACACCACAAACTGAGCCGAGCCGAGCCGGACGGCGGCGGCGCGCGCGCGTTTGGTGGTCCATTTGCTTGGGTTCTCCCTCCTTCACAAAATTGCGGTGCCCCTTGGGGCCCAACCTAAGTGTCATACCTACACCTTATAAATGCTCTTAAAAGTGTGTATTCCCTCCTATGTGGGACTTCACATTTTTCAATTCACAACATTTAATTCTATCATCAATACCATTTATTGTCCATCATTTCCAACAATTTCTAGACGTAGTGTCTTTCTTGTCCCACCACACTATATAGTGATGTTGAGACGATAATTACATGGAACTTTGGTTTTTTTTTATTAAGTGAATAATGTTTTATCTTATCCTTTCCTTTTACCATTACTCATTCACTGCAATTGCAAAAGTTACAAATTAATAGATCAGTTAGGTTTAATCATTACTATATTGCACTAGTGTCTATAAAAAGGGAATATATATAGAACCATTAATTATTGGACTAGTTAATTAAATTTGAGATAAGTCTAAGAAATAAGAAGCCTTGTCACCAACGAGAATTGAATTAAAATGCATTTTGCTCTTATTCTTACCTACCTTCTTTCAGTTGTATGTCTCAATTGTATAAGAGTGCATTTGGTTCTCAAAAATAATTGAACCAAACCAACTCCTAGACATCCCTTTCTCTATTCTCTCTCAACTTGAGTAAATTGCTTGTTGGTAGAAATGCTACTTGCTAGAAGAACAATATCATCACCATAACAAGAAGTTCTTAATTATAGCCAATAACTTTTAATGAGCTTTAATTAATATATTGTGATTGATAAAACAGACACAACATATCAATATCTATCTATAAAAATACATTTGTCAAATAATATAATTGGGTACCCAATATGAAAGTTGAAAGTGTGATCCTAGTATTTCTCTAAAATATTTATACTTTCCACGTTTAAAAGTAGTAAGACTATGTGAAATATTAAAAAAATAATTGATAGACATTCATACACTCCATCAACCACTTGAAATATAAAGAAATAAAGAGAATGATAGATGTAATATGTTGATATGTGATAAAAAGATAAAGATAAAAAAAAAAAAAAATAATGTGTTCAATGAGTGTAGAGAAATTACATATGTTTATGTATCATTTTTTTAAAACATTAATACGAAAACTATTTTAGTACAAGTAATAATCAAGCATACATCAATTACATGATTATTGAAGATCTTAAATCATGAAAGTTTGTGAATGAAAGGAGTACTAACAAAGACTCGAATAATTCTTGTATAGTTAATAGATGCACACATGTAAAGAAGAAAAAAGAGTAAAAAATATATAATTTTAAAATAATTAAAAATACTAAAAATAAATTGTGTCCAAATCCTTGTGATCACGTAAGAATTGCAATGGCGCCATGAAAGCTTTTTTTTTTTTTTTTTGTCTACATGGAACCTTGAAGGCCAGTCCGTATGAATTGGTATTGCCCCAAACTGATCATAGCTCATTGGACCAAAAATTGTCAGCGATTGTTCATTCAACTTTTTGTTCTTTTTTTTTTTTCTCCAATTTCTTACCGGATCTTAATTTCGATAGTGTATTGAGGTTGGATAGACAAACAGAGGATAAATGAGTAACCATTAAAATTATCTCTATGTTAACTTTTTTTTTGTTGGTATTAAATCAAATTTTACAGATTTTAATTCTCTGTTTAGACTAATATTAACTATGTTATCGCGAGAAAAAAAATCTTTTAAAAAAATAATATTAAAAGTTTGATTACCAACGCAATCCACTTTACCAATATTTTTTTTTTTACCAACCCTTTACCAAGATGTTATGCAATAATTATTCTCATCCCAATTCACACATGGAACCATTAAACATGGTATATTTCAAATTTAACTTTGTATTTCTTAACAATTTATACATCTACAAATTTGGTTTATAGTACCATTAATTTGCTAGCTAGAGGTTATTTACCAATGTTACATTGTTTGTGGCTATGTGGGAATTTGGGTACAAAATCAAACTCGTGCAACAAAAAAACTAACGCCAATGAGGCCAAAAACACAAGCACTGGACCCAACATCCAAAGCATCAAAGGAATAGCAACACAAAACACCCTATTCCCAACAAAAGCTAAGGTGAACCCTTTTTCTAATATACTTTGTGTGTAACCTCCATTCAAACATTCTCCATAAGCATTCATCAAAAAATTTGCATCAATTAGAAATCCTATGGCCATTGAGCTGCATAAGAAACTAATCAACAAACAAATTGATGCTGAACCATATTTCAATAGGAATATTTTATCTGATTTGGAACCGAAAATTCCACTACTAAAAAGATGGCTAGCATTGAATGCATTGTTGTTTAGAGCTGCCAAAGCCATGTTTACTAGAATTGTTATTGTAGCTGTGAGTATTGTGGCCATAAGAGTGTTCCTCAAGCTTTGTACACTTAGCATTGCCTTTTTGTCATCACCCTGCACCATCATAGACAAAATTTAGAAGCACTACTAGAAGGGAAGAATAAAAAAAAGAAATATAAATTTGTTGCAAATTTCCCTCGAAAACACATTTGTGCAAATTTAGCGACGGGCCAGAATTTGTAACTAAATTGGACCCCGCAAAATATTCGATGACGGATGTTAAAATCCGTTGCAATTGGCGATGGAATAAAACCGTCACAGAAATGCAAATTCGTCGTAAATATTGAACAAAAGTTTGGACCTTTTAATTCAAAAGAAGTCGTATTTCAAACTACAACTAATTTGAGTCGAGTTATTTAAAGGAAAAATATATAGGTTTCTTGAGCTCCTTTAACTTTCAAAAACATTTTCTAATATTTAATTAAATTACAAAGTTTGCATCATATTTTCTATTTGTTTTACGTTTACAAAAAGTTTCTTATGAAAATATTTAAAATAAAAAATTAATTAAAAACAATATGGTAAAGAACATTATTTTTTTTCTATTCACAATGCTCAAACTCGATTCGAGATTTTACTTTAAGAAAAATCAAAGGTACTTGCCACTTGGACAGACATTTATTTATATATTAGCATGTTGACTACATGCAATTAGATATTGCAATAGAGAAGATCAAAGACAAGACATTGAATTTTTATCTCTAGTCAGATAGGTTGGATTTACCCTCTCACCCATATAAATAAAAAATAAAATTAAAAGATTATATTTATTATAAATAATATATTAAAATAATAACTATTAGACAATAATAAAATATAAAATCATATAAAAAAATAAAAAATGAGTATATGCATTTAAAAAATTATAATTTATGATTAGCAAAAAAGTTCGAGTTATGACATGTATCAACACTTCATCCCCATCGTTGTCCCTTTAAATTTGAAAAAAAAAATTAATCTACAAAGCAAATTTTCTCCTTCAAAATCTAAACCACTTCGAAATTATGAGTGTGTAATTGCCATGTCAAGATGCAATGAGTACCTGGTTTAAGTTAAGACCCCAAGTAGTCCTCCTTGACTTATCAATTCCAAAAGTTGTGCGTGAAGGTTTGTTCTTGATGGTGTAGCAAAGGTAAGTATGGTAACCTATTGTAATGAAAAGACTCAAAGGGACCAATATGGTATCCAAATAAATAGCCTCTCCCATCACTAATTTTACCTTAGAGGAATTGGTTTGGTAACATTGAATGAAATGAGATGCCTTCTTATAATGGACTCTTCTCACATAGAATGCAATGGAAAGTTATCATAACGTATAATTATAATAACAAAATGAATGAATAGTGCGTGAGGTATTGTTTTTAATTGTAGTTAGTGCTATACAACTTTCTCTTCATATATTTAGTGGAAATGATACATTGGACACTAAACTTAGCGTGGGAATTGAGTCACTAGTCATACGTAACTCGTGTGTATATGGAGAATACCTTATATTCTGCACACACAAAAAAGTCCAATTAAAAGGAGGGAATTAATGACCTAACTAAATATTCACTAGCCAATGGTATTTATAAAATACATATGATTGATAGGGACTTAGTATTATCGGGTATCTAATCTCCTCATCTTGTAGTATGATCGATGAGATAAAAAAGTATTTTAAGGGGTTTCATTTTTCTTATTTGATGGCTAATTTAAGGATGATTGTTCCAAGTTATTGTATTAATTAATTCGAATGCTCCTCATCATGTAGTACCAACAAGGGCTAACCAAAAAGGCTCAAAAGCATCTTAGAGATTCGAGTATAATAAATTAAGAGAGGATTTTTCATGTGCTTGCTTACGTATCAACATCATAGTGGGCTAGTAAAAGGAGCACACCTAATAAAGATGTATGGAATATGAGTTGTTTTTTTAATAAAAAAATTGGGGTAAGTAGAATTTGTATTAATTAAAGTAACATTAATAATTAATTTATATAATTTTCTGAGGGAATTTGTATCCAACATCTTGAAATTACAAAAATAAACTCTTACAATAGAGTTAACACTTCAAGTTTAAAAATTGTGAATTTGTATTATCTCAATCTAAATTTTGCTTTATTTTTTCTACTCCTTTTACTATTATATATTTTTTTTATTAAATTAAAAACTTGTATTATATAGATTATATTTTTTTTATTAAATTAAAAACTTGTATTATATAGATTTTATACATATAAAATTTTATACAATAACATTATTTAAGCGAGAGTTTTATATATATTTATGTCTGTAGAAATTGCAAGTCATTAAGTAAGTTTTCTATTTCTCTAACTAAAAAATAAAAAAATAAAAAGTGATTTTTTATTACATCCGGAGATTAGATCTAACTAAATCATATCATCAAAATTCATATTTGTGTTTATCATGATTGATTTGTATAGCTTAAAAAATAGCCTGCTACACTCTTACTAATTCTTGTTTGGCATATCCACTACAGTTTTTGAGGTAGAGAATGGAAAAGAAAGCATATAAATTATTATTATTATTATTATTATTGTGAAACAATGCAATGGAAGGCATGGTTATGTGCATCAATAGTGGTGGGAGTCAGAGTTATACTCTGAAATGAAGATGCAAGCTTATAGGTTTTAGAAGAAGAGGCAGTAAAACCATAGAGATTTTTAGAGAGTCGTCATAGCTCTTAATTGTGTTCCGTGGACATTTACTTAAGACAATCATATATATCTTACAGATAAACTGATCATACAACCCATCCAACATACAGATTACATGAATGTTAGGATATCCGACAAGATATATACAATAATCTTGAGAAAATGTCATGGAACTTAGAACATAGTATGCATCACTAACAAAACAACATGAATATAGCAGAAAAAATACATAACAGGTAGGGAAAAAAATTGAGATTAGGAAAGAATAAAGAAGGCAGCGGCTGCACAAAGCATATATATAGAGAGTTAGTGGAAATTAGGGTTTGGTGAAATGGATGGTAGTGATTTAGTTATTGGGTATAGAAGCAATGGGGTATGGCCCATGAGAAAAGGTAATGGTGGGCCTAAATTTGCAGTTGAGAGAACTATAAAGGAAGGGGGTATAGAAAGTAAAATGTGAGTGTTAAATATTTAGAATGCATTTTTATTTTTAAATAAATAAAAACACTACTATGAAAAATTATGATTTTTTAATAAATAATAGTTAAAACTAATATTTTAATTTTTTTTTGGGAGCATTTTTTGTAGAAAATCATATAATGTCCATATATGCAAATTAATATATACAAATGTGAATGAGACAAGGTTGATTTATCAAGGTGAAGTTCTTAAATTTGAAAGATTAAAATAAAAGATAATAAAATTAATTTTTTAAGTTTTAATTTAATTAATAAATACTAATATTATCAAATTCGATATCGATAAAAGCAACAAAAGGGACACAACACTAATACACTGCAAAGAAGGCAGCAATCACAAACATCATCCTTCAAATCTTGTTTAGTTTGGTTTTCTTTTAAACTATTTAATCTTTATTGATGGATGTGATATTCATAAATTGGTTTCTTTATCTTCAATATCACATGAGAGTGGAATTAAGTTTGTTTAGAAAAGGAGTCAGAATTTTTTTAAGATCTATATTTTTCTCATTCGTAAATATTAAATTTGAGAATTTTTATTTTTGAAAAAATATCAAAATCAAAATATTACTTTGAAATAATTAAACTTCTCACCATTTTTTTTATAAGCAAATACTCCATGCCATTTAAACCAACAAAGTTTGTTATCCTTAGGTTTATAGTATATATGGAATATATGATTCCGCAAAGAGTATAATGAAGGTGTATAAAATTATTTTTTATTATCATCTAATGATTATACATGTTATTATCTCTTATGCACATTACATAACGGTGTTTTAAAAATGTGTCAAATACTTGATTTTAATTGGTTATTCATGTTAAATAAATTTATATTGACAATGTATATTTTATTTTCTCTTTTATATATACTTTTCTCGATACTATTTTAATTATATTTATATCTAGACCGAACTATAGCACAATTTATATCATGTTACTAATATGTTATTGAACATTTTCATTCAAAACATAAAATTCACTATTCACTATTTTTTTTCTAGAAATGTTCAAAAAAATGATTGCAAATGATTTATTTAATTATTATTGTTTTTGTTTATTGATGGGCGACACTTTCAATAACCGTTTAACTTAACTAACACGTTTCGCCCCATTATTTCGACACCTTTAAGATTTCGTTCGATACTTTTCCTTTCTTACGCATCAATTTTCGACCCACATAGCCTTAAACCTTCTTCAACCAAAAAAGCTACTATTTTTGTCCCCAACTTTCAATTTTCTCATCTGGGTCTTCTTCCTTTGTGACAGTTGCATTAATTACATTTTAAATTTCAGTTTTTTTATCTTCTTCTTGTTTTTGATCTTTCTTATTTGGAGTTGAAGAGGTTTATGTTCAGTTTCAGGACAAGAGAATGAGCATCAAGTTGAATTTTTTGTTGTGTGTTTTGGTTTTGTTGTTGAAGTGTTGTTTGGGAAGGTTTTTGGTGGAGAAGAACAGCTTGAAGATCACTTCTCCAAAATCATTGAAGGGTACATATGAATGTGCAATTGGGAATTTTGGGGTACCTCAATATGGAGGAACATTGGTTGGTTCTGTAGTGTACCCAAATGTGAATCAGAAAGGATGTGAAAACTTCACTGATGTCAATGCTTCCTTTCAGTCTAAGCCTGGAGGTTTCCCCACCTTTCTTCTTGTTGATCGTGGAGGTGAAATTTTTAATTGTTCTTTTAAACTCTTTAAGTTTGTGAATCTCACAAAAAGTGTAAAAAAAATGGGTGAAGTCCAATGTTTTTAATGACCATAGAATTGGTTGACAATGTAAAACTTGTTACACTAAAGTGCATATGAATTAAATCATTTTGAATATGTTGTGCATTGGAACTGCTCTCTTTTATTTTATGCTACTTATATAGAGACAATGAAAGTTAGGATTAAGCATTCTATTAATTGAATGTCAGTTTTAATTACTAATTTTGCAATATTCTAGACGGTCTTCCCAATATGATGTAACCAGTTCACTAGAAGATGTTGCTTAAGATTTTGTGGATGTTGCGTTGTTCAGGTTAAGGTTGCAGAATTTATTTCTTTTTATTCTTTGGGTTTAGGTGAAGATTACCTATTATATCTCTATATTGTATACTATATAAGACATGTCTAGTATCCGACACATGTCGGTATCCAACATTGACACATGTTGTTGCATTCAATTACTTAACTTTTTCAAATTATTGTTAGTTTATGTGTCACTGTTTCATAGATGCCATAATTATGATATCAATGCATAGGTTGTTTAGGATCAGAACCACACAAAAAGTGGCTCAAGTTTTTTAAATTTATTCCCTGGTCACTTTGGTAGAGTGCTACTTCACTTTGAAGGCGTGGAATGCACAAAATGGTGGAGCAGCAGCTATTCTTGTAGCTGATAACAGAGAAGAAGTCCTGATCACCATGGACACTCCTGAAGAAGGGAGTGTTGCAAAAGATGATTACATGGAAAAGATCAATATTCCTTCTACTCTTATCAGCAAATCCTTAGGGGATAGTATCAAGAAGGCTCTCTCAAATGGGGAGATGGTTCGCATAAATCTTGATTGGAGAGAGGCTCTTCCACATCCTGACGATAGAGTCGAGTACGAATTATGGACAAATAGCAACGATGAATGCGGACCAAAGTGTGACAGTCAAATTAATTTTGTGAAAAGCTTTAAAGGAGCAGCTCAGCTACTTGAGAAGAAAGGGTTCACACAATTTTCTCCTCACTATATAACTTGGTATTGCCCTAAGGAATTTCTCTTAAGCCAACAGTGCAAGTCTCAGTGTATAAACAACGGAAGATACTGTGCTCCGGACCCTGAGCAAGATTTCAGTAAAGGGTATGATGGAAAAGATGTTGTTGTTCAGAACTTACGCCAAGCTTGCTTTTTTAAAGTTGCAAATGAGAGTGGAAGGCCTTGGCAATGGTGGGACTATGTTACCGACTTTTCAATCCGTTGCCCCATGAAAGAGAACAAATACACAGAAGAATGCTCAGATCAAGTTATTAAATCTCTTGGTAGGTTCAGCATTTTGTGCCTCTTTGTATACACTTTGCATATGGATTGTGTTTTTCTTTGGTGTTCGGTATTTAATGGCATGCAAAATTTACCTACGCCAGCAGGAATAAAAACATAAAATGCTTTTCATTTCACAGAATATGTTCATATAGTTTTTATGTTTCTGATTTTTTTTAATAATGATTTAGCATCCATTGAGTTTCCATGTTCTTTAGAATGCTGAAGCTTTGGTGTATGCAAGGAACAAAACCAAATTTGTATCTGTATTAATAGAAATATCACTGCCTTTTTCACATATCTAACATAAGAATTATGTACCTTGCCATACTCTTTTTTTTCTTTTTAATCTTTTTGCATTAACTTAATTAACTTACCTTTTATTTTCTCAAATATTCATTGAAAAATGGTTTTATCACATCATTCTAAGAAAATATATGTATGTCCCTCACTTCCCCCTTGTATCCTCCATTTACCTTTGCAGGTGTCGATCTGAAGAAGATCAAAGACTGTGTTGGAGATCCTCATGCTGATGTTGATAACCCTGTCCTCAAAGCGGAACAGGATGCACAGGTTGGCTTTCTAAAACACAAACATTTTTTACAATATTTTTGTCCATTTATTCGGCCATTCTGTTGTTTCATGATTGAATTGTATTTTGTTCCAACTTCGGTTTTCAGATTGGCAAAGGTTCTCGTAGTGATGTTACTATACTGCCTACTCTTATTATAAACAACAGACAGTATAGAGGTATGAGGCAGATTTTGTAGATAGCTAGACTGCTATTTAACCGTATTCTATATTTTAATTGAAGTTTTAACTTTTTTAGGTAAGTTGTCAAGACCAGCCGTTCTCAAGGCAATCTGTGCAGGTTTCCTAGAAACCACCGAACCGTCAATTTGTTTAACTCCAGGTCTATATTTCACTAACTCTTTAATTTCAAATTTTCTCCTCGAACCTTCAACCTTGTTCAGAAGCTAAGGATTTTACTGAATATTTTTTCAGACATGGAAACAAACGAGTGTTTGGAAAACAATGGCGGTTGTTGGCAGGATAAATCTTCCAACATTACTGCATGCAGGGTATTTGGTTAACTGAACCTTGTCAGGCACATTATAGTGAAAAATTATTACATTTTTGGCTCTTTCGATTTGAACCATCTGCGTGTGTTTTTTCTAATTATAGGACACTTTCCGAGGAAGAGTATGTGAATGTCCTGTTGTAAAAAATGTAAAGTTTGTTGGCGATGGATATAGTCACTGTGAAGGTAAATATTGCTATTTTGAATTCAGATAAAGTGATCCATTCTCCATTCTAGATTCTACTTTTTTAAAATTAATTTCTGCCACACTCACAAAAAAGGGTGCAAACAGAAAATATATAGGGCACAGACAGAACACGCATAATCATTATCATACCGAATTGGTGCTAGGGGTCAAAACTTCTTCCTCTTGTGTCAAGGAGTTTATGATGTCCGTATTTATGTTAATTTTAATATTTTTTTCCTCTGTTTGATTTTCATTTGCATTTTGAAATTACTCTTAACAGCTTCAGGAACCTTAAGTTGTGAATTCAACAATGGAGGTTGTTGGAAATTAGCCCAGGATGGGAAGCTTCATTCTGCTTGCCATGTAAGCTATCTTGTTCATATTTGTTTAGATGATTTATGTTAGGAGGGGTGAAAGTGAGATTGATATGCCAGATATTAACTTTCATTTGTTTCTGAATTGATAATAATGCAGGATGACTATAGAAAAGGTTGCGAGTGTCCGCCAGGGTTGAGAGGTGATGGAGTCCTGTCATGTGAAGGTACTTAGTTTCCTATTTTTTGATTTTTTTTTTCTTTTTTGGAACGGCAAATTTTAGTTTCATGTTATTGTAGGATCCACTGAATGACTATAGTTGTTGCATGTGGACCAGATTCATGTGATTGTTAGTATTAAACATGTTATTATCTATTCTAGAAGTATATTGGCTTTAATATATTTCTTTTACTGCTCATGTATGTTGCAGATATTGATGAGTGCAAAGAAAAGCTGGCTTGCCAGTGTCCACAATGCAAATGCAAAAATACTTTTGGAAGTTATGAGTGCAAATGCGGTAGCGGTTTGCTATACTCACGAGAAAATGACACATGCATTGGTGAGTTTCTTTCAGATTTTTTTCTCTCTCTTCCCATATCACTTTGAAAACTAATGTTGAGAAATATACTTCCACTATAAATGCAGGTAAATATACTTCTTCTTCAGTGGTGAATATTTGGATGATTATCCTTGTCTTGGTTGTTACCCTTTCTGGAGGATTTGCATTCTACAAGTACAGAATCCAGGTATGATTGTTGCAGGCTTGATATTTTGTCCTTTTAACAATATATCAATACCAATGCCACCTTGAGAATAATTTGGTATAAACCTATAGTAGCAACCCTCAAGTCAGGTAGGATACATGAGTGGCAAAGCTCTACCTTAAGTTTTATTTGCTTCATTCTCAGAGTTTGAACTTTGAGATCTCAGTTTAAACTGGAAGAGAACCGTGTCATCTCATTCAAGCATTAGATAGAATAGTTGCGAATAAAAGTGTACTAAAGCGACGTTTTTTTAAGAGGCTTGTCATCACCGACATTACATATTTACTTGCTGATTTTATGCAATGATATCCTGAAATTGTTTGTTTATTTTGTGCAGAGATATATGGACTCTGAGATACGTTCGATTATGGCTCAATACATGCCCTTGGATAATCAACCTGAAATCTCTAATCAAGTTCATCATGATATCTAGAAGATCTTGGTGATCTTTACCTGAGTAGAATACTAGTCTGTAACTTAGAATGTTAGCCAGCATGCAATTTGTTTCTTTAGGTAATTTACCTTTTGTAAAGATCAATAATGTGGTTGTGAAATTATCCTGATTTTTTCTTTTAATGGTATATAACAATACCTATATGAAATTTGTGTCCTTTCACCTCCTGATTTGAGCTCCAGTTGCACTATATTCTGATAAAATAAAAGAGTCATCTTAACATGTATATTAAGAGCACATGTTAAGGATTTTAAAAATAGTAATTATATCTTGAGAGCACATGTACAATTTTCAATACAAATTTCTATCTTTAGTACACTAACAAGCGTCCTAAAGGTGTATGTTAGCATTTCTCAAAAAAGGTAGAGTTTTCAAAATTAAAATTAAAGTTGTTTTATAATTTTTAGTTGTGTAATTTAGAAACAACTTTCTAAGTTGCGCAGTTGTAGTTGTTGAACCATGGAGGCAATGCAAGTATCAAACGGTTGGCATTGTTGGGGTGCATTGATGGTGATAAGGGGTATACAAGTGGTGGTGGCGGTCCGTGGCAGAGAGTGGTTGGGTGGTGACTCAGAATTAGGTATTGAGAGCATTACACAGGTTGAAAGGCACTCCCTAGTTCATCAATCAACTATATAGTGAGAATGGGAAAGCTGTCTTTAATAGTGATTGTATTAAACTAGTTCATTAAGCAACTACTCCATGGTTATAATAATGCACGATACTCAACACAAATCTCCACAAACTCTACTATGGTTCAATTCTTTTTCTAACTTAACTAATGATTTTAACGATTGGTCTTATGTAATTGCATGCAGAAATACTCAATTATCCGGAAAAAATCTCCAACTCCCATCCTTCATGAATATTTACGAGTTTAGAGCATCTTAGGTCAGTTTCCTTACGCATAATCTATTGATCATTCTCGCATACATAATAGAATGCTTCTTTTTCAAACCCTAGAAATGCACTTTCAAAGTGTACTTTTGAAAAAACAATTTATTTGTACTCCAAAAGCTTACTTCCTAATAGAAATAATATTGTTCTGCCCAACAGTATTCTTGAGCACATAAGTATGGATTTTTAGAAACACATGGGATAAAAGTAGCTCTCTACATAATGTCTCCAGTGATGATGGCTCTCTAAAACTCAGTAAAAGCCCATCACCAGTCCAATCTTTCATAATTTTATAATTTGTGACATTGCAAAAGGATAAAATTTCTCAAAAGTGAACTTAAACTTGCTACACTCTACATCCTTGTTTGGTAAAAGAAGAAACATCAAAATGTAGTTAGTTCACAACGGTAGTTATTCATCCACCAGCCAATGCTTAATTAAGATGTGTAAAAAACACTATCAAATTGGAGCTTCCAGTAAACTCGTTAATCTCACTTTTCACTAATGAATCGGCGTTTTTCACTGCTGGATCATATGATCCGGTAAAACACCGAGAATCATGAGGGATGGGATGAACCATTGCGGTTCACAACTCCAGGGTCAAGTAAGCCTGTAAGTGATGAAACTTACTTTCTAACGGGGGTGAATACTAAAATGATTTTTGGTGCAAGTTGAATAAAGAGGATAAAAGAGGACAATGAGAAATTAAACAGAGACCCCTCCTTTTCAAAAAATAAATAAAACCAGTTGATATTATCCCACCTAAAATAGAGTTCATTTATAATATGACAAAGCAACTTTCCAACAAATCATCATAATTATACACTAGAGTACTTCTAAAGTGTACATCAGGTTTTGGTTTTCCAGACGATTTTTTCCATGCATGAAAACGTAGCCCTAACTCTCAGCAATAGTCTTGACGACCCGGCCTGTGAATATCAAAGAAATAAATCATCACCAAAATTTACTATGACAGTCTTCATGCAGATTTTCAGCTTTTTTATCTGATCTTCACGTAGATATTCCATTTGACACTGAATGGCAAATAGAAAAACAATATTTGTCTTGTAAGTTTGAACTTTATTGGGACTAAAATATGATATCTATAAAGTGAATAGGCTAACCTTATCATTGAACTAGTTTCCTGCTTCACCTTCCAAGTTTGAACCTTTTTGCGGTTTCCTTTCCAGTACCAGTCTATAGACATAAAATGCCGCTACCGCACCACTGCAAATGCTAAATAAAAGTTGTTATACAACAAAATAATTAATGTGAAAGATCAGAGCATTGTACCAAAGAATGAGTTAAATGACAGTCAATTTTCAACCTGCATTTCTGCAGGTTAAACAGAAACTTAATGCTAGCTTGAGTTTTCTGTTGAGTCTATTGCAAAATCCATCGTTGTTTTATAAGCTTCTTACAGAATTACAATTTTTCAACATTATGAATTTCCAATTAGCAATTATTTGTCAGGCCAATAAAATGTCAAGCAGGACATCGCCGTTTGTAACACTAATAAAATATGATTCTAATTCAATATTGTAGAAGTTTTGACTTGAACATTAAACAGCTGATTTGAATCCAATATTGTTGAAGTTTGACTTAATGAAACAGCAAAAAGTAGTTGACATTATTGGTAAAGGTTAGCATGGGAAAACGAAAAATGATAGAATAATATTTAAAGTGAAGATAAAGTTGTATGTAATTAAAAAAATAATGAAGTTTCAAGAACCTGATCAAGGCAGTGAAATAAGTTGATCCCTGAGAAAAGAAACAAGAACAAGCAATTATCAGAAGTTTGAACATAAAGCATTTTTATGAGCATGAAAATTAGATTTGTTTTAACAAATGTTTAATAGAAAGAATAACTTACTCTGCCAATTGAGCTAATCTCCCGCAGAAACAAGATACTTGCTATTGCTGCAAGCAGAGGAAGTAATTTAAAATCAGCTTTGCGATACATAAACATACATAATTGAAAAAAGAAAAGTACCAATCAATTACAAAAAGGATTTTATGTTGATTTAAATATCTGAGAGATGGAAACATCATGTCATCATCTAGAATAGAAAAGTACATATTCTAATTATATCATTGGAATGTAAATAATGCATTGTTTTTTCTAATTATAATATATTTGATCACAATTAGTTGAGCATTTAAACTTTGTTAACAAAAGAGAAATTAAAGCAGATAAGAGGTACCAATCAGACAAAAAAAAGTGAAATTTAAACCCTAAATTATGCAACACTTTCGTAAACAAGTGCAAGTTAGCATTACAATGGTTAATAGTGTGTTTGAGAACACGTTGGAACCACGTTACAAATCACGGTGGATCGGAGTTACAAGGACGTAGCTTCTAAAAACTTGCATCAGGCCTCATCATTTTCAATTTTGTGGTGGCTAAACTTGGAAGCAATCGGACACCAAGAGCACTAGGGATAATTGATGTTTTCAACCCATACTTTTAAGATTTAAATAGAAAAGGAAAAAAAGATCGAATAAGTAAAAAACAAATTGGAATTGGCTCAATAAATAAATCAATTGGAACTTGCAACTATGATTTTTGCAGAAAAACATAAACCCCCGAATCGGCATATAAAATTCATGCAAACATCTTTGTTACATTTACAAATATTTTACAATAAAATCTTGGTGCGATGCAAAACTGAGGACAAATATTTAATTTTCATATTCATATTCATATAATATGAGTAATATACCCTTTTTAAAATTTAAAAACAAAATAGATTCGGCACTTTTTATTACATATAACGCATATGATCTTACCTGTCTGGCCCTTCAAAGCTAGAGAAGAGGGTTGTCCTTTTTTATATGATTTCAGACTTGAAATGCTTAAAGCCAATAAGACACCACCTAAAATCACCCCAAACCTTATTGCTGCAATGCTTCCGGTTACCATAAAGGAAAGGAAGCCACCCAGAGATAATACCAAACCTGCAAAACAATTGGAGAATCACAAATATTAAAGTGGATATTTAAGAAGTGGATATTAAAGTGAATCACAAATAATAACAGTTACTCGTAATCATAATATCTTACAATGTCTCGTACTTTGGGATTTGAGAGATTGTGATTAGATTCAAAAAAAGGAAGAAAATTCCCAACTTGCCCAAATATACAGCAAATACAATACAGTAATATATGGGTGTGTCAATTTTAAATTCAACAAACAGATTCGTGGGTAGCACAGCGCCCAGGACCAGAAGATCAAGTTGGAGTAGTAGTACAACAACCACCAGAGGTTACAATGAGCAGTTGCACAGAGGAAGAAGGGGGAGAAGTGCACCAGCAGGCTAGGAAAAGGAAGCATAAGAGCATAACAAAATATTTGAGAAAGATGAGAAAGAGGATTCAAAATTCAGATGGATTCTCAGCTTTTTTTCAAATACAAAAAATGGCCTTTGGTCAGCACACGAAGATCAAACTATCCCATTATTTCTTCATCCAAACTTGTCAATCCCACACAACCTCGGCGATTTGTTTTCTAGAGCAATGTTATCGATGACAGATGGCAGAAAACCAAATATCTGCTATAAAACGCCACGGCGCCTCCATCCTTCACATATTGGTTGTGGCGGTTGTCAAAAAATCCGCCACCATAATCCACCATGGCTGATATTTGACCACACTGTTCTAGAGCAAGATCGAAATCACACATGGGGGGCAAAATCATAAGAGTGTACAATCCAATGACGAATATTGCAATTTTAACTACCATGGGCCCTATTGCATCAGCCAAATATCCGGAAAGACACCAACAACATCAATCCTTATAAAGACCAGTGTTGCCAAATTGCCGTCACAGCGGCACCATAGCATTATGGCATGACAGATTCTGTGTCAGTCGCCATAGGCTACCATGCCTATTATTTCTGCCATAGGCTGCAACACCATCATTAAAAGGCAGATTTTTGGCTGGTGCCCATAATTTGTTGCCTACCATCAATAACAATGATAAGGACTGCCTCTATTAGAGGATTACTTTCATCAATAAGTCAATATCAGTCCTTATCGGCATATTAAGTCATAAAAGACTAATCCTTATCAGGCACAAATCGCAATCCTCATTAGTAAGAGCACTACCTCCCTACAAGTGAAGATCACCAAGTCATTTATCGTCCTCAATCTATATATTGGGATTAGCCCCAATGTGTCAACTGTAAATAGAAAATCTAACTTCAGTTTCCTTTGTTTTGCAACTATGAAAGTCTCCAACCACGAGACTTTAGCCAACAACATCCGTAAATCATTTATTCCATGATTTTAATGTACCATCCATGAACGCAATTGGGGCTGCTATAACAAAGTTTCTGCCACCGCATCGTAACCACAATTGCGGTTACATTTATTCACAATTTTCCACTATCAATGGTTGTTGTGTAACCATGACTGCAATTTAAAACTTGGCTATATTTAAATGCATCTTAACAGTTTCTGCATTATGCTAGATAACATATCATTCATAAAAAAAATCCCTTTTAAAAATTTAATTACTGCACAACAGGCATAATTTCTTACCATAGGGTATACCAACATAAAAGTCCCGAACGCCAGAAACATTGTTGAGACTAAGTTCATCATCCGGGGAGGTAAAAGTCTCGACAATTTCCTTCACGTCAGGTGAATTCTCAGTAGCAGCAGACAAATACTCTTTTCCTTCTTCAGTGATTTCTTTCGCCACCTCACTCAAATCATGCCTTGCCTTATCAGCCTGTATCTTCAACTGTTCCGAAGTATCTTTCAAAACAACAATGGCCTTCTTAGAATACAATTCATAAGCTTCCTGAGAAACCCCTTGAAGCTTCAAAGCTTGTTCCTTGAATGTATCCAGAGCCTGCTTCCAAGCTTCCTGTGATTCCTCATCAGAACCAACATCAGTCCCTTTCTCCACTTCAACTTCACCATGATCCTATACAATTCACAATCCATAATAGCAAATTCAACAACATTGATTGATTCGAACTAACTATCCATCTATTTGACTAACTAGTACCTCAATTCCTTTTTAAGTGCCATTTAAGGCTCTGTTTTACGCAAATCAAGGAAATCAATAGATTTTGTTGATTTTGATAAAATTAATTGTCTTTTTCCTATGACCCCCTTCATGTTTATCACTCTTATTATAACTATTTTTTTCTTTACAATAAATATTTAATAATATTATCGCCAAAACAAATATTGAACTTTAAAAACGAAAAATAAATAGCAACAAAAACTCTTTGAAAATATGAAACCTTATGAAGTAAGGCACTGATACGGACACCGAACACAACACTAACACCTAACAGGTCCACATCAATAATAATTGGAGGACACCAAACACGACATTGAATGCAATCAATGTGTCAATGTTGTGTCGGACACGTGACATAGCTTTGATCAAAAGTATCAGTATCTAACTAAGTGTATGTTTGGTTCCAATTTTGAAGTACTCAAAATTGATTTTAGAGGTGTAGGATTGATTTTGACAAGTTTGGATATTCTGGAGTAGAATTGATTCTAACTGGAAGCTAGAATTTGTAATTTTTGCCTCTGGAATTTGATTTTCAGCCTTTGATTTTTCATTCAACTCATTTTCAGAATGTGTCCAAATATAAATCAATTTCCCTCAATTCACTTTTAGCCAAAATCAATTTCACATAATCAATTCATTCTACAACAATTTTTGTCACCACATAACCAAACAAACACACCTAACTAAATATTGATGAAAATTGAAATTTGGAACATACATTGATTGAGCAATGAATTAATAGAGGGAACCACCCCATTTCAGAAAATGAACAAAGTTAATTACTTTAGGACTTACAGAGTCATGTTGCGGCGCAACGAAAGCGACGGTTAACGGTTTTCGTAGATTAGGGGTAAGAAAGAAGGAGTTATTGGAAAGGGGATTAAGGGACAGTTTGGAAGTGCGATTTCTGAGTAAAGGATGAAACTTTGGAGAATGGGGGAGTTTGTTGAATGGGGGATAGATGAATTTAGGGTTTAACACAGAAACTGAATCCATTGCGAAACTCATGGAGGCCATTTGGTTGAGAAAGAGAGAGAGATTGAAAAAAAGAAAGGGCGAAGGTAACGATAAATTTTGTGAGGGTGTAAGCGTTGAAAGAAGGAGTAGGAATCAAAGTAAATAGCAAAAGAAAAAGAAATGGAAATAAATCAAAGGAGAAGGGTTTATGATTTATGTGAAATATTGAAATGAAACAAAAAGAGTATTTAGGTTGTTCGGAAAAATGCAGAGGAAGTTTGGAATAATCGGTATCGGTGGATTTGTCACGTGTTGGGTTTTTATGTGAGTATTATTTTATTGTATTTTTTCAAATCAAGAATACTATTTTATTGCTTGTTTCTTTATTTTATAAATTATTTAGTTCAATTAATAATTAGTTGTTTTTTTTAAGAAAGAGTTACCTTTTTATCACTTTAATTCGCTTAACTACTTAATTACTTTATTACTCCCAAAACTTTAAATAAATGAATTATTAATTAAATATCAATTTTATATATTTAGTAGGAATTTGACTCACATTGTAGAAGAATGTGGACCAAATTGTTACTTTTTTGAATATTTTAAAATACGTCGAATAAAGTGTACTGAAATAGAGTAGTGATTATATTTTATTGTTTGAATATTTTAAAATAGAATGAATAAAGTTTTTATTCTATTGTTTTAAAAATAAACGAAATAAGTTGTAGTAAAAAGATAATTATCTAATTAACAAGTTGTATTCTATTGTATACCTCCTAGGGAACAAAAAATATAAGGATGTGGTGGTATGAGATGAATTGAATTGCATTATTTTTCATGTCGGTCCGTCTCATTTTTTTAAATCCAAGAATGTGACTCTATACTATTTCACTCCACTTTATTTAATCACATTTCATCGACTCAAACAAAGCCTAAGTGAGGACTTTATTGTGAATATGTTGTTTGCAATTCGGACAATTGTTTTACGTTGGACATATATCACATAATCTTGTATCTTGTATTATTTCATAAGCCGAATAATAATAAGGTGGAACTATGTTTGGTTGGTGGATTTAGAATGACTAGCATTGAGTTAGATTCTTAGACGATAGTGAGATTTATCAAGGAAGGGTATAATACTATACATTCTTGTTTAGGCCAATATAATTTGTGAAATATTCGTCATAAAGTCAACCAAATTGCAAGTGTTATTGTTAAATTTGATTTATATCTTGTTTATAGTAGTAATATTGTTAAATTTTCTCTTAATTTTGTCTCTATTTTTGTTGGGAGAGGATTGTAGCATTCCCTATAAGTTTTTAATATTTTCCTTTCTTTGGTCTTTTGTTTTGGATGTACGCCTTTACTAAATGACATTTTTATTTTATTAAATCTTTTCATTTAACCGTGGTATAAGAAAATATCTAGTTGGTGATTAAGATGGAGTCTATGGCAATGGGAGTGATTTTGTGTATGGAGAGATGATAGAGAGAATAAAATGGTTCCCTAGTAGTAGTTGCAGTGAGAGGTTGTGAGTTTGGAATAAATATGAAATTTGTGAGGTAAGGGTAAAGGCAAGATAGAGAGGCTTAAAGAAGAGAACAAAAAACATCATATATAGTTAATGCATCATGATTTCTTTAAGCTTGTTTGATTTAATGAATTTGAAATGTGGTTCATATTGGACTACTTTTCGCAATGGTTGCAAAATTATGTATCCTAAAATTAAAGGAATCTTATTTGTTATATTTGAATTCATGTTTTACTAAATATCATCGTTTTCTCATCTTAGTTAACCGTGATTTTATGAAACTAATAATTATGATGTTAATGTTATTGCATGGACACACATTAAAGTGATATTTTCTAAACTTATAAAGTATTTATGCAACTAAAGCAGAACTAGGCTTATTACCACAATAATCAAAGACTATTTCCCAAGTTGGAAGATGATTAGTTGAATCTTAATTAAGTGTTCAATTATCTATAAAGATGATTTTGTTGAAATTTTAGGTTTGAAGAAGAAGAAAAATACGAGAAAATCTTAATTAATTTTAATTTAGAGTTTCTGTTTTTATTTTTAACAAAAAGTTATTAAAAAATATATTTTTAACTAAAAGCATACTTGAGTTTGCTACATTAGCAACATCAATATCATATTTTTATAATATTAATTTAATTGTAATTTGGATATTGAAAAAAACGATTTAAGTTTAACCGTTTGTAATTGGATTAGATTAGATTAGATTTTCTAAATGTGTCATCTAAATCGGGCCAAATCACACCGCAAATATCTTTAAATTTGCATCTCTTTATTAAATACTTCAGAGTAATTCTAATACCATATAACATCGAAGTGTTGTAAGCATTATATTGCATTGATATCATTCGTATGTGATATGTGAAGTGACTTGGGACATATATGAATATGTGTCGTATATGATATTATCAGTTATTTTTAAAATTGTGTGTTCATTATATTCGTTTGTACTAATTTATGTGATTTTTATATATTCATCTTAAGTTTGTTTGTGTGATTTTTAAAATTATGTGTTCATTATATTCGTTTGTACTAATTTATGTGATTTTTATATATTCATCTTAAGTTTGTTTGTGCTGCAACAATGACTTATGCATTCCTCAAAAACATGAATGATCGTTAAAAGGTGACCATATTTTAAATGTTTTATTTTATTATTATTTTGAATTAATACGATGAAATATTTATGTTGTTATATCTTATATTCTATAATTGTTTTTAATCTAAACAAAAATTTATTTAACATTTTCTTAATTATGAAAAATTAAAATAAAACTATTTTGGAGTATATGGTATCACAATGATAGTCATCAGATGCCTTTAGAGTCACCACATTGGAAACTCATCAAAAATAATTTACCAATCCTTTCAATCTTTTCCCCCCACAGAGGAAGGAAGAAGAAATGTACTCACGACATAGGTAGGAATGAAATGGATGACAAATTTGACAAGTACTCGTGTCTCTATTTTAAAAGTGTCATTCCACTCCAAGAGTTCAATTTTAACCAAACTCCATCTCTAATTTACTTAAAGGGCTCTTTTTTGTTTCTACCAATCATAAATGATAAGCATAAATACTTTATAATCCCTGGAATAATACGCACTCCAAGTATGGAAGGAATTTGTTCACAATGCTCTTGACTCGTACTCCTGCTGAAAATAATCTCATATTTGTATAAATTAATATTATAGATACAAAAATATTAAGCATGGTCCAAACTTCACAACCTAAAAATAAAAGACAATAGTAAAAAAGAAATGTTAGTAATAGATGGAGTTTCTCTGCATATCTTGGTGTCATGAAGCTCACCATATGCTCATTTTGATGATGAGAGCAAAGAGTCCTTACACACAAAATAAATAGATATAAGAGAACATATCCCCTTGGAGGAGACATAAAGAATGGCATATATGACAAATTGAATTATAATTTATCATATCATAATAATTAATTGTAGTCATATTTTAGAGAGTTATAAAGTAACTTTGAGGATGATCATATGAATTAGAGTGATAAAGAGATCATAAGTTAAATATTCTCTCTAATAAAAATTAACAATTAACTATTAACAATGATCATTTTAAAAAAAAAAAAATTATAATCACTCAAAGTAACCCATTTTAAGTCTGATGACTTTTAAATTTTCCCAATCAACCTCATTAGGAGGGTTGCTTAAATCATTATGTTCATAATTTCACTTTTAAATTTCATTGGGTCCCACTTTTATTTTTTAAGATGTAGAATTCAATGAGTTTTAATGGTAAGATGATCAACATAACTTTCTTGTGAAAATTTTGAATGATATTTATTTTGAGATAATTTTTTTAATTAAAGTGATATTTATTGTAAGAGAGAGTGAATACTTTATATTAATAATAATAAAAATTTATTAATAATTAAGAGAAGTACTTTAATAAAATAATTTATCTTTTTATTTTAATTATTATATTTTTTGATATAAATATAAAAAATTTAAATAACATTTATTGCGAGAAAGAAAAAATATAAGATTTAGTAACACTAATTTTGTAATAGAAACTAGATGCATGTTGCTGGTTATTATGACATTTCGCAATCATTGGGCAGAGAAGATACACTGCCCGTCAATCAAATACCAAATTCCCTTGCTTGAGCTGCAAACATATTTTCTGTCCATAAAAATAAAAGCTTCAAACAAATTTGGTACTTTTTTTCTTTCTTTTTGCCGGAAGGATTTGCATCTAATAACAAACTATACTTATATTTATTCCGTTCTAAAGTATAAAAAAAATGAATTAAGAAAATTGTTGTATTTAATTTAAATTTTAAATTAAATATATTTAATTTATTTGAGTCATTTTTATATATATTTTTGAAGAGAATAGTTACTTAGACAATAGAATAAGTTAAAAGATACAAGAAAGGAATTATTCGATTAATAAGTAACAGACTTGTTCATTAAATGTTATATTCTTTGGTTGATTAGTAAAGCAAAGAACCAACATGGCCAAATCATAAAGCTAACCCAAGCTTATAACATGATTATCATTTATCAAACACGAAGGAAGCATAAAAAGTAAAAACCCATCAATTGGGGCTAAATGGATGCGTGTGTACATGATTTTCTTTTTTAAGTTTAATGGGGAAATTCATATATGATTAAATAAAACAATTATATGCGTGTGGACATTAAATAAAACAATTTAATTACAATTTGATAATGTTTCTTAGTTTGGACAAACACTCCGGGCACATCTACTCAAATTTGATTATAATTTTTATTTAATGTATTTTTTTAAAAAAATTATAATATGAATTTCCTATTTTAATTTAATGTATTTTGTTTCATGTTATTAATGTAATTTTTTTTATTAATGTATTTTCTTTTAAATTTATAATATAATTTACTGCTTTTAATTTTAATTACTTTTAATATTTATAATATTAATTTCTTATTTTAATTATACTAATTTTTAATTTAATTATAATTATTTTTAACTAAAACAATTTTTAATAATAATAACAATAATTAATAATTAATAATAATAATAATTATTATTATTATTATTTATTAATGTATTATTATTAATATATTATTATTATTATTTAATAATTACCTAAAATATATAATATTATTTTAAAAAAATTGTAAAATTCCTTCGGGAGGTCGCATCCCCGCCCAACGACCTCCTACTAGAAAAAAAAAATGGTTCTTTGATAAGTCGTTCCCGTAAGGAGAAGGAGAGTTTTCATGTCATCCCTAAAAAATAGGGCATTTTGGTAACTATTTTTAAAACTGGACATTTTGGTTAAGTATCCTAAAAATAGGATATATTAGTAAAAAATCCGATGATGTCATGTATTGTCAATTTCTTTTTAAAATGTAAGATGTAAAATGTTGAAATAATTTTTGTTGCTAATTGATTTAGTTGTTCTTTTCAAGTAGATGAATATTGAAAGGAAAAATAAGAGGGATGAAATTGATAAGCAAATGGAAGTACTCTTAAGGAGTGATAAATCTAGAAACTTCTTTTGACAGAGTAATAAAATAGTATATATATTTAGTTTAAAGAAAAATATTATTATCTCTTATAAAATACTTAATTATAATGACTAACTAAATTCTTAATATATAAGAGTATCTACAAATACAATTATTTTTATGAAATTTTATATTCTAAAATGTACAATAAAGTTTTTATTAGCAAACTATACCGCCAATGTTGGACCGAAAAAATTATACATTCATAACAAGGTTTGTGATGAACAAATATACAATTTGGTAAATATAAAAATAGCACCTGAGTTTATAACAGATAAGCTAGATAAACAAACGAAATGAATTTTTAAGTGTTGGGTAACATTATTCGTTAAAATAGGTATACAATGATTAAAAGTATATTTTAATTAGTATTTACATTTTTGTATTTTAAAAGGGAATTTAAAATACAGAATAAATTATGGATATTTTGATGATGTGAAAATACTTTTCAAGAGGGCGAATACACTTCATAATGATGCAGACAAATTGGAACAGAAGAGATTTCTTCTAATTTCTATTTTAGAAAATTTAAATTAAGTTTGTGAGAACAATATTTTTGAATTTATTTTGTAGTGTTCCAAAATATTTTGGTGTTAAATTTCTTTTTTTTTTAGTATAAATGAATGAATAAATGTATAAATAAAATAAAAAATTTAAGTAAAATGTGAGTGTAGAGTTATAAAAGTGAGGATAAGAGCAAAAACTTTCCAATATAAATTGGGAAATAAATTTGTACCCAAAAAAAGAAAAGGGAAATAAATAACAACAAGTAGAGCAGTATATGTTGTTTGGGCTGTTAATAAAGGCTATTAAATGTGACCCTATAAGTAGTACGAGCTAGCAAAATAAAAGTTGTCACGGGCCTATAACCATATGTTAATTTAGGCTACGTGAAAAAGAAAAACTCAGAAATTTTAATTGTATCTCATTTATACAATTTTTTATTTAAATATCTATTTTTATTTTTTTATTTTTAAAATATTTTATTTTAAAAAATATTTATACGAATGTTTTATTTTATTTTTTAAGTAGGAAGTCAATTTTTCGGATAACAACACTGAATGAATAATTTTTCAACTGTTATAGGAGGTCATTTATTTGGAGAACGACATATAACTAGTTTTTATTTTATTTTTAATATTTATTATTAATTATTGAATAAATTTAAATTAATTAAATTTTTTTTAAAAATAAAAATACTAATAACAAATAAAAATAAAATATATTAATAAATTATAAATTAGTTTTATATTTTAATTATTATTATAATAATAAATAATTAAAAATGATTATAATTAAATTGTATTATAAATTTAAAATATATATATATATATATATATACTTTGAGGGAGGACCTTATCATCTATTATCCAGATTATTATAAGTATTCTTAATTGATTCATATCTATCTGAAATCAAATAAATGTTGGCACGTGGAGTGACATATTTTTTGAAATTTCTCAAAAAGAAACTTTAACCTTCTTTTTGTCTCATCTTCCACAATAGTATAAGCAATAGAGTTCCCTTGTACTTCGTGATCTCCATTTATAACCGTCATCATATTCTCATGTGCAATCGACCTTCCAATCAACCCCACAACACACAAAACACAACATAATCATATTTATCACCACCTCACCTAAATGTCCCTATTGAAGTTCCATGTTATGATTCACCACCGACTCAGTATTACATTCCGTCGGTGGCAGAAATACCAACCCCTGGTTATCCAATAGAACATGAACTTTTCTATAATTTGTTTGGAACTCAGTTCACAACTCGTGAGTCGGCTTATGTTGTGTTTGACTCGATATATAATCATCAGTTTCAAAATTTTATGGAAGTAGGTGGGAGTGGTTCTAATCCACCTACAACTTACATTGAGAAAAATTATCAAAATCAACATTAATCAAAAGAACCTAAACTCGTTCAGAGAGCTAGACGAGTTCGATAACGTCCTAAATATGGGAATGAAGGTCATTTAGGTGGACACCATCAATATAAATTTGATATTTTTTTTTCTCAAATGTGATAGATTTTTTATCATTAATTAAATATTTTTCGTTTCATTTTAATATTATTAATATAATTTTCTTTTTATTTATTTGTTATTATTGTTTTTTGCAGCAAATTTAATTTACTTTTTTATTTATAATTTAAATGTATTTTTTTTTGAAATTTATAATGTAATTTAATTATTTTAATTTAATCACTTTAATTATAATTATAATAACTATTCATTATAATAATAATAATTAAATTATAAAATTAATTTATAATTTATTAATATATTTTATTTTAATTTATTATTATTATTATTATTTTTAAATAATTTAATTAATTTTACTGTATTAAATAGTTAATAATAAATGTTAAAAAAAAAAAGCTAGTTTTAAT